>BDMV01000007.1:5843195-5920525 GCA_008326285.1 Oryza officinalis
CGGTTTTGGGGCGGGAGGGAAAGGCGGTGGAGCGCGGCGCGGCGAGGGGACCGCGCGGGCGCTCCCCGCGCTAGCGGCCAAGCGCGGCCGCGGGTGACGTCGGCGGCGGTCGGCTGCCGAGAGAGAAGAGAAAAGAAAAGGAAAAGAGAAGGGGGGAAAGGGGGCTTGCCCCCTTGCCGATTCGGGCAAGGGCGCGCGCGCGCGGGGGAGGAGAGAAGGGGGCGAGGGGGCGCGCTCGGCGCCTTGTCGGCACGCGCGCAGGCGGCGGGGCCGAGGCGGGGGCCAGCGGCGGGACGGAACGGCGCCGGCGGGGCTGTGGGGAGAAGAAACGGGAAAGAGAGAGAGGGGGGGAGAGGACGGCGCGGCTCGGGCGCGGACCGGGCCGAGCGGCCTGGCGCGGCCCAGCGGGAGAGAAGGCGGCTGGGCAGGCGGCTGGGCCGAGACGGCCCAAGAAGGAGAAAGAGCTGGGCCGGGGCGGCCCAGGGAAAAGAAGAGGGAAAGAGAGGGCGGCCGAGAGGGGCTCAGCCCGAGGGGGAAGAGGACTGGGCCGGCAGCGGCCCAGGAGGGAAAAGGGAGAAGGAACCAGGCCGAGAAGGGAGAAACGGCCCTGGACAAGGGAGGTAAACCAGACTTTTTCTTAGGGTTTGGTTCTGGAAGGTTTAGGGCTCGGATTTGAAATCCGATTTCGCGGTTTTCTCCGGGATTAAACTGAGAGGGGAAACACGAGACCTTGGCACACGACAAGACTCAACCGAAGAGCAAATTTCGCAATTAGGGTTTTTAGCAGACTAGTTTTCCCACTAACGCCGCGACAAAACGGGCGTTACAATTAGCCCACGTATAAACGAAAAACGACAGATCGAATTAAATTAATTCAGGCATGAATGTATTTTGAAAAAGATTTTTGGTTATTCCGAATTTTTAATTCCGTATTCCAAAGTCGAAATTTTCAGGGTGTTACAATTAAGGAGCGGGGCCCACCTGCCAGCCATAGAGACATCGGAGCAAGGCGATGCGCACCAAACCAACAAGGATTTCCTGTCATTAATTTCTAAACTGCGTCCAAACTTTCTACTCCCTCTGTTTTATATTTAAGCCGTTTGATTTTTTTAGTCAAATTTTTTTAAGTTTGATTAAATTTATAAAAAACATATTAGTGTTTTGAACACAAAACAAACATATTATCTAACTATATTCAATATTAGATTTAATAAAATTAATTTCATATTTTAGATGTTGTTAAATTTTTCTATAAATTTGATCAAATTTAACAAAGTTTAATTATAAAAAATCAAACAACTTAAAATACAAAATGGAAATTATAAAACGGAGAGAGTATATTATATGTCCAATTCCATCGTCATCTGTTTAAAAAATGCCTTCTGGCACTTGCATATCTGCCATGCTTCATAATACTCTTTTTGGAACTGTAATCTTATAATTCTTTTTCTGCTATATCAATATTAACCTTCGATCATTAAGAAAAAATTCTACACGAACAATCCAATCAGGATCGATGTTCTTAGCTTCTTTTTATCTCCTTTTACAGCATATATACATACACACGTGCATGCATTATTTTTTATGAACTGCCGCAATTAGATTTCTCACCACAAATCCACAATAGTATAGTCAAATATAACTACATGAGCTACCTGGCTATCTCCTTCCTCCGGCCGGAAGATGGACGCATGCATCGTCTGCTACGGAAAAGCTCACGTGGCTTGACGACTTCCTTTTTTATTAACATCGATCGCAAATTAATCAAAGTTTCTCATTGTGAACTCGTGTGTTAAACACGCATGCTTGCCGAAGCAGAATTGCGGCTGCAACTGATCAATTTGAGATTTGTGACCACCTGAAAACGAAGCACCCATGCATCTAGCAGCGTGTGTCCGGGGAGAGATCATTAAACTACTATCTCCGTCTCAAAAATAAGGACATGTTTTTTCAGAGAAATTTATTTTTTAGTCCCTATCACATCGAATATACGGATACTAATTTAAAGTATTAAACGTAGACTAAAAATAAAACTCATTTCATAACCCTGGACTAATTCGCGAGACGAATCTATTGAGCCTAATTAATCCATGATTAGCCTATATGATGCTACAGTAAACATGTGCTAATTATGAATTAATTAGGCTTAATAGGTTCATCTTGTGAATTAGCCTCTAGCTGTGTAATTAGTTTTATAATTAACCTATGTTTAATACTTCAAATTAGTGTCCGTATATCCGATGTGACATGGACTAGAGAAAATAAGTCTCTCTCCCAAACAGGCCCTAAATCTAGTTGTCCCATCTCAACTAGATTAAGTTTTTTTGAACGAAAAAGTACATCTAATGATAGATCTTGTTAAGGTTAGCAGTCGTACTTAATTAGTTGTGCATGAATACATGCGATTGTGTCTGATGATTTGGTCTGCATAATTAATACGCAGCGGAGAAGGCTGCTTCGAGCAATATTTAATTTAGTCAGAAAACAATAACTCCATGTCTGACCTTTTCGCGCGCTTTTTGTCATTATATAAGCATCTCTTCGTATGTTGGTTTCTACTACCACGCGGCAGCAACATCTGACGAGATCACGAGAACAACGTCTCGGGCACGCAGCTAGCGATCGATCGAACCACCATGTCGTCCACGTCATCGTCGTCGTCGCCGCCGCCGCCGTTGAAGGGGAAGAGGAGGCCAGGCTGCAGCATCCGCGGCCCGAGGCCGCAGCCGCTGATCGTGTCGCCGCCGGCGGAGGCGAGCCGGCCGTCCAAGAAACCCCGTGTCAGCGGCGGCGGGGGCGCCGGTGGCGACACGGGGCCGGTGATCGTGTACGAGCTCACGCCCAGGGTCGTCCACGCCCGGCCGGAGGAGTTCATGACCATCGTGCAGAAGCTCACGGGCAAGCCGTCGGCGGCGGCGGCGACGACGCCGGCGGATTCAACCGTGACATTGCCGGCTTATCAGGTGGCCGGAGGAAGGGATGGCACTGACACCGCTGCGGCGACGGCCGCCGACCCACTGGTGCTCGCGCTTGGGCAGCAGCGTCAGCCTTCTCCGCCGGCGATTGACGACCATCCGGCGCCGCCTCCTTCTCCACCGGCGGATGCTTTTCTTCTGTCGCCGAGTAGCCTCTTCTTCTCGCCGAGCACGATGCATGCCTTACAAGAGCTGGCTGCTGCTTTCTTCTAATCAGCTCTAATCTTCCAATGTAGGGATCAGATCACAACAGTTTGTGTAGAAATTGTTCCACCTGGGAGATTTCAGTTCAGCCAGATGCGGTTTTCCTTGATCTGTTCTTCACTCTTCAGCATTGTACATTTCTTGATTATTCTGATAACTACCACAATTCAAGGGCAATTCATTTGTTGATTTTGTTTAATTAACCAATCAACTTAATTAATTTGATCGTTACTATGTGGCTACGTGAAAGTATGGGCCTGTTTGGTAGAGCTCCAACTCCTAAATTTAGCTTCAGGAGTTGGGTCTGGAGTGGAGTTGTGGAGCAGCCTAAACCCAGCTCCACATCTTTAGTTCATTTTGTGAGAGCGCTCCACCCAGCTCCGCTCTCAGTTTAGGTGGAGCTGAAACTGTTTGGTTGGGCTCCAGCTCCAGGAGAGGTGGAGCTGGAGTTGGAGCTGTGCCAAACAGGCCCTATAGTTTTTAACCCAAGCACACAACCTCTCATGCAAACCCTATGATCTATGTATCGTTTATATATGGCCAGACACACTACTAAGGATTTGTTTGAGAAGTTTCTGATAGCTATAGCTTTTTCTAAAATCTTCAACTGCAAAAATTTTCTCTAAACAGTCTAGATTAAGATTTTGAGAATATGAGGCAGCCTCCTCTCCGACTGCGATCGATCCGCTGCATGCAGCAATGGCTTCATGTATAGCTTCTTACCACGATCATGGCGACCACGGCGTCGGCCGGCGCCGGCGCTTCTTCTTTTTGAAGCCATGGTTTTCAATTCAGGGGGAGGGGAGTGGCATGATCAAGGAGCAGGGCCCACTTGCCAGCGACGGTGAGACGGGAGCAACGCATTGCACGCCAAGCCACGTACCAAGGATTTGCTGTAATTTGCTCCTTCGGTCCTTCACCAATTGTATCCGAACTTTGCAAATTGCTCCGAAAATGTCCAATTACAGAGATGCAGGTGCGACGAGCAAACAGGTTTTTTCTTCCTTCTTATATACATACTTTTTTCTTTTAAAATTTGCATTAGAAATAAACTATTAGACGGATTTTGATGTAGATAACGGGATTGCCCACCACTTCCATCACTAATTCCATCAGTATCAGTAAAATAAAACAAATGTGCCATATATATGTAGCATTTCGTGTAAACATAAATTTACCGTAGGACGACAAGTCGTTGCTTTTGTTTATCTCTTTTCCACAGCGTATAAACACAAATGTGCATGCATTGTTTGACCTGCCTATATGTAGGGATTGCAACGGACCGGGTCGAGCACAGGCAGAGTGAATCCATGCCCGGCCCGAGATCTATGTGCCCGCATCTGACCCATGCCTGCAAGGTCTATCGAGCAAAACTCCATGCACGCGCCCATGTGCCCGACGGGTACCCATTGGGCATGCCCGACGAGTGCGCCGTCATGTCACCAGCCGTTGCCTGCTCCCATGTGCATCTGTGCCGTGCCCACCCGCGCCTAGCGTCACCGCCGCCACCCGCGCCTAGCGCCCGCCTGCGCCTAGTGCCATCGTCGCCTGAGCCCACCGTCGCTGCTGCCTGCCGAGTGGATGTGGATGAGAGGAACTAGGGATAGGATTTGGGGATTTTGATTTTAGGGTTTTATTTTGAGTATATATACTTCTGTAGCTATTGGGCCAAATGGGCCAAATGAGGGAGGTTACTTAAACTATTGAATTTACATGGATTACACATTTTCGGGTCTAGCATGGGTTACCCACGGGCGAAATATAAAACCCGCATGCGCCCATTAAGTTCACGAGTATCGGGTTGGGCATGCCCACGGGCAAAAAATGGTATCCATGCCCATGCCCATTGGGTCGGGTATCCGCGGATACCAGAACCCATGGGCAATACTGCCATCCCTACTTATATGAATTTTGCCCGTGCATTAGCATAGTCAAATATAACTACTATCTTGACGCCGTTGCTTTTTGCACAACGTTTTATCACTCGTCTTATTCAAAAAATTTAGTACAATAAATATACTACCTTCTTTTCAAAATGTATGACGCCGTTGACTTTTTGCGCAACGTTTGACCATTTATTTTATTTAAAAATTTAGTATAAATACGTAAAAGTATAAGTTAAGATTATATATTTTATTTGATGATAAAACAAATCATATTAAAATAAATGATATTTATACAAATATTTTGAATAAAACGAATGGTCAATGTTATGCGAAAAATCAACATGGTCATATATTTTGAAATGGAGAAAATATGGAAGTGTAAGTTGAGATTATATTTTATTTGATGATAAAACAAGTTACAACAAAATAAATAATATTTATATTTTTTTAATAAGATGAATGATTAAATATTATATAAAAAGTCATCAACATTGTACGTTTTAAAATGGAGAGAGTACTTTGCAGCTGGCTAGCTACTGTTTGCCTCCTTAATTCCTCAGGTCTGCCGTTACGTACGTACGTACGTCCCTGCGTGCATCATCCGCTACGCAAAAGCTTCGCTCAGTTGCTCTCTATTGATTATCAATCAGCTATTAGTAAGATTAATCGTGCATGCGTCTCATTTTGAACTCATGTCAATTGTTAAACAAGCTAGCAAGCTAAGTACATATGCATTGCATGCAGATGCAGCTCGATCAATCTGAGTTTCTGACCACCTGAAACGAAGCAGCTATGCAGCAAGCAGGTTTTGTCCGGGAAGGAAGCACCATCCAAAAAGTATTCAGCTAGCTATATTATATATACTAATTCATAGGCAATTTGATCGTATTAAACTAAGCTAACACCAACCACGTCTAATGACGGATCTTATTCTGTTAAGGTTAGTACATACTATATACGTAGTTGGTGACTTGGTGCATAGTTAATCAATAAATGCGAAGCAGGCTGCTTGGAGCAATATTAAATCCATGCGAAACCTCTCTTCGCGCGCCTTTTGAAATTATCTGTTAATTTGCTTGGCGCCTATATAAGCATCTGCGTGTGTTGGTTTCTGCAACGCATGCAGTAGCAACATCTGAGTCCTGGCGGGGTGCGAACCATGTCGTCCACGTCAACGTCGTCGTCGTCGTCGCCGCCGTCGAAGGGGAAGAGGAGGCCAGGCTGCAGCATCCGGGGCCCGAGGCCGCAGCCGCTGATCGTGTCGCCGCCGGCGGCGGCGAGGCGGCTGCCCAAGAAACCCCGTGTCGTCGCCGGCGGCGGTGGCGGCGGCGACGCCGGACCGGTGATCGTGTACGAGATCACGCCCAGGGTCGTCCACGTTGAGCCGGAGGAGTTCATGGCCGTCGTGCAGAAGCTCACGGGCAATTGCAAGCAGTCGACGGCGACGACAGCGGCGGCTTCAACCGTGACATCTGCAGATGATCAGATGGCCGCCGGAGGCAGAGCTGAGATCACTGACACCACCGCGGCGACGGCCGCCGACCCACTGGCGGTCGCGCTTGGGCAGCAGCGTCAGCCTGCACCGCCGGCGATTGATGATGACTATTCGGCGAATCTTCCTCCTCCATCTCCGGCGGCTGCTTGCTGTCTTCTGTCGCCGAATAGCTTCTTCCTCTCGCCTACCACGATGCATGCCTTACAAGAGCTAGGCGCTTTGTTCTAATTAATTAGCTCGATCTAGACTTGCAATTTTGGGGTCAGATCATACTCATACATTTAACACGAAGAACAGGTGCACACAGCTAACTGATGTGTGTATATGTACTACTACTAGCTTAGCTTGTTTCAGTTCGGTCCTTCAGATATTTCCTTTTGTTCTTGAGCAAAGCAAAAATCATTTGTCGAATTAATTAGTTTACCCAATCGACCTCCAAGTTTGCATTTTTATTGATCGGTATATATATGGTTAAGTGACAGTCTAATAACCCAAAGAAAGGCACGATTAATTATATTCATCGAGTCGATATTTCGCTTGCATTTGGGCGTTGCAGCTTCCCTCCCTCGTATCGTCTCTCTTCGGCCGCTCTGTTTATGTCGTCGTCGATGACGGCGGCGACGGTAGAGAAGACTTCGCCGTCGCCCTCGAGCTCAACCTCCGCTCCGTGCATCACCGCCGGCGACTCATTTTTCTTAAGATAATGGATGTTAAATCCGGCGTTTGCTTCAACTGAAGCTACAACTATTTATTACAAAATTTTTGGTTCAAAGCTCAAACACGACAGAAATAATCAAACGTAGATGAAGAGACGACACACAACCACGCCATGACATCAATAATAAAAAAAAAGCAACTTATTCAAAGTTCACGTCGTCTTCGTCCTATGCATGTCTCCTTACTCGTATCGTAATCATGGCGTCGCGTCGGCGTCGTGCCGCGCTTTTCGATCCGGCGATCCCCCTCCTGCCGCGGCGCGCATCCTCGCCGGCGTCGCCGATGCTGGAGCTGGAACTCCTCATCACACAGATGACGCAACTGCACGTGTGGGCCTCGCGTGAGCCGAGGTACAGTTCCGGCCCAACTACTATGTTGGTCGCACGTGCGACGCAATCGACGTGCCGGCCCATATCGGTCCACGACTTGTGAACCTCTACTATTTTCTTTCTTGCGTTGCGTGTCCCCCAATTGTGTCCAATAACTTACCAACATATTTATCATCAGTGTATTTTTTTAGAATTACACGGCTACAAAAGTATACTTCCTCTTACGTTCTGAACAAGGTTAAGATCAAACTTTTATAATTTTAACTTAGTTTTAAAAATATTTAGTTCAAAGACACTATAACAACATATATAAAATTGTCTATATATATATATATATAATATAGTTAAAAATATATTTTAGAGATCAAAAAATTAAGAATTATGGAACCACGGTGTGCATGTAACAATACAAGCATGTTGTTGTTGCTTTTGTCTGTCAATATTGCCCCGCGTATAAACACGCATGTGCATGCGTTGTTTGACCTGCTTAGTTAAATTTTTTGAGAACTCCTGCCTAGATGGACAGATAGATAGATAGATTTGCATGCGCATTAATTAGCATAGTAAAATATAATAGCTACCTTAATTAAGCTACTTTTCTGCCTCCTTCCTCCGGCCGGCCACTATGCACTACGTCCGTGCGTGCATCATCCGCTACGCAAACCCCGCTCAGTCGCTCTCTCTCGTTGATTAATCGCTGATTAGTTTTAATCAAGCCTCTCATTTTGAACGTCGTGTTAAACAAGCAAGCTAATTAAGTTCATATGCACTGCTACTAATTAACAAGTAATTAGATCATTAAACTAACACCAACCATATCTAATGATGGATCTTTGTGTTAAGGTGCATGATTATGTGTGTGTGTGTGTGATGATTTGGTCTGCATAGTTAATATGCTGCAGGCTGCTTGGAGCAATATTGATTTAATTTAATCATATAAAAAAACTCCATGTCTGACCTTTTCGCGCGCTTTTGACGTCATCGTTTTGCTTCGCGCCATTATATAAGCATTCGCGCGTGTTGTTTTCTACCACGAATGCAGCAGCAGCAGCAGCAACTTTTGACGAGAACAAACGCCGCGGCCACTGCAGCGAGAGCGAACCATGTCGGCGTCCACGTCGTCGCCGTCGAAGGCGAAGAGGCCAGGCGGCGGCAGCATCCAGGGCCCGCGGCCGCAGCCGCTGATCGTGTCGCCGGCGGCAGCGGAGGCGAGCCGGCCGAACAAGAAACCCCGTGTCGTCGCCGGCGGCGGCGGCGACATGGGACCGGTGATAGTGTACGAGCTCACGCCCAGGGTCGTCCACACCCGGCCGGAGGAGTTCAGGGCCATCGTGCAGAAGCTCACCGGCAAGCAGTCGACGGCGACGGCGACGGCGGCGGCGCCGTCGGATTCAACCGTGACATTGCCGGACCTGGTGGCCGGGGGCAGGGCCGGTGAGAGTGGCGCCGCCGCCGCCGCGACGGCCGCCGACCCACTGGTGCTCGCGCTTGGGCAGCAGCGTCAGCCTGCTCCGCCGGCGATTGACGACGACCACTCGCCGCTGCTTCCTCCTCCATCTCCGGCGGCCGCGTTTCTTCTGTCGCCGAGTAGCCTATTCTTCTCGCCGACTACGATGCAGGCCTTGCAAGAGCTGGGCATTTTGTTCTAATCATGTTTAGAGTTCTAACTAATGTTGGGGTCAGATCATACCGTTCGTGCAAAATTTTTCTCGATTGGGGGAAATTTTAGCACGAACAGTCGCACTGCTAAGTGCTAACCGATCGATTTGTGTAGCTTGTTTCAGTTTAACTGCTCCTTCGGATGTTATCTTCCTTTTGTTCTTCAGCACTGTACATTTCTTGATCATTCATAAAGTTCAATCTATTTGTTGATAAGTTCAATTCGTTTGTTATCATTCATGAAGTTCAATTCAGTTCAGATAACACAACTTTGCTTTATCTGAACTTTCTTATCAGGGAAATTCGTTTCTACACCAGGGCATGTAGACATTGTCTTTTGCATGCCATCTAATCTACAAGAGCATGCAAAATTCTGAAAATAAATCCTGAAAACAAAATTGTGTTAAAAAAATCTGAAAATAAATTACCACGTAATTAAGATGGATTCAATCTATATATGTCAAAAGGGGAAAAAATCCGTCTAATAATATTTGAGTATTCACAGCGTGCTTCTTTTCATATTTCTCTATCAATTTGTAAATTGATTTTGGACTGAAGGTGCGAAAATCCACCTCTGAACTGGTAACTGGTTTTTACAAAAGCATGTTCTCTTCTCATGAACACATGATAAGACTGCATTTGCAGAGTCATTCATTCATGGTACTTGATCAGACAAAACAGCATTTCAACATGTCAGCATCAGATAATTAAGACGATAACACACTATCAAGAGTGGATTTCTTCACCTGACTGCAAACGACTCACAAACCACAATGACTAATTTTACCAAATGCCAACTATTCGCATCGGACATGACAAGGTCCAAGTAAGCTTCTACTGTCCATCCTGCTCATGTCAACATCGATCCATTTGGTAGGAAATTAACACCGCATGTATTAATTAAGCCGTATGACGGTCTGACAGAGTCAAATAAACTCACTGACAGTCCAGGGATGTTCTATGAAGTGTGTTCTAGACTTGATTTGGAGATGTTTTATTTTTTCATAAAACATTAATATTTTATCCTCATCCAAGAAGGTTCTTTTGACCATTTTCATGTGATACTAAGAAAATTCTATATCTGAAGAAACATTCAGAACACATTTGAAACACCCAGAGAAGTTTCAGCTAATCCCTGCAAGAAGCATATGACCTACTAGTAAATTAATTAACCTCTTTTTCTCACAGTACAACTTGAAATAGAGTAGATTTTCATCCTTGGCTGCACAATCATGATCTCTGAACTTCTGAAAAAAGATTTTAACGAGAATTTACATTTTGTAATACCTCTCAAGTCTCAACTAATTTGCGTATTTCTTCAGTCTCTGATGACTTTGACGTCGGTTGATCTCATGATTTCCGTGACCAATACATATAGGCAGGATTCTAGACCATGTAAACTGAATTATCTGCAACTTGACATGGCTCTTAATTGCAGTGCTTAAGAGATGACACTATCAAGCTTAAAAGGTCAGCATGTTCGAACATTCAAAACCCAAGTCATCAGTTACTATTCATGATGATGCACTTGATAATGTAGTGACAAGGCACATGTGATTTTAACCCTAAGATTTTCGTGTTCGATTCCCCAACACATTCATATTTTAAAAATATATATATATTTAGAGGAACGTCTCTTCCTTCACATCTCGTTTTTTTACCAGTTACTATTCATGAATCTGACACATCCGATCGAATCCTGATTCAGTCAGTCATAGCTGAGGACACTAAGAAATCCCAATCAATTGAAAGTTTAATATAACATTTCATTTTGAAGAACGGTTATGGTACGCGTAATGGAACATTATATGTTTAACAATTAGGGTCAATTTCAATTTGGTCATCTATCTATATATGATACTGGGGGAACCTACCCCTGTTTTTTCTCTTAAAAAATGTTTAATAACAGAAAGTCGCATCGTCCGCTGAAATTGTTTGAAATGGAAAACGACCTAGACTTAACCTAAGGACAAGGTTAACAGATCATCTTCTTGTGCTTTCATTTCAAAAAGAAAAAGAAGTTCTTCCAGTGCAATTAATACAGTGTTTAAATTTCGGATCAGATTCTGGATGTTTTGGCACCTCAAGAACCAGATTAAAATAATCAAATTTCACCTTATTTTTATTTGATTTATTCTTTCCATACGTATAATTACCTTGTTTCTACACTAATACTCCGTTGGTAGTGGTGTGATAAATCTACCACTATCACCGCTTAACTACGTTGCGGGACCCATAAACAATGAAATAGTAAGACTTTGCTTATTTCTACAACTAGCTTTGTCGCACATAGATAGAAAGTGATAACAAAAGTAGCAGAATGATAACATATTAAACAATATACATTTTTGTATGCGCTTAAAAATATAATACAACGAGCTGTTTTTTTAAAAAATTCCGTTGCAATGCACGGTTTTTTTTTTGCTAGTGTTTCATTACATGTATAGTCACAACGCACAACTAGTCTAAATTCAAAACAAGGCAACGAAAAGCCTAAGAAATTTCCTGTAGAATTTATTCATTTTACATAAATTTTCTTCAAAATGAAAAAAATTACAGGATGTATGGAACCAGCGCCTTGATGCTATCAGGGAAATCCTCGAACTTGGACTCGTACCACCTCCTGGTGGCGCAGCTCCTCCCGGCGAGGTACGCCGCCGAGCCGGAGGCCACGGCGAGCGCGTGCGCCGTCTGCGCGATCATGGCGAAGCCGAAGAAGCCGACGATCTCGAACAGGTAGTGCGGGCAGGCGACGAGCCCGAAGAGGCCGCCGGTGGGGATCCTGTACTCCTTCTCGCCGCCGCCGCCGCCTTTCCTCAGCTGTGAGAGGAGGTAATGGTGGTAGAAGTTGCCGGCGATGCCGACGGCGAAGACGACCACGCCGGGGTAGAGGAGATCGACCGGCAGGTCCGGGAGGCCGGCGGCGAGGTGCTGCGTGTAGATCATGGTGGTGGTGGTGAGGACGTAGCTGGAGGAGATGGTGATCGCCGTGTTGAGTGGCATGCTTCCACTGTACTGATGGATGAACAGTACCTGAAACATGTTGGTGCACTTAGACTAACTCCAACAGGCTAGCCATTACGATACCCAAACTCATTTTTGCGTCGTTCACGGTGCTTCAAGGCAAAAAATCACGGTCCAACGGACTATGCAAATCAACGATGCATTTTGCGTCCGAGCGGAGTTGGAACCCAAATTAGCGTCTCATCTCTCCTCAACCCAAATATCTCCCGCACAACAATTTGCCGCGGAAAATTTCACGGCGCGCGTGAAAGAAACTGCTGGTGCTCGGGGGTCTGCTTTTGGGTGCGCTGTTGGAAACGAGCAGGTTTAGGTACGTGACCCATTTTTTCTCCATGACCCAAACCAACGTATGCATATCCGATATAGGTGAAGATTGTTGGAGTTAGTCTAAGCAAATTGATATAAAGTGATATTTTTATACTTGAAAAAGATTTTCACACTTCAATCTTTCTGAACTTCAAAATTGAGCAGTCTAACTAGTATAGAAATTTTAGGAAAACAAACAAAATGATATTTACACTTCACTTCTGTTAGCTGCGTCCCTACTACTGTAGTATATATAATAGGTCGTATGTTTTCGTTTGCTTAATAAAACCACCATTATTTAAAAGTGTATACTCCCTCTAAAAGTTTATACTTCTTATGATCCCTTTTATATAACACTCATCCATATTTTTAAAGCTGAAAATGAGAAGTTTATACTCGTCTTCTTTATATACACTTATCAATATTTTTAAAGCTGGATATGAAAGAATGGATTTTCATATCGATAGTATTAAGCAGGGTTCGAGTCTTTAAGTCGGGCTTGTTAGCACACCGGCTGTGTTCAGGTTCCCAACCTTACTCTCTCGTTTATCGCGCGCACACTTTTCAAACTACTAAACGGTATATTTTTTGAAAAAAATTTCTATAAAAAAGTTGCTGTAAAAAATCATATTAATTTTTTAAATTTTTTTTGCTAATACTTAAATAATTATGTGTTAAATCATTGTTCCGTTTTGCGTGCTGAGAGAAGGGGTTCTCAACCTCTCCAAAAGAACATAGCCCAAGTTGTGGTGGTAGCCGATGAGACTCTGGATCGGGTCTTCAGGACATTTTTTTCATGAGAAATAAGATGGGAAAAAAATCTGCTAACAAGTTTCTTTTCCAGGACATTTTTTTCATGCTGTTTGCCATAAAAAGTGGGGACAATAATTTTCTTTCCTTCCTTTTGAAGCCAAAAATGGTGTCAAATATAATTACCTCGAGAACTCGTTTGAGGAAGTGGACGGTGAGCGCGGCGCTGAGGACCTGGGCGCGCACCCCTTCCACGGCGCCGGGCACGGCGAACGACGCCGCCGCGGCGACGAGCGCCGGCACGTATGCCACCAGCATCCCCTGGCGGCTGGGCAGCAGCGCGCCGCCGCCGCCGCCGCCGCCACCGTTCTTCTTCTCCTGCTTCCCGGCGACGACCTGCCAGAACTTGGAGTACGCCATGTGCTCGCCACGGAGCTCCCCGAGCCCGGCCTTCGCCATCGCCGCCAACTGCGCCACCGACGTCGCCGCCACGAACGCCGACGCCGGCGGCGGGTACAGGAACGCCGGCCACCACCACATCCTCCCCCTCCTGACTCGATGCGACGCGGCCGCCACGAGGAATTTGCCCTGTTTGATCCGTGCTTTTCGCGTGGTATATTTGGTTACGTGAGTGTTCGTCACGTGTCACGATGTCCGCCCCGTCGTGGTGCGCCGCGGCCGGGCACAGCCGCATGAACAGCTTCAGGTGCCTGCAAATGCTACGTGGCGCCATCCGAGCCAAATACAAATTTTGGTGGGTGGTACTGTTCGGGAAATACTTCCAATCGATCGCCTGATTGAAAACACAAATATCGGTCTCCACTGCATGAAATCACAAGTATGTATTTATTGCATGCATGAGGTGTTCACTTCTTTTTTCTTTATTTTCTACCCTCTTTTAAATACGTTAACTTTTTAACAAATTTTGAATGATTTTTTCTTCTGAATGACTTATTCAATCTATAATCTAATTATATCGTTGTACTCGTTGTAATTTAATTTTTATAATAAGATCTCATATGGTTATATTTATTATGATATTATTTTATTTTTCTTAATTTTGTTGCAGTCGAACATTTTAAAATGTTGCATATGGTATTATTTGTATGTTTCAACAAGTATTTCTCGATGGTCCACTAGGTTATTTATAGATATTACTCGCTGTGTCTTTTCGATGTTTTAGCAAGTATTTTGTGATATTTCACCAGTTATGTTTATGCATGATATAAAAATATTTCAACAATATCAGGTAGTTGTAAAATATTGTACATTTCATATTAATTTTTCTTTATGTTTCACTTGTTGGTACTAAATATTTCGTGTAGTTGTTGTTGGTGTTGCAGTTAGTATTTTTGAACGTTGCATAAATCTGAAACAATTTATACAATGAAGCAAGTGATGAAACAATTTTCTATAAGCGATGAAACAACACTTAATTTTTTTAATCAAAATATAATCAAGTGTGATCTTATTACGAAGATTTAATGGTAATGAATGCAATGATGTGATTGTCTTATAAATCAGATAGATAGTTTAGAAGAGGAAACTATTCAAAGTTTTATATAAAAAAGTGATTTATACATGAAAGAGGAGAGACAACGGATTGCATGTAGGAAGGTGTAAGGCTACACTCATTAGATACGGAGGCAACATGCAGTCATCAGGTGAGCAGGCGATAGCACGCATGTATGCAGGGCAGCTAGCTACTGGCGCATGATTTTTTTTTCTCAGATCGAGCACCCGATCCGTCGCTTTCGTACTGTTCAGTACTTTTCGGGTTTACAAATTTTTCAAACTTATTTTTCTAAGTTATAGTACACACATACTAGCATTCCAATTTCCAAATCGGGTTATGTTCAGGCCTTCACTAGTAAATTATTGGCTAGAACGCATAAATTTTACACAGACTTTTATGATATAATTTAGAGAAATTTTATAGGCCTTAAGAGGTACTAAGAGGTATGCAAATTTTCAGTGCAAATTTTCGTATCTTCTACTATCAGAGATACCGAGATACCAAATTTTACGTTAAAAATATGATATCTCTTACTACATCCTTAAGGACTGTAAAATCATTCTATATAATAATTTACTGGTAGAGCAAATTGCACTGTAAAAGTTGTCAAATTCTACAGGAGTTCAGTTTGGCTTTACAATTGAGAAAACTCCTATGTTCTGATTTATGAGGTTGTTTGAACTACGTCGTTTGTTAGTTGTCTACATGTACTTGTAGTCACATATGTGGCCGTCGTCGTCGATGCAGGGCGACGGATTTGTCGACGAGTAGAAGCAGGCAGAGGAGCATAGCAGACAAGCCAAACGTAAACCTGAGATTTGACAAAATGTGCTTTGCATAATAAACTCAGGATGTTCTTCAGACCGCTACTGACAGGCAGAGACAAAGTACAGAGAACATAGGCAAAACAGCCGCCATAAAAGCCTTCTTACCTGGCTGTAGAACATCTCTTTCTCCTGAAGATTATGAAGGACATCCACTGTAAAAGTGAAAATGATTTAATAGGACAGTGGATACTAAAAGGTGATAATATTAGAGAGATGGAATCGTAAATGTTGTCAGACTTGAGAATTTCAAGAGCACATTTCTAATGCAGAAAAGACAGCAGCAAAGAGCATTTTCCTTATCATTCTTGAACTATTGCATAGTAGAATACTAGAATTGGGAATAGCATATTAGGATGATTCGGTGGAATAATCAGTTTATACTTTGAACTAAAGAATCTGCAAAAACTGAAGCATAGGAAATGAACTGAAAAGTTCAGGAAACCAATGGTTTGCAGAGCAATATAGCATAATAATCCACCAAGTGTATTGAACATTTAAACATTAGCAGAGCAACAACGAAATTCAAGGCCTTAAAGTGATACCCACTGTAAAATGAACCGTACTAGCGTAACGCTATGACAGACTTGTTCAGAAAATACATGACGTATTGTGTTAAACAAAAATGAAATAATCTTGGAGAAAATATGTTTAGCCAACATGCACACAGCATCCTGTTTATTGATCCTATCCAGATTATGTCAAAAGCGATGACTCGGCATTAGGACACACAAAGTGGACTAAACAACATGAATAATCCCTGACAGTCTCTGTGCATTTTGGAACATGTCAACCAAAATTTGTTTGAGGACATCAGCTTGACAGTCAACACGTATATACCATTGCTGACACAATAGTGACTACACAATTAGCCACCCCGTGTTTAATAGTTACATCAATTAGCCGAAACCAAAATTTCAAAGTTATTGCAAGTCAGGAGAATTAAGGACCATTTTGGTTTGAAGCCAAAATGTGCCCTACCAAATTGTTGGCAGTAGGCACTTTGAATAACATTTTGACTGTGTTTGGTTTTGCACCAAAATGTTCCAACAAACCCCTAACATTTATCCTCCAGTTTTACTTAAAATATCATTTTGATTTGAGCATGAAAGGAAAAAAAAATCTTTCAAGGCCAACGTTTAAAAAGTGCATATTGAAAAATTTAAAAGTGCACAACATGGAGAATAAACAGCTCTGTGAAATCAGGCCAAATTTGAACATGTTTTATCCATTTTAGAGCCAGAGGAAGTGCATCGTTCAGAACAAAATTGAGCAAAACAAGCTTGATTCAGTAGCAATGGACAGAGCTGAAATTCTACCTTGCAAATGGCGAGCACCGAGAACCTCGTCTTCTCCGCCGTCACGGCGACGGCGCCCCTCTCGCCGGCCACCGCCTTCCTGCACAGCCTCCGTGCCATCTCCCTCGCCAGCACCGCCTGCGCGCGCTCCGCCCGCAGCGCCGCCACCTCTCTTCGCATCGCCGACCAGTCCGCCTCGAGCGCCTCCACCCTCGCGTACAAATTCTCCGTCACCTCGACGGTGCAATCCTCCGCCGTCGCGGCCGCGCACCTCACGTGTGCTGCGTACTCGAACACCTTCTCCGAAGGAGGCGGCGACGGCGACGCGCGGAGGACCACCGTGTCGTTGAAATTGGAGTCGCCGCAGCTGCAGCGGCTCTCCTCTTCTGCCTCCGCGTCCAGGTGTTCGACGGGAGGCTGCTCCCGCTGGTTGCTTCCGTCGTCGTCGGGGTCGATGCCGTTGGCGTGGAGGAGGGAGAGGTAGGAGGCGGTGAGCGCGGAGAGGGAGGCGAGCTCGTCCTGGAGCTCCCCGTCGCGGTCGGCGCGGCCGTCGGCGAGGCGGCGGAACTGGCGGGCCTCCAAGAGCGCGGCCGCCTTTTCCCGCTGCAGCCGCTCGATCATCAGCATCGCCTCGCTCGCCGCCGTCTCTGCCGCGGCGCGCTCCGCGTCCAGCTCGGCGCGCAGCTCCCGCTCCTCCGCCTCGGTCTCCTCCTTCTCCGCCCGCAGCCGCTCCACCGCCGACTCCATCTTTTCCACCTTCCGCCCGAGCTCCCTCTCCTCCTCCGCCTCCGGCCCGCGACGCCTCACCGACCGGGGCCACGACGACGGCGACGTCGACGTCCAAGAGGCGGTGGCGATAGGATCCATGGGAGCGTGCAGCTGATGCCGGTGGCCGCCGCGCCCGCGCGAGCTAATGGAATTACGCGGGTTAAGCTTTCGAGCTCAGGACGGATTAGATTTAAAATTGGATGATTTGGTGTGCTCCATATTTATTACAGCAGCAACAGACATGAGGTGGTGAATTGATTTGGTTTAATTTCAATTTTCCATAAAAAGGCAGAATTTATTAGTTTTCGGCCAAAATGTGTAAATTGAAAACCCAGTACAATTCAGTGGTAGAATATGAGCCAAGCAAATTCTGTCTTCTTCAGTTCTTCTTGTGGGTTTTTGTAGACTATGGCTGTCTTGTCCCGCATGGCCACACTCACACGCAGGCTGAGATAACGTACGGTGTATAGACGTACCCGGCTACCTACCTCAAAAAATACTTAGCAAGCAATTTTGTAATTCAAACACTCTTAACAAATCAAGAGAGCAAAAAAAAAAGGTCTCCTTCACTTTCAATGAAAATGTTTGGTAGTTGGCACGTAGTAGCAGTAGCAGCAGAAGAGAAAGAGACCAGTTACTTTCTCCGAAAGTCGTCAAGATTTCGGTGAAATTATTTTATTTTCGACGATTTTCTGCGAAATTCATGTGTACAGGCTGGAAAAATTAAGCCCAAATTCATAAGATGGGCCGAGATTAAGGCCCACGATAGAAAGGCCGTTACCCGTGAGGGCCCACCACAAGGCCATGATAAGTAGTAAGCCCATATCTGAAACAACCCGCGTGTTGCCGCGACCGTTCCAGGGTTTTGCTTCAACCATGGCGACCGCCGCCGCCGCCGCCGAGGCGTACCTTGACGAGGTGGATAGCCGCTTCGCCGACGCCGACGAGGAAGAAGCGACGGTGGCGCCAGTCGAGGTGGCCGAGAGTAAGGAGGAGGAGGAGGAGGAGGATGAAGAGGAGGATGAGGATGAGGAGTGGTCGGACTCCGACGTGGCCGATGCGCTGGACTGGCTCGACGCCGCGGAGGGCCCCGACGGCTCGGGCCGGCCAGCCGCCGCCTTCACGGCGGCAGGAGGCGCCGCCGCGGCGCGGAGGCCGAACGCGCACGGTGGGGTGCTCTCCCGCCCGTTTCAGCCGATCTCCAACCGCACACAGAAGCTCGCCTCGCACATCCGCGCTACGCCCCTGGAGGTATAGGCAGCTTCCAACTCCTCTCTCGCCTCGTAGTAGTTGGTGCTTCGTGCTTAAGTTGGTTGTACATTCCAATTTTGCACTGGGCCTGCTTATGTGATGATCCCATGTTTGCGTAATTCCCTTTGCAAACGATTAGTTTACGTAATTACGTTATAAGTTTTGGAGTATATTATTTTGGAATTTGCAAGCGAATGTTGTCTAGACAATCCATTCATCCTAGAATCCCAGAATTGGTCAATTTCATTTCATGTAACTTTACAGTAAAAAAAAACTACGGTGCTTAGCCCTGTAGCAAATCAGAGTGAAGCACCTGTGTGTGCACGCGCGTTGTGCGAGTGTGAGGAAATTCAATGTGGTGAAATTTGAATTTTCCAGGAATGGGAAGGTAGAATGAACGTGGGCATGTCAAATTCAGTCACGACTGCGATAAGGGACAGCATAAGGGAGACTGCAATTGGGAAAACAAGGAACACAGAGAAGGCTGACCGTGCTACAGTAGAACAGGTATACACATTTTCTCAGTAGTTTGTATCCATTTCACTCTTGTGCTTCTTAAATTTACTATGTTCTGCCTGCACTTCTGCTCCTTTTTGTGTTCAATAGCAAACTAAAAATGCATCCATCTCTGTTCGTCCTAGTTTGCTCTTATTATGTGTACAACAACTCCGCGTGTTATATATTATATAACGCCTTGTTTAGCTGTACTGCATGGACAAGAATTTGGACTATATCATACAAGAAAATCGCTCTAGTGCAATTGACTGCTTTGGTAGGAAGTTCCTAAGATGTACTCCCTACGTTTCATATTATAAGTCGTTTGACTTATTTCTTAATCAAACTTTTTTAAATTTGATCAAGTTTATAAAAAAATATAGTAACATTTTTAATATAAAACAAACATATTATCAAAATATATTCAATGTTAAATTTAATGAAACTAATTTAGTGTTGTAGATGTTGTTAGTTTTTTCTATAAACTTGGTCAAACCTAAAAAACCTTGACTACGAACAAAATCAAACGACTTATAATATGAAACAGAGGGATTATTTTTTATGGCCTGTTGTGTTCACAAGGTTGGTAGGCAGTAGTTTTTAATATAAGCTTGAACAACACTGACTCAATGTCTAGTGCATTTGCTATAATGTTGATAACTAGCATATTATCTCATATTTTCATTTCTCCTTTATATGTCGTCCATTAATACTTATAATTTTTATGTGCTTGATATCCATAAGAATGCTCTCTTGGCCATGTGATTTGCTTATTTTTGAGCTTATGATTCAATGAAATTTTCAGTGGTTATAGCTGCAGCATCTATCTCTTCTATCCTATCTAGAGAAAGTTATGATCTTCTACAAAAGTGATAACATCTTTTGACTTAATTGATGATATTTTTGTGAAGTGATTTTTGACAACTAAACGGGCTTTTGTTTGTTCACATGCAGGCTATTGATCCAAGAACACGCATGGTTCTGTTCAAGATGTTAAACCGGGGGGTTTTTAATACCATAAATGGATGCATTTCTACAGGGAAAGAGGTATTTTTTAGTTCAATTGCATATCTTATTGACATTGCTTTCTGCTATTTGCAGTTCACTTTCATATGTGGATAAGAAAGCATGTTGAGAATATATACATAGTATAGAGCACTTAAGCTGTATACAAAAGATACAGAATCTGGCCTGGACTGCAAGTTGCATTTTTCTTTTCTCTATGCAGGCAAATGTCTATCATGCATCAAAGGCTGATGGCCAGGAGTTAGCGATCAAAGTCTATAAAACATCTGTCCTTGTTTTTAAGTAAGGCATAGATCTATCTACGTATTCTTTTGTAACTGGGTACTTGTTGACAGCTACTGCAGATATGCTGATTATGGATATGTTCTGTGTTTTCTAGTTTTACTAAAACAACTTGTTCTAAAAATAACTTGCATGTGAACAAACTACATTATTTTCTTCTTGCAGGGATAGAGACCGATATGTCCAAGGAGATTACCGCTTTAGACATGGTTACTGCAAGCATAATCCTCGGAAAATGGTGAAGACCTGGGCTGAAAAGGAAATGAGAAATCTTTTACGGTGAGAATATTCTCATTTTTGCATCATTCATGCTTTATTCAGGAAATTTTCTTATTTCAACGGGATTCTTCTGTTGCCTGAATTATTTTTGTGTGATTAAGGGATGCAATTAGAGACAAACTTATTTCTGTTTTGATTTAGCCAAATGTTTTCAATTGTTCAACAGGAACAATCCAGTAATGCAAATACAATAGTTGAACATTTGAATTTCATATGCTTATTATTACCATTGTTCAGAGTTGGAGCAGCTGGAATCCGATGCCCAAAACCATTGCTCCTGAGGCTTCATGTACTGGTGATGGAATTTATAGGTAAAACTTATGTTTTAACATTTGTCAATTGGATGCTTGTCAACTTCTTCTCTATAAAAATGGTAAAAATTGGATGCTTGTTAACATTTGTCAATTCTATGGAATTATCAGTAATTCAGTACATCTTGTAATTCAATTTGGTTTTCCTTCAGGAAAAGGAGGTTGGGCTGCTCCTCGTCTCAAGGATGCTGCTTTATCTGATGATAAGTTGCGTGAAAGTTATTTTGAGGTACATGACATATCTTGTGAAGATAAAGATAATATTGTAGTTCATATTAACTATAAATCTGTAATAGATCCGTCTACTCTGTATTACATTGCCTCTTACCCAGGATAGAGAACTTGCTGTATCCATGTACAACACACAGTGGCTGTCATCAATTGTGTCTGATAGTCAGCATTGACATTCAATTCTTCACATCCTATCACAATGTCATGTAGAAAGGATTATTTGTATCTATTTATAGATAATAACCATGCAATAATGTGAATGCTATAATGTGACAACTGAAAACAAGGCCATATTTCCCTCAGTTCCTAGAAATCTGGAAAGGTTTAAGTGGGTAGTAGGGCCGTGGATCTAGGAGAGTCTCTATTAGCAGCACGTTCAGCATTTTTTTTGGGTTTGAACGTAATTAAATGCCCACTTCATTTTGATGTGCTATCATGCAAAATGTGTGGTGATAATGTTCATGTGTGAAAACCCTTTTGCATAGTTTTTCCCCTTATATCCTAGCAGTAGCAGCTATCCTTCATTTGCTCATGCCCATGGACACTATTGTATCTTTACTGTCAAGTATTCAGAAAAGTTCGGCAGATTGAGGTCTTGCCTCTAGAACAATGGGAGCATAAGTACTCCTGCAATATGTACTTATTGTTTTTTCGTAAGGGAACTGTTTAGTGTATTTTTGATGTGTGTAACATCTTCAGTTTTCCCATATGCAACTTCTTTTTCAGTTAATTACGACAATGCGGACACTCTACCAAAAATGCAAACTGGTCCATGGTGATCTGAGTGAATACAACATTCTTTATTTCGAGGTAGTTGAACTCTGTTTATTATATTTTTTAACATCACTTTTTTTTTTTCAGAACAATGGCTCTGATTCCCACCATTTATTCTCCTTGTGCAGGGACACTTGTATATCATTGATGTTTCACAGTCTGTTGACCTTGATCATCCTTCAGCGTTAGAATTCTTGAAGGAAGATTGCTTGCATGTTACTGTGAGTAGAAGTTGAATTGACACTGCATAGACATTCATAGATTGTGATATTCAAATGTGTATGATGCTATTTGCAGGACTTTTTTAAAAAACGTGGCGTTGCTGTCATGTCAGAAACAGAACTATTTAATTTTGTGATTGATCAAAATATTGCTGATGAAGATGTTGATCATTACCTGGAAAAGGTATTTTCTCAATGTCACCTTTCAGTCGTTCTATAGCCACTGAGTTCTAGATGTGCCTTGATCATGCTGCTTTATGATGGGCAGAATGTCTGATGGATTAACAATTTTGTTGTGATGTCAGATTCAGCAAAAGATGTTGGAAAATGGAGATATGGTTGCAAACGATGATGAAATTACCCCAACAGTCTTGGTTCAGGTAAGATAATGAATAAGTTAATATCATTGTTTGCACAGCTTTGCCAAAAATCTCTCTATTTACTAAAACGTTATGTTACTCATCAATCATGGATAATTCAATATTTAACTCTACGTTTATTTTGTTGGTTCTGCATGTTTTTGCTCTACAGTATATATAGGGCGTGATCTTTGTGAGATCTATGGCTCTTACACTATTTTGTAACTACGTTGTGTTCATTTTGTCTCTTTTTAATGTTTGTGCTGCATGGTGTATGATGGCGTATGTTTGAATTACTGATGCTTGATTGTTAATTCCATCTCATAGACGCTGGATTATGTGAAGCAATGCGAAGCAGATATTGTCAACATGTCATTGATGCAACGCCCATCCTTCGCGAATGAACCAACAGCGGATAAGCTTTACAACCAACCATTGCTAGGATTTGTGCGGAATAAAAACGAGCCTACCATAAACCAGCAAGTACAATCAGAGTCCTTGGATCTGCAAAATAAGTGCTCCCTGGAACACAGTGAATCTTGCACTAGTTCCGACGAAGATAGTTCATGGCATGAGACTTTGAAGGTGGGACCAGAGGAAAAGAAGGCTGCTCGGAAGGAAAACAAGAAGAAAGTAAAGGCAGAAAAGAGAGAAGCTCGCAAAGATAAGATCCCAAAGGCTGAGAAGAAAAAGAGGAAGAAAATGGCAAAAGCCAAGTGCAAGCGGTAGTCAATCTGTGTGTCAGCCAACAATGGTCAATACCGTCAAAGCTAAATTAGTTATAGAAATCTACTTTCAGTTGTCATAACTTATCAGTAGAAATGTGAGATGGCCTTTACGAATGTAATGCAATCGGAAGAAGATGATTTTAAATTGAGTTATTCCCTTGCAGCATGAAACTCTTATGAAGTCTATTTTGAATTAGAAAACGAACACGCGGAGAACATAGACGGCTGGATAAAATTTGTTATATATCGCATCAAAGACGAAACAGCTTGTTCTTGATTTCTCATCTGCCTATAACATAAAGGCACCATATAAGTTCCCTTTTAGTAATAAGTACGCTTTTTGATGCTACAAGTGGCTCACACTAGCAGTTTCTGAAAGTTGGTTCTGTTTCTCTGAAACCATCTGTAGATCCTACGTTACAATCTACTAAATCCTAAATTTTAACATACAAAGAGATCACATCATCACCCATTAACAATTATTACATCTTAAATATTATATAAGTATGTTATATTATCTATAATAATTTTATAATTTATTAAATTTTAAAGCTTTAAAATATAAGTATGTTAAATCATCATTTCACATAATTCACATAATATTTTAGTATATATTTTTATAGTATCTTATATACCTATATAATTTATCCTCACTTAATGTTGTTTCTTTCTTCTCTCGTTAAGCTATATTACATTAATTGTTTTTAGCCCTTAGATGATTAATCTATGGTTTAAATTATCTCTCTCGTTTTCTTGTATCATTAAGCCATATCACCTTAATTATTTTTAGCCCTTAGATGATTAATCTATGGTTTAAATTATCTCTCTTATTTTTTTCTATCATTAAGCCATATCACCTTAATTGTTTTTAACCCTTAAATAATTAATCTATGGTCCAAATTATCTTCTTTCTTTTTTTTCTCTCATAATATCACATTATTTTACTTTTACATTTGAATCATCATTTTATATACTATTTAAATTATTATAAATCACATCAATTTATGTAAGTTTATATTATTTAGCTATCTTACATATTATTTTCACTTATTGTTATCATACTAAATTCTCGCAGTAATGCACGAGGTTTCACGGTTTGATAAACCTTACATGGCTTCACTTAGTAGTGGTGGGTATTAGTGTATTACTGATGAACACATTCATCTACTGTTGTCCAATTGCAGTGTCGTGGAGTTTCTTGGGATTTATGGCTGTGAAACCCTTACAAGGTTGCGGACGCACCATCCTTCAAACCAACTTAAGCATTTGGTTGTCAATAAATGCCACTCGCTTAAAGAGATAGAGTTAAATTATGGCCTGACAACTCTTGAGCATGGTGGTGAGTTGATTCCATTAGCACCTCCTGGAAGGTTGCTGCTGACAAATATATGCATAGATGTAAGAGATATTTGCGGTGCTTTTGATTATCTTTTCACCAATCTTCCTAGAACTCTTCCTCGTCTTAAGACGCCATGAATTTGAGTTTGGGATATATATACACCATTTTCATATTTTCAAAATTTATGTGCATCCATGTTAATTTGAGATTGGGTGCTAACTTTTGCTAGTGTCTATTTTTTTTCTTGAACGCAAAAAAAAATTGCATGTTAATATATTAGAAGGAAAAGGAGTTTTGTTACACAACGCAATCGGCCAAACAAGCCTATGCTGAGGGAGGGGGGAGGAGGAACAACTAACGCTGCAACAAGGTAAAAAAAGGGAAAACTATTGTGGATAAAAGCTACTCAAATCAACGAGAGGGTGGAGGCGGAGCCTCACTACACTTCCAAAAAACCCCCAAAAGCAGCAATGCCAGCGGAAGATCACAGATGACCCTCTAAAAGGATGGACTCCAAAACCACAGAGACCGAGTGTAGCACCCTAACTCTTTTTGGCTTATTTAAAACCTTTCAAAATTTTTGGAGTTTAAATTTGGATTTTATTTGATTTTGTGCCAAGTGGATCTCATTTTTCCCCCCTTGACACCCCTTGAATTTCTATCGAATCCGTGGTCGAAATTCAAATTCAAATCTCCCAAATTTCCTCTCAAAATTCAACTCTAAAAGTCCCTGAGAAATTGTGAAATGTCACTGTTCACTTTGGGCCCTCTTTCCCTTTTTCCTTCCCTCGGCCCAACCCCTCTCCCTCTCTCCTCTTCTTCTCCCCGCAGCAGGCCGGCCTCCCTTCCTTCCCCGGCCCACGGCCTGGCCCAACCCATCCCTATTCACCTTCCCCTACCTCCGGCCGGCTACACGTGCACGCCATGTGCTCGACGACCGCCTCGCGCCTCACGCCGCCTCGCGCCCCGCGCCGCCGCGTCGCCATCCCGTCGCCGCTCGCGCGCCGCGCCCGCGTCCCATCCGCGCCCCGAGCTCCGCGCCGCCGCGTCGCTGTCCATCGCCGCTCGGCGTCGCGCCTGCGTCTCATCTCTCCCCTCGCCCCCCCCCCCCCCCCCCGCGCTCGCCGCCTATAAAAGGGGCCGAGCCTCCCCGCTCCCGCCACTCCAAGTTGCTCTCTCTCTCTCCCTCCCCCGGTGCCACCGTTTCCTCCGGCCGCCGCCGCTCTCCCCCGATTGCCGCCGCTTTCCCCAGCCACTGCCGCTCTCCTCCGGCCGTCGCCGCTCTTCCCTCCCGGCCGCCGCCGTTTCTCCCCAGCCGCCCCACCGCCGCGGCACCCGCCGGCTCGAGCCGGGCAAGCAAGGGGAGGAAGAAACCCCTCCCCAAGCCGCCGACAGGTGGGCCCCGCCTCCTCTCTCCCCTTCTTTTGACCGACAGGTGGGTCCCATCCCACGCCGTCAACTCAAACGGAATATTCCAACGGAATATTCCCTCACCATTTAAATTAAATTTCCAGAAAATCCTTTAATCTTTGAAAATTCATAGAAATTCAACCGTAACTCTGTTTGATCTCGTTCAACTTCCAAAATTTTTCTAAGAGATCTACATAGTGGCACACTTGTTTCTCTGATTTGAGCAAGTTTTATTGCCTTTTGTTTACTCGTTCTCCTTTTCGCGTATAGAGCACGTGTACGAGGAAGCTCCGGACGCCATTTTTGAAGGAGAAGACCCGCATCTTGTGCAAGGCAAGCCTCTTTGATCACATTGCCCCTATATTTGCAAGTTATTTTGTTTTAAAAGATGCATTGCTTAGTGTGCACGATAATCTTGTTTAGGCCTCGGATTGTTTATGCAACCGACGGACCGACCTAGTAGTTGCACTCACTTTACTTAGGATATTGTTAAACCTTTCTCTTTGATAGCTACACTCATGTTTGCGCCAGTATCGCTATCCATTGGGTACGATTACCGAGGTAGTTGGCTTAGCCATGCTTACGTTGTACTGTCGTGTGGGAAAACTTGGGTTATTCTAAATTTTATGCTTAAAAAATCCGGTACGTGGTACCGATGTGTTGCAAAATAAAATGAGTTGTGAAAATGGTGATGATGCAAGGCCATGTCTTTGTGGTTTGGTCGTGTATCATCGTTAAGGACCGATTCCTTTGGGAAATCCATCCAAACACATTACAGTGCGACCCCATGGGTATTTATGGGATGCCTCTGGCTAAGTAAATGGTTATCACATGGAAGTTTGGTATGCCAATGGTTGTGAGATGCCGAGGATGAGGAGACGAAGTTTTGGATCATTATAGCCCTTTTGGGTGTTCGAATGCCTCTAAAGTGGCACACGGTACCAAGTAGGAGTAGGAGGCATCCTCGGTATTCCTGAGTGAATGACGGCTGATCTTGCCTGATGCTCGGCTAAGAGACTTGGCCCAACTAGGTGGTATGCGATCTTCATGGGTTAGCTTTGGAAAAGCCTTATCACGAACTTCCGTTGCCGACGGGTACACGGTGTCAGTTTCGTGTCGTGGGGGAAAAGCGTACAACCTCTGCAGAGCTTAATGAACTGTTCGAACAGCCGTGCCCACGGTCAAGGGCGAGTGTAAGGTGTTTCTCTCAGCGTAGATTTGTTTGGCAAATGTTTGTTGAAAATGGTTGGTGGGAAGGGATTCGTTCCCAGAGTTCGCCCGTGTGGCAGACGACTAACCTTTGTGGTTAGGAACAAGTCTGTGTGACCTGGGGTGTCTTTTGACACCAAGGTGTTGTTAGGGCCAAGAAGGCGTTGTTGTGCTGAGAAAGCTGGGTTAACTATGTGGAATAGTGTTGTTTGGTTTGAACCGAGTTGCTGTGAAAGTGAAAAGAAACTAATAGAAACAACCAGTTAATTATTGTTACTCTTGTGACAAGTTGTTGCAAAGCAACTTGTGGAATGGGACAAGGCGTGAGCCTTCTCCCGACAACTAAAATTTTGACTCACTAGAGTTCCTGTGAAATAAACCGTTTTCGCCTAAAAGGCTGCTTTCGCAAATAAAACCCTAGCCTCCCTATTTAAGCCAACATGTCATTCTTTTCCCCTGGCTTGCTGAGTACATAAAGTACTCACCCTTGCTATTTATACCTATAGAGCTTGGGGATGAAGACGTCGACCCTACCGCCGAGGAGTGTCTCCAGGAGCAAGCCGAGTACGAGGACTTTTAGAAGATTCGTGCCTAGCCCCAAGCCTCGCCTATGGAATAAGTTAGTTGCCTAGGCATGTCGCCTAGTGCTTAGTCGCTTAGCTTTGCGCCGCTTCTAGCTTCCGCTCTGTTGACTTTTGTATTGCTGTGTTGCTCATCTATGGGCCTGTCCATGATGGCAACGTTTGTAAGGACTAATTCCAGTGATGTAATAAAGTAGTTTACTTTGATTCCATGATTATTCTGTGTGTACCAGCTAGTGTATCCTAGGACTGGTACTATCTCACAGGTAATGCGTAACACCTCGGCATGAGTTAGCTGAGGTTTATGGTTAACGAGTGTCGAGGCGTTACACTGAGGATAGCGAAGAGTCGAAAATCCTGAAGTTCCGCTCCACAGCTGTCAAGAGACCAGGAGAAACAAAGAGTCAAAGCCAGCGCGAAGATGCTCAGGAAAGCAGACCCTAGTAGACGACCACCAGACCTGAAGCGAGCTGCCACAGAGGGGAGAAAGGGCAGCCCAGCCATGGGGCGACAACACATGGAGCCAGATCTGCCGAGCGAACACACAATCGAGGAGGATGTGGTTCGCCGTCTCAAGATCCTAAGCACAAAAGGGGTAGGCCGAGTGGCTAACGATACCACGTTTTTGGAGAAGATCAGCCATCCAGCAGTGCTGCTGAAAAACAAACCAAATGAAGAATTTGCATTTAGCAGGGCCCTTCGCGTGCCAGAGCAGATCGGCACAGGCAAAACAGCGCTGGCCAAGGAAGAATGTTTGGTACGCCGAGCACGTCGAGTAACGCTGGTCACTCGTCCAACGCCAAACAAGACGATCCTCAGTGCCCGACGAGAGCTGAGTAGGAAGCACCGCATCCCAGACTAGA
This sequence comes from Oryza officinalis, assembly GCA_008326285.1. NCBI lineage: Eukaryota > Viridiplantae > Streptophyta > Magnoliopsida > Poales > Poaceae > Oryza > Oryza officinalis. The sequence goes on from BDMV01000007.1 coordinate 5,872,306, forward strand.
AGGAGCACCGCACCGCTAGTGACTATCTTGTCTATATTAGAAATCTAGTTTGTCAGACAACCCTCTTAAATAGATTTATCTAAGGCATATGAGATTGGAATTGATCTTTCACGGGCTGTTGGGAAAGAAGACGGATGCCCTTGATTTTGCATGCCTCTTGGAGAAGCTGCTCCTTTGTTGGAAAACTTGGAGCTTGCCATTTCAAATCTTCGTATACTAATTTAGACATGAACCAAAGTGATCTTCTATAAGCTGGCTGCTGTGTTTGACCAAATGCCAATTATGCCGTAGAAACGAATGGGGCTATTGCTATTAACACATTGTTAGTCTTCTTTTTTTCCGGGAATACGCAAAAAACTTGCATATCACTATTAAGGACGCACATTGGTAGTCTGGAAATAATAGTTCTTATTTACTGACTTTAATTTGTGCAATTGGCAGTGCTTGAAATACTTAGGTACAGTCTAATCCCCAATTATTGCTTTGGAGGTATACTTTAAAACAAATGTAATATATATCAATTAATGCTTATAAACTACTATCATGAAACAATTAATGCTTATAAACTACTAACATAGATCAATATAATAATAGCCACTCACTAGTGAGGGGCAAGATGTCCAAACAGCAAACAAGAAAAGATGAAGATAGAAGAAAAGAAATATTACATAGAAACAGTTTCTTAGGGCATCGTAGACCGTTTTTCAACTTGAGAGATTGTCCCGTTCGAAAAATTTTAGTCTATGTGTCCAAAGGATGGCATCGTCGTAGAGTCTTGAGTGGGAGGACGGCCTGATTATTTCTATGGTTCGAGATTTCCTAAAAGCACAGTAGGTACAACCTTGTTTCTTTGAGATAGTTGAGAGGGGCGATAGGGTTCCATAACCTTCACTGACCTGATATTTGAAAGGACACCTATATTGTCCCATAACCTTCACTAAAAGATTCTTGACAAGGTTGGTTGAGACTTTTTTTAATGAAAAACTTTGTAGGGTGATCTTTTTTCCTTGTGGGTCAAGTTAGTATTTCTTTAATATATAAAGCGAGAGTAATTTAACATATTAAAATATGTAGTATCGGAGCTAATTTGAAATGTTGATCATATCCATAAGCATCTCCATATTCTTTTTTTTAAGGATATATGAAGGACAAAGGAGGATCTATTGTTTATTAAAGGACCATGTTAATACAAACCAAAAGAAAAACCAACGTGGATTTCTAAATAATATAATTACCTACTTGAAGCAAAAAGGTCTCTTTGCTTTAATCGTGTGCTAGATGGTAACCTTTCGAGGCTACGGCTGAAGTTCTAACTTAAGCAGCGTACGTTTACTGAATCCGGATGACCTGTGAGTTAATCTATATATGTTTCATCCTAATTCCTCTGTTTCTTATTTTATATTTTACGATGTTTTGACTTTTATTTTCTAACTTTCTAATTTAGTAATGTTCATAAAAAATAGCAATATCTACAATACTATATTAGTTTCATTAAATCTAATATTAAATATTATATTTGTTTTATGTTAAAATTGTTTGCTACGTTATTCTATAAATTTAGTCAATTGATTTAGAAAAAAATAAAATGCCTTATAATATAAAACAAAGGGAGGTTCCTAACCTCCTACAAATACATAATCATTCATGCACCACGAGCTGTAAACTGTGATCAAATCAAATGAGAAAACTGTACTACTTAGTAGATCAGCTATCATATACTATATCCAGCCGGCCATTATCTTCAGGGTTTTAATTACTTTGTTTTTCAGCACAAAATTAATATTTATCTTCCGTGCAGAACAAAGCTCTAGCTTACGACTGCTCCGTGCCGTAAGGCTCTTTGGCATATGAATCCGATCTTGGGGTACTTTTCGCACGCATAAACCTCGTAGAAATTCGATCCTTTTGTTTTTGCCATGCACAAACCTCATAGAAATTTGATCTTTTTTTTGTTTTTGCTGGAGTACGTACTTTGCAGTTTTTTTAAAATTTTTTTGCCGGGTGCCCGGGTAGGAGACTTAATTTACAGTTTATACATATATGGAAATCTGGATTCTTCAGATCGATCGCTAGTGTTAATATTCTGCTAGCTTTGCTTACGATCTCGTCAGATCATGTCGTTTATTACCCTGTATGTAACATATTGTTGATTGTGAGTAATTGTAAATTCTGAACTAGTACTTCTATGGAAGGAGAGTGTTTCTGTTGCATCCGGTGGTTAAACCTAACTCTGGTGATCCTGACTTCCATTATCCTATGATGTTTCAAATCAAATTCAATTCAGACATCTATATACCAAAAGGCATGCAAATTTGGCTGTGAATGGCACTGTGCTGTTCATGGTACTATTTTTTGCTTGGAACAACTGAGTTTCATGCTTCAGATTTTGGTGCTCCTATGTGTTTCTTTGAAACATTGGTACCATATATATTGAATTTCAGTTTTCCATTGCTCCTTATTGTAACTACTAGTGATGAAAAATATCAAGTCAGTGTGTTTCATATAAAAAACAATTGTGGTTGATTTAGAGTTAAGTAATAACAGAAGTGATATTTTACAAGGAAAAAAAGTGAATCACCGCTGCTCTGACGATGTTTGTATCGACGTTCCATGATCCGTTTATTCATTTCATTGTAGATAAATAATGGCAAAGAGAAAGAAGAATACTTCAAAACAACAGTTGAATGGACAGACGATGAAAAGGAAGAAAACAAAACTTCAGTTAGGCTGAGTTCGGTAGTAACGTTACTACCGCCGCACAGGGGTTTTTCTTCTCGGACACGCTTTTCAAACTACTACACGGTGTATTTTTTTGCAAAAAGTTTCTATACAAAAGTTGCTTAAAAAAAATCAAATTAATCCATTTTCGAAAAAAAAAATAGCTAATACTCAATTAATCACGTGCTAATGGACCGTTTCGTTTTCCGTGCCGTGGAGGATGGGTTTCCAACCCCAGCTAGCGAACACAGCCTTAAGCGATCTACCTGAGGTATGAAATGCTATGCTGATGCGCAATTTCTCGAGCGGCAGGAATTTTCTTCTCTGTTGACTAATCTGTATATATATTTAATCTGTCATATGCATTTTTCTTGCAGGATATTTTGTGCTCTATCATGTCAAAATTACCGTTAAAAGAGGCTGCAAGGATGAGCGATTTATCTAGCCAACTGAACCGTGTCTGGTGCTGCCGCACAAGCTTAATCTTCAGTTTTGAGTCACTGATGTCAAGGCGTTATGCCGGAGTATACAGGACATATGAGGACCAGAAACTAGTTGATGAAGAATTCATCAGTAGAGCCAATTCAATCTTACAGAAACACAATGCTGCAGGGATTGAGAAGATAAAATTTAGATATGCTCTTGAAAATCCGTTTGCGTACGATATAGATAGATGGGTAAACTTTGCAATTGAGTCTAGGACAAAGCAGCTTGTTCTTGATTTCAGATCTACATGTCCCATAGATGAACCATATAGCTTCCCTTTTCAGCTTCTTGATGGCACGAACCGCACAAATTTGCGATATTTGACACTCGGTTCTGTTCATGTAAAGCAGCCTGTAGATTTCAAGGGTTTTCTTAGCCTTACGACGCTGAAACTGTTTGATGTGGGTATTACTGATGAAGACCTTCAGCATCTGTTGTCCAGGTGCAATGTTCTGCAGTTTTTTGGAATTTCAGAATGCCAGATGATCACAAGGTTACGGATAACTCATCCATCAAACCAGTTCAAGCATTTGCAAGCCAATAACAAAATCCATCGATTGAAGAGATTGAATTGAATCCTGGCCTGACAACACTTGAGGATTGTGGTCCATTGATACCATTCGCAATTCCTGATACTTTGCTGCTCACGAACCTATGCATGAAGTCATGGTTTATTTGTGGTACTCTTCAGTACATTTTCACCAAACTTCCCAGCACTCTGCCCCGCCTTCAGAAGCTGACGCTGAAATGTCGTGAACTTGAGGTTTCATACACAATTTTTTTTTGTAATATTTCAAATATTTCTATGCTTCCATCTTACAGATTAACTAAATATATACTATTTTCTCTTCTTTTGTGTGCGCGCGCACGCATGTTCAGAGAATTCCTTTACCTGACAAGAGACTCAAATTTGTTTATCTGAAACATCTGAGATTGGAACTGACCTTTTCTGATACGAGGAAAAGGAAAACTGACGTCCTCAACTTCGCCTGCATCTTGGAGGCTGCTCCTTTCATGGAAAAGCTTGAATTTCACGTAAGTTTGTCATTTCAAGTCTTAAAAGACATGTTTTCCATGCGTTCTAACTATCAAATAATTGATTAATGTGTCTAGCTAATTTTGCCATTCATGTGGCTATGATAAACAACTCCATTGTTATGAACAAATCAGTGTTATGGAGATGATTTGCCTTTATAGTTTTAATTTAGGAGAAGAAGGAAATGGGGAATGAACCTGTTTGATTTAGACCCAAGGGGCAATATATTGTACACAAGAGAACATGAAAAATACTCTAATACCCTTAGTACATATTATTATTGAATATATATCCTTAACATATACTTCCTCCGTTTCAAATTATAAGTCATTTTGACTTCGGTCAAAGTCAAAATACTTCAAGTTTAACCAAGTTTGTAAACACATATACTAACATCTATAACACTAAATTAGTTTCATTGAATCTATAATTTAATATATTTTTATAGTATATTTGTCTTATGTTGAATATGTTACTACTTTTTTCTACAAATTTGGTCAAACTTAGAGCAGTTTGACTTTGACCAAAATCAAAACGGAGGGAGTACCAACTTTTGAGCAAGTGGCAATGCAGTAATTTGGTGTCAGATATGGCTTGACCAACATATACCAACTGATGTGTTTTGTTTCTTTCTTCTAGATGTGGATGAACTGTGATCATCGGCGGTATCGCAAGGGTGATGGCGAGCTAAGGACTCTTCCTCCATGCCCTCATCGCCATCTTAAGGTGGTTCATATCACAGGATTCTATGGCCAAAAAGATCAGCTCCAGCTGGCACTTCATATTCTCAGAAATTCTGCCGTGCTCGAGGCCATGGAGATAGAGCCGAAGCCGTTGGTAGTAGCTGCTAATGCTAAACAGTTGATGGCACTTAACGAGGAATTCTATTTCGTCGATGGATCAAGAGTTGCCATGAAATATCTACGCAAAGCAGATCACTGCAATGTTGTTCATGTTACAGAGGTTTTCCCTAAGGATGTTGAAAATGTTGGAGCTCGCAAGCTGGTATCTCTGTTTGGTATTAAGTTCCGGTCCTTTAAAAATTCATCTTAAGCTTGTTTAGTGCAATGGACCTTGAATCAAGCTTAATCATTCTTTTTGCTTACGGGGAAGAACTTAATTCTTCCCCCTCATGTGTAAGTTCAATTATGTAGAAGTTTTTCCTTGTGTTGAGTAAGTACTATCATTACATATATTATGCTGCTATGTCATCGCTGGAAATTGATGCTCTGGTTTTCTTGGTTGCAAACTGGCAATTGATTTGGAGTTTGTGATTTCCTTCGGTTTTTGGATGCTTTTGGGGAGGTGTGGTAGAAGGTGACATTCCATCTTCTGCTTGGATTGATTCAATTGTGTGCTAAACTGCTAATCAGATCATGCGAAACATCAAAGATCTACTACACTGGCCATTTTTTATCTACCTCTATTTCTGAAACTTGCCACATGACATGTAATATTAGCCCATCTCATTAATCTTTCATTTTTATAATAATCTTCTTCTTTTTCTCACACGGATTCTCTGTCTGCTGTGCATAATAAAATATAAATCTAGTTTCAACCTAATGGCCGGTAACTGATCGTTTGCTATTTCTCCCCATAATTTAATGCCATCATCGTCCCAAATATGAAGCAAATAAAGTTTGAGTGATTAGCTGACATGCACCTCATCAGATCCAAGCAGATGACATAACGAAACCGACGCTGAAGCTGAAGCTGAACCTGGACGTGGTGCCTTTTTTGCTCAGTTCTTCATTATGTTATCCCCCAGCATCTCCATGGTGATGGTCTAATAACCCTGGAACAGAAGGAATTGTCACTGATTATGAACCGAAATAAGATGGCAACCAAATTACACAGCTCGATGTATCAGTGATATGTGAACTGTCAAGTCCTAATAGTAGAATGTGAAAAAAAGAAGAAAATTATGAAAAAAATCAATAACCAGGTGTCCTTTAATGATATAGTTTTATTAGAAAATTTTAAAGGTTCATGTACTGTACATGCATTACAAATTTATAATCAATATGGACAGATTTTGTGCTATCAAATTAGACTCTTTAAATCCCTGATAAGCATAACATAAGAATCTATGTGAGAATGTGAGATACTCGGATTGTAGGTAACAACTGGAATTTATCATTGAGCTTGGACACAGCTAAATCGATTTGACTCTCATATGGTAAAAACGAATCATCTTTTAGGTTAGCATGAAAGAAAAATCACAGGTTTTTGTCCATTGTACGTTACTTAACCCATACACAAACAAACAAAAACTGTTATGTACCTGCAGTTCCAGGATGCTACAAGTAAACCGGCTAAAAGCAAAGTTGATTTTGAGTGCATCTTCTTTGTCCATGATCGCCAGGACCTCTGGAAGGAGTTTTTTTTTTCTTTTTTTTGAGAACCTGGAAGGAGGTTGGAGGCTGTTCTCATTGTTTCTCAGCATGCAGTAGCATAACTCGCAGAATGTTTCCACCAGCTTGAAATTCAAATCAACATCTTTAGATGGCCCAAGACTTCAAGACACATGATGCTCAAGTACAGAAACAATAATATCAAATTTCACAACGTTAGATGATAAATTGTGTAATTTGATTCAAATAATTCAGCTATGTACCTTTTAGTATTATTATTTTCAGGATACCATCCACAACTCACCAGTTCATTGTCAATGGAATTGATCACTCTAGCTCTCTTGCCTGTTCATTTTCAGGATATTCTGCCTCTGTATTGGACAAATCTGAGTAATCCATATCCACTTAAAGAGGAGCTGGGTGAAACAAGCTCAGCTCTTATCCTGATAATCTACAAACTTGGTGCTGCTAACATCTCTTGCTAGCTTCAGCTGGATTGCCAAAACTTCTCTGCGGCCTTACCCTGACCAAATAATTCCGCTGTCACTCTGTCAGTGATTTAACATCCGATCAATCCACTTTACCAAGAATAATGTGGCTGTTCTCCACATGAGATACACCAACAAGTGGTCATCCTGAACATTCCAGCAGCACAACACATGGAGACGAGGAGTAAAGATCTAAGGCCATCTGCAATACAGTACAAACCATATACTCATATGATGTCTCCTTGCACGATATCGATGTTGTTCAGCCAGGTGATCCATGTTGTCCAGGGTGTTTCGGAATGCTTCTCCAGGACCCTTGAACTGATTCCATCTCTTTAGTGAGGTCACATTCGATCAAATCTCAGTTCAGCAAGTACTCCAGTGGTGGAAATGACCAGATTTGGTGGTGGCCATGGTTGCATGCCACTTTGCCCCTGACCGAACAACCATGACGGCACTGGCTGCAGTTCTGCTCTGCGTTTCATGTTTTGGAATTAGAAAGGGACTGTCTCAGATTCTTCTCTATCCAGATTCACAGCCGGTGCCTCAGTTGTGAGCGACAGGACCAATTGATCAATGCTTCCCCGAACACCGGTAGTGACTCATGTTTTGGTGTTGGTGATGAGGTGGCCAGCACCGAGCACCATCGTTCAATTCCGTTGTAGATCGACATCATAGTGAAGTGAAGTCCGGAGGAGCACACCCCTGCAACGGATGGCGTCTTCAAGGGTGCACTCTGGATTTCTGGAAGGTAGATGACGCAGGCTTGGTGGCGAACATGCATCCTGCAAGCAAGGGCATTCCGTCGAGCAGGTGGGCGTCACGTTGCCGAGACGACGTATGACCTCAGCGAGGAGGCGAACATGGTTCTTCCCGGTGTCCGGACGAGCACGTCGGAGGCAGAGCACATCCCCCTCTCGCCGTGATCCGCGCGCGAGCATCTTGATCGGAAATCTAAGCTGGTCGAAAGTACCTGCCGGCGCGAGCTCCTCGCCTTCCGTCGAACGCCTGGCGCACGACATGAGGATCGCGCGGTCCGCTGCCGCCCGCAGGTGAGGGTGCGGGGGTCTCGAGCAGCGGAGCCATTGCTGTGGATGAAGTAGGCTGTTTCTTCTCCGTTCATGGAGAGCTCTACAATCCAGAACATTCTAGAATCATCGAAAGCTCTCATATGTACTGTACTAGTGGTATACTAGTACTCCAGTAGTCTTGGGGAATTGGACACAGTAGATGTCCACGTGGCATTTCAGGAATGGCTGCATTTGTTATCCACAAGGTTGATGCTACACTCACTCTGCAAAAGAGTACCAGCACATTGGATAAGTTTGCGGTTTGCCCCTGCAAAATGATTTTCGGGCCTGCTCTATATAGCCCGTCATCTTGTAAATCTTAGCTAAATTCGAATTTTAGATTAAATTAGGGGTTGCATTTGTCACTCTACATTTTAGTTTTGGTATTTTGACCTCTAATGATAACTGTCTATATCGTACTCCCTCCATTCTATAATATTACTTTCCTCTCGAATTTACCCCAAAATACTTCTACTTCTTCATCTATTTTATCACCTTAACCAATCATAGCCACATCTCACCTTAATCTTAATCTCGTAAAAAACAAAAAAATATAGTAGTATTATAGGACAGAGGTAGTACTGGCTTGAAGATCGATCCATTTTTTATGGTCACGATCTCTTCAAGATTCGTGCTATGAAGTGACCTTGTCTTATTCGATCTCTGGGTGTCACTTTCACGATTTATTTTAACACATGATTCATCGTTACCATTTTTTCTCTTGTGTGTTGCCCCCTGCCTCGACGACACAACCACTAACATTGGCAAGCCCCACTGCTCACCACTTCCTTCCTCCATGTCACTCCCATCCCCTGCTCTCCGTGCTCCAAACAGGTGATTCGTTGTCGTCTTCAACTTTGCCAAATGCTTCTACGTCATCGAGCTTTCCTCGTCTCCAATGGCTAGCGCTGCTGGATCTGGCTGCCGCTTTCTAACCACTTGATTTCTCGTTATCCCCATCACACTGCCTGTCGTATCTCAGCGCCTACTTCCTGCCTAAGGCTTTGGCAGCACCACCACCACTACTTTGCAGCACTGCATGGCCAGTCTTCCATCTTCTTGGGCCCCCTTCTAAACCTTCAAGACCACCCCTCTTCCTACTCCGCCTAGTTCCTCTTGCCTCAATCTAATACGAGAGCTAAGAAGCTCGTTGGAGTGAAAAAAAGACAAGCATGAATCACAATATGAACCGGAGCGAGAAATTTTATTTCTTTCAAATAAAAGTTTTAGTCATCGATCCGAAAACAAAAACGGCAATTTCGTTCCTGCCCTACTTTGATGCACTATTTTGATTTTTAGGTTTTTCATTTTTGCCCCTGCTTTTTTTTGAAATGGAGTCACATTTTACCCTTACTTTGGATGGTTAAGTTAACGGTGTTAAGTTATTGGAAAAATGACATTTATACTCTCTCTTCTTGTTGCACATTTGCCTCTACATTTGTTCATTAATTGTGTTTTGCCTTCATTTTATACATGTAGCTTGGAACTTGATTTTGTGAAGATATTTAATATCAAATGATTTAACAAACTTTGACTAATATAACAATTTGGACATAATATCATCAAAATTGTGACACAATCAGATTACTGAATTTGACATAATTTTGATAGCATTTGGACAGCATTTTGACATAATTCGGAAAAAAAATTTTACAGCATTTCACCAGCATTTTACACAGCCCACTACTCCTTCACTGTCGCTTGCTTGCCTGCTCCTCTGTCGTCGAAGTGCAGCCTCCTGCTCCCCGCGTCGCAGCCCCCTGCCCACCACCGTAGCCTGCTGCGTGAAGCCGCTGACCTCACTCTCGCCGCCGCTTGCCTGCCGCCACCTGCCCGACCGCTCGGCACAGAGGGAGTGAGCGGGTGGGGAATGAGAAGGAGGAGAGCGCGGCACGGACGTACTCGGCGGTGACAGCATTGGCCTTCATCCCGGTGACGGGTGAGCACGCGAAGGTGCGCGGCGGCGGTGTTGTTGTTGCCGAGGGAGAGGAAGACCGCGGTAGAGCGACGCGAGAGCCGGCGCGAGGTGGCGGTAGGAGGCGACCAGGGGCACGGAGATGGCCAGGAAAACGTCGAACCTACGCCTCCTAGTGGCTCCGCCGTCGCCGCCACCTCGCGTTATGTGCCATGGCGAGACATGGGCGTGCGCGTGGCTGCAGTGGTTGGTGTACCCCTTCTCGCCGCCGTGGCCTCCTGCTTGCCGTTGCCTGCCCGCCGTTGCAGCTTCCTGCGTGTAGCTGCCGGCCTCCCTCTCGCTAGGGCCATTTCTGATATATTGGGAGCCTAGGGCGACCAAAAAATTAGGGTCCTTTTTAATAAATCTTTTATTGAATTACATCTATTATTATATTTATAAAATGCATTGTGCCAATGATTTTCATATGATGAAATTTACAATAGATTATAAATTAATCATATGCAAGTTAGTAGAAAACTAAAATTAATTGGATGTACTTTATAAATGGACGCAAGACTAAGAGAGGAGCATTATTTGTTTTAGAGAAACATTTATTTAGCTCTAAGTAGACAAAGTTGATATAATATGTGATGGATGGATAATTGCTGCACATTTCCTGTTAATATTATTAATCGTAGTACACTTTGTCTTACTACTAGTTGATTTAATTGATTGATCTAAGTTAATTAGACATGGTATGATACTTATGCTTAGGGACATATCAACCGAATGGGACCTCTAAATACGCTGGGCCTTATGCGATCGCCCTTTTCGCCATGCCTTAGGAACGGCCCTGTGTCACGCCCGGAAATTTTCCCAAATTTTCAGACCATTTTGTGTATTAAGTCCCTGTCTAGGCATCAGCCAGGATACACAAAACGACAAATCAATAAACAGACCCAAATGTAAATAAAGCAATAAATACTTACAACAGAGGCACTTAGTCCTCACACCAAAAAGAAAACAGCAGCGGAAAGAGACGATCCTAGCGGGGCTTCAGCTCCACTCCACAGGCAAACTCAACTGGGGTCTGAGCCTTGATCCTCTAACTTCATCTTCAACTCAGAAGTACTAAACTTCTGAAAAGAGGGAAAAATAGCAAGATTGAGTACAACCACCGTACTCAGCAAGCCACACCAATGATGCAAACGTGCACAGGGGAGACAAAGGGAAGCTTGTGGCTATTTGCAGAAAAGCGGTTGCAAACCTTTACACTTTAAAACAGTAAAACAGTTGTTTAATTAAGACAATATTAACTCTCCACCGTCAACGCTACAACCACGTTGAACAGGCCCAACCATTCCACCTGAACTACACCAGTTCATTAAGTCAAATTAATTAAGCATATGGGACTAATCACGGTGAATCTGGTCGATCGTCCATAACCGCGGGCACGGCTATTCGAATAGTTTTACTCTGATCAGAAGTGCGCAACTGTACCCACAAGACACGATTCCACACATGTTACCATGCCTCGAAGTATCACCACGATACTGCAAAGGGGGAAATCGTGACAAGACCTTTCGCATAACTCCTCCTAACCAAGCGCACCACACTGCAGGTTTCGCCCCCACCCCTCAAAAGGCAGTGGGCAGCCCCCCCTCGTGCTTTGGTGAATCCGGCAGCCGGTCAACCGGTATATCCCCGGCCGAACCGACTTCATCACGCCCACCCTTTCCGGGGAGCGTCGGCTAGGAAAGAGCTATACTACGAGTCCAGCAGTTGCCCATTCTTGCTTGTGGTAAGCACTGTTAGTCTTCCAGGGTTTCCCATGAACCGGTCCTTAATTGCCATGGGTGCGACCAGCAAAACCATGCACCCACAGCCCACCATTAGGTCATATTTTAGTTGGATAATTACAACCAATAAAACATGGTCCGGTGTCTCGAGCGAACTGCTCGTTAGAAGCTAATTGTAAACAGTGTAATTATCCCATTAAATGAGCTAGTGGTAATTAAGCATGGCTAAGCATATATAATTCTAGCAAAGTCAACATAAGTGACTTAGGCTAGTCAAATTATCACCCACGGTTAACAGAGGACGGTATAACAAGTAAACATGCTCAAGCGGACGGATAGGTAAACCTATTCCCATGTAATTAGCAAAAATGCACTTTATTTGCAAATGGAAAACATTTCGTAAAATAGTACAACATGCTCAAGGGGGAATGTGTGACTTGCCTTGCTTCTTCAAACAATCATCCGAGCTCTTTTCCTCGCGAACGCGAACTTCCGAAACGGCGGAATCTACACGCTGGCACGCAAAACAAGGAAAAACTCTAATAAAAACCAAGTAAACAGTACATAAAAAGTAAACAAACATGTAGAGCTCAATTTTAGATGAATTTTGCAAGTTGAATGGCTCAATTTGGAGTTCGTATGAATTAGATATGAATTTTAGAAGTTTTGAGCCATTTAAATGAATTTCTGAAATTAAATCGATTTATTGCGCAATTATTAATTAATTTTGCAAAGGAAAGGGCTACGCTGACATCATCAAAGGGAAACGACGCCGGAACGGCGGGTCCCACGTGTCAACGGGTCAAAGGGCGGCTGATCCAGGGTGGACCAAGTTCACGCCACACGGGTGCGGACGCACCACGTGGCACTGACGTGGCGGCCACGGCGGATGGACGGGAGAAGGTAGCGCCGACGTGGACGCCAACGTGGCGAAGCCGCGGGCGGCCACGTGGTCTGGGTGTGGACCGGAGTAAACAAAGGGGGCCCACGTGTCGGCAACATAAAAGTCGGCGAACCGGGGAGGTAAAGGAGGTAAATTGGACTTGCGGGAGGAAGGGAAAAAAAAGTGAGAGGGAGGTAAACTGGACTTGAGGAGGTGAATTGGACTTCCTCGGAAAAAGTTAAAAGGGCCGAGGGACATAAAGTAGACTTTTGTGTGGATAAAGGATAATAGGCCGACGCCCAATAGAGGAGAAAGGGCTGGGAGGGACGTGAAGTGGACTTTTCGCGAGAAGGTGGGCCAATCGGCCCAACAGCCGCTGGGCCGGAGGGAGGTGGGCCGACTCGGGCGCAGCCTCTATGGCCGGGCGGGCGGCTAGGGTTCGGCCGAAACCCTAGGCTGACCCGGCCAGGGCACGGCGGCGGTGGCCACGGGCCGTGCGACGGCGAGGCAGCGGCGCGGCCACTGGCGGGGACGGGAGGCGAGCGGCGGCGGCGGCGCACCGGCGCGGCGAGACGACGCGCGGCAGCACGGCGGCTAGGGACGCCGGGGGGAGGAAGAAGAGGGGAAGAGGAGGGCTCACCGAGGGCGACGACGGCGTGGAGACGCGGCCGAGGGACGGCGAGACGCGGCGCGGCGCTCGGGCGGCTACGGCCGCGCACGGGCGCACGGCCGGAGCGGCGGCGCAGGAGGTGCGGCGGGGCGCGGGTGCAGCAGGCGGCGCTGCGAGAGAGGAGAGAGAGAGGAGGCGGCGGAGCTCACCGGCGCGGAAGGAGGCGACGGCGGCGGCGGCGGTGGTGCTAGGGTTAGGGTTTGGGGGCAACGGCGGCGGGGAAAACGAGGAGGAGGCCTCGGGGGGGGAATAAATAGGAGGGCCGATTAGGGTTGGCGGCGCGGCGGAAAATCCGCCGGGAAATGCGGCGGAGCGGGTGCGGCGGCGGGCGACGCGGCGGCTTGGGAGCGGCAGCCGAGCGACGCGGGTGCGGCGGCGGCTGTCGGGCGGCCTTGGGCCACGGCCTCGGGCCGGCCCGAGAGGAGGAGGGACGCGGAGGCGGGCGGCTTGGGCCGCCTTGGGCTGAGGAGGCAAGGGGCACGGCGGCTCGGGTGGCTGGGCCGGAGAGGGGAGGAAGCCGCTTGGGCCGCACGAAAGAGAGAGGAGTTTTGGGCCGAAAATGGCCCAAAACAAAAGGGACCCTTTTATTTGTTTTTCAATTAATTTAATTTGTTAAATGAACTTTGTGACTTTAAAATTATTTCTTTAGCTCCAAAAATTCACGAAAAATTTTGGAGAGTACTTTAGGTCACTGGGAATATTACAAAAATATTTTCGGCCATGATTTTTAAAGGAAATTTTTGATTTCCTTGCTAAATTCACTTGTTTAAATTGCTTTAAATTTTTATTAAATTTCTGGAAAATGTATTATTAGGTAATTTTTAATCCCGATCAAAAATCGGGGCGTGACACCCTGCCTCTCATTAGCACGTGCCGGCCATTGCGGCTTCCTACCCTCTGTCATGGCCTCCTGCTTGCCGCCGCGGCTTTGTGTGTGTCTCCTCTAGCCCATCGCCGCCTACTCCCGGCTGGGACGCCGCCGGGTTGATGGTTGCCTGATTAGGGATATAGGGCTTCGTGACTTTGCAAAATAAACAGGGGTATAAAGGTAAATTGATAATTTATAAAGTCATTATTTCTTTTCTTTTCTATTTCTTTATGGAAACAATTTTGACTCCATTAACTTCCATGAAAAACAGGGATAAACACCTGATTCGTTTCAAAAAAGTAGGGATAAAAACGAAAACCCTAAAAAACAATGGCAAAATCACAATTGAGTATCAAAACAGGGGCAAAAACGAAATTGTCCCAAGACAAAAACATATAAAAGTAAAATTGTCTTATATTGGTTTTTCCAAAGCTTATAAGCCAAAAAATAGTATAAGAGTGACTTATAGATTTAAAAAACTAAACAAAAAAGTGTCTTGTTCATTCTTAGGTTTTTCGTGTTATAAACCAGCTTATAAGACTAAACAAGAGGGCTGAAAAATAACTCTCAACAAATTAGACACATTTTACCTATTCTATATCATATATTATTATAAAGTTACAACCTACTAAATACTAAAACTCAACATGCAAAGATGTCACATCATCATCCACTAATAATTATTACATTTAAATATCATACAATCTTGTTATATTATCTATAATTTTATTTAAAGCTTTAAAATACAAACATGTTAAATGATCATCTCATATAATTCACATAATATTTTAATATATCTCTCCATGATTTTTTATAATATCCTATATACCTATATAGTTCATTCTCACTTAGTTAATGTTTTTCTCTTTTCTCTCATTAAGCCATATTACATCAATTATTTTTAGTCCTTAGATGATTAATATATGGTCTAAATTATCTCTCATTGTCTTCTCTCATTAAGCCATATCACCTCAATTGTTTTTAGCCCTTAGATGATTAATCTATGCTCCAAATTATCTTTCTCCTTTTTTTCTCTCATAAAGCCACATCAAATTTGAATTATCATTCTATATACTATTTAAATTTAAATTATCATATACCACATCAACTTATGTAAGTTTAAGTTTAAGTTGTCTAGCTATTTTACACATTATTTTTATTTATTATTATCATACTAAACTCTCGCAGCAACACGCGCGGTTTCACCTAGTGTACACACACGAAAAACTGCTCGTGCGTTGCAACGGGAAGAAAAGACGAGAAAATTGAGAAAAAAAGTTGAGAAAGATTTACATTATGTAATTAATTAAAATACAAATTTTTCAGAATACTTGGGTATTTCTAAGTAGGTAGGTGTAGAATTAAATTAATATATAAGTAAAGTAAAATAAAATAAATGTGAGAAATAAAATTACATGACTGGATTTAATTTTTGTTAAATTATCCATGATTAATTACACTCTCTGAAATTTTCTCGGAATTTTCATAGGTCAATTGCTAATTTTAATAATACAAACACTATTTCAATATTCATTTAAATAAAAATCTAAATAAAAACTCTTCTTTCTCTTTGGGTCAGATTCGGCACAGCAAGCAACCGAAAATCTAATTAACGTCCCCTGCCGGCCCACTTTCCTCTCTTCTTCTCTCCTCCGCCTCAGCCCGTAAGCACATATTCGGTCCAACAAGAAACCGAAAGTTTAATTGGCCTCTCTACGGACGAAAATTAGGGACGAACAAAAAGTTATTGATTTTTTAAGTAGTTAAGATATAACAGTGAGCGGAGCTTGGACATAAGGGTTGGGCGGTGTGAGGTTATGTGGTAGCACAAGGTCCAAAGCATCCACATGATCTCAGCCAGTTTAGCCCATTACACTTGAGGTCCATAGAGGACTCATTTTTGGAAATAGCATTCTGAAAAACAAGAATTGCCTTCTTGCTGCGTATGGCTATTGAATTATGTGTTGTCCACGTCATCTTAGTGTGTCGCGGAAGCCATTTCATTTCCCCCAAATTTTTGTAATTCCCGCCTCTCCAACGGCGAAAAAAAAACACATCTCACAGATCCGAGGCCTATATAAGACGGGCAACCATTCGATTCCCAAATCTCAAACGCAATCGGGGGAAGAGAGAGTGTAAGAGTAAAGAATTGATTTGATGCAACAACCACTTCTATTGATCTGTTGCGTCATGTATTTATACATGTACAAGGCACGTTGAGCCGTAACTAACTAGCTAACAAACCAGTGCTAAATCAGCTAATTACAAGGAGTGAATACAAGAGAATCGGTCAAGTAGTTAAGCATGCGACATGCACTAACAGAGAGAAGAGAAGAGGGGAGAGAGAGAGAGAGAGAGAGAGAGAGTTCGAGTTCCGAAGCCGCCACCGCCGGCCGCCACCCGAGGGTCGTCGGCGATGTCAACGAAGGAGAGATTGGTCATCAAGTCGATGGAAGACATCAACGAGGCTGCCGTGGGGAAGGGCCAAAGGGGAGGAAGGACTTGGAGTTCGAGATCGACCACGAGATCAGCCTGGCGGCCGCGGCGGTCATCCGCGGGAGGGTTCACGCTGTACAACGATGAGCTCGTCGGCCGCAAGGAGGAGGACGCCATCTTCGCCATGCATGACAAGTGGATGGGCAAGCTCCGCCGGGAGATGAGGGACACGGACGAGATGATCGGCAAGGTGAAGGCCAAGCTGGAGGGCGACGTGCCTCATCTCGGTCCACCAATGGCATCCGCGCGGCCGTGGCTGGCTAAGGACCGTGTTCCCGGTTCGTCGTCTTAACTCTCCTCTCTAATTCCCTGTGCGATTGCCTGCTTGTCGATCTCGTCTGCTTGTTGATTATGTGCGAGTGTCTCGTCTGCTTGTTGATTATGTGCAATTGTTGATTCAAGCGTGATTGTCATTATATTGTCTGCTTGCTGATTCATGTGTGATTGTCCGTTGATTCATGCGGATTCACTGCTTGTTTGATTTAGTGGTGTGTGCTGGTTGATTTACTTGATTTGGTGGTGTGTGCTGGTTCATGTGCTATTCCTTGCTGGTTCTTCCCGATTGACTATTTTCCCTACCTGTTGATACATCTCTGATTCGGCTGATGCAATTGTTCGCTATTTCGAATCGCTCACATTCTTTCTCTTCATAATCTCGCAGCTCTTTTTGTTTCCTTATGCCGATTCGATGCTAATTGCAGGGCACATCCCTAGTTCCCCAGTGGCTGCTCGAAATGCGTATGAAGACTCGTATCGTGACGGTAGATGAGCAGGTTGTCTTAAGGGCCCATGATATAGAAGCTCAGCAAGCCTTTTGGGAATTCAACCTACACGCCTTAGAGCTGAAGAAGATCATGCCAATCTGATCATTTAGGTGTATCTTTTTCAAAAACTTATTACATGACATAGGAACAAGAAGACTACCGGTTGCCAAAATGCTTCTATAAGAAATAATCAAAAATTATAAATTTGAAATTTAAATCAACTTTTAAAGTATTCCGGCCGTTTGTTTCGACAACTAATTACTACCGGCTTCAGACAGTTTACTAATGGTTTTTCTAAACCCTGTTATAGGAACACAAAGAAATTTGAATGTGGCAGGCCATTATATTTAGGTAAAATTACAAAAACCACTCCAAATGTCACCTTAAAGATTGCCGTTGCAAATACCCCATTCTAATTTACCTCTTTATGTTCGTGTTTGCTAATGTTCCTCCCCAATTAGCAATTGCCGTTGTTCACTTGTTTTTTTCTTGCCTCTTTCTACATGTGCGTATTTCTTGATGGACATACACATTTTTTCTCAACGACACATTGTCATACCGAGCTCATCTTTGAATCTGTCAAAAAAAAAACAAGCCACTGTTGAACCCCTTGAGACAGGCATAACAGTCAGTGGCGAATCCAGGATCTGTAGGATGGGTATTCGGAATTCTAAAGTAGCATATATACTAATACCGATCGATATGTTGATAGTATGATACACCATTTTTATGCATTATTTTTACTATGAGTTTGCACATATACGATAAAATATATAGAAACTTTTATGATTTCTTATAATTGGCATCATACAATTTTTAAAATAAAATTTGGTAGGAGATAATTTTTCTATTCAATCTATTAATTTAAGTATGAGCGAAGAACACCGAAGACCGAAGAGTTCAAAATTTTGGAAGATTGTATAGCATAAGTCGACGGCTTTATGTAGCAAAGATATTTTGATTTCTTGCTAATGAAGGAAAAACTCACAAACCATGAAGAAACTACTGGCAAATAAATATAACTTACATCAATTAGAACCTATAGGATAATTTACCTCAATTAGACAACAAAATGTAGAGAAAAACAACATGATGGGTAAATCTACAACCAAGTTATATGGATATGAACATAGGAAATATATAGATGCATATACAATTTGCAAAGATAACTAAGTAATTGTTTATTAATTGCCAAATCCAACATGATAATTAAATTAGCATGAATTTCAAAAGAAAGGGAGGGACTAGTAAGATGGTTGAGCTTTCCATTGATCTTGTGGAATAAGGACATCTAGAAAGGGGTGGAATTGAATTGTTAGGATATAAATATCACAAATTTAGATAGAATATGATGGTATATATGTATTATGGACAATATATATTAGATCTGTGCCTAAAATTCATGGGTATTCAGTTGAATACCTATGAATTACATGGGATCCATCCCTGGTAATAGTTCATCTTCCAGCAACCTCGATGTCTAAGAGCGAAGACTCATGGCCCGTCCAACGACATGCTAGACACCATGAGCGAAGATTTCACAATCATGTCACCATGCCTGGACGATATGAGTAGCGACCACGTCTCCACAGTCGTGTTGTCCGTTGGGGTTTGTGGCTATGAGAATGGACGAGTAATAGCAATTGGGGGAATCTCAAACCAAGATGAAGTAGGGTACGGGTATTTGCAATAAATTATCTAATATGGAGGAATATCAAACTCAGGGTGACTTAGGATGGTTTTTACGATTTTTCCTTACATTTATCTTCAGTCTCCCATGTAGTCATAGCGGTGAGTGGGCCAATATATGAGTATGTACCATGTTTAAAAAAAAGGCCAAAGTTTAATCTTTCAGAAAAGGGATTTGACCACTTCACCGCTAAAAGAAATCTTACTAAATTTTGGCATTGATAAATTTTTGAAAGCTAACAAATTAAACAAGATTTTACCATTGCGATCTTACCAAACCATACCAAAATTCTAGAATCTTTCACTTACAAAACTATACAAATTTGGTATGGTATCAAACTAAACAATACCTTGGCCCTTTTGAATCGTAGGAATGAAAAAAACAGAGGAATAGGAAAAACATAGGATTCTGACAGGAATGCAAGTGTAAAATAGAGGATTGCAAAATACAAGAAAAACACAGGAATGATTGTTTGATTGGATCGCAGAAAAAAACACAGGAATTAGATGAGAGAGATAGACTCAAAGAAATTTTTCCAAGAGGTTAGACCTCTTACTAAATTTTCTCCAAAACTTACATGCAATGAGTCATTCCATAGGAATTTTATAGGATTTAGAAAACTCCAACCCTTTAAATCAAAGGGCTATATAGAAAAATTTCCTATATAATTTCAATCCTATGAAATTTCTTCATAAATCCTTTGATCCAAAGGGTCCCTTAGTTTTAACCTTGCTAAAATTTATTGTTACCCATCTTTGACTTTACCTTAACAAATGGTAATATTTATTTTGGTTATCGACTCAACATGCATGAAAAGCCAAATTTTACGGTGTCCATATGTATTATTCCGTAGGATATGCTACTACCTCCGTCGCATATTCAATGAGTAGTGAGAAAAAAGACCTAAATACCCTTATTCAATGAGAGAGATTGAGTGTGAGAGGATAGTTGAGGGCTAAAATGAGAATAAATTTGAATGAGAGGTGATAGATTGGACGACTAATACATTACAAATGCACTTATTATGAGACGGAGGGAGTAGTACCTACCAAGCTACCATTACGAGTACTCCATGTTTAAATAGAGCTCATTAAAAAGTCGCAAGCTTGCCATAAATCCGTAGGCCCCACGAGGTCATTCCTTTAGACAGTAACTAGATGGATACCCCGCGCATTGCTGTGGGATTGCAAAGGATTCATTGAGAAAAAAGTAAGACTTTTGATATTTGTGATTTAAAGAACTATATTCAGTTATATATCATATATAGCATGGAGCCATGTACCATGGAAGTAGCCCAAAAATAGAGCTGATATATTTATATATAAGTATCTTGTAATCTTGTCATGCACTCTATAGAAAATCTGGACAAATATTGCGACATAAACCATCCAATTTGCTGAAGAACAAAATTGTATATTACAGATAAAAATTGTCAAACTGTACAGATTAGATATAGGTAACCAGGAATAAAAATACTGGTTGTCTGATCATCACTTAAATGAACACCTTAGTAATAAAGAATGCTTCTGTTTTGATATGTGGGAACAACAAATAAAACATTATCACATGTAGATGAAAAAATAAATTAAGTAATAGACTAACAGCAATATGCAAAACAGATGCAATATGGAACTGTTTTGCTTGACACTCACATAAGATGAGAAAGGCAAGCTGAATTAAAGAACGAAAAAGAAAATAGGATTTATAGGCTGACAACAAAATTCGGTCAATTCATAAATAAAGGATAGATAGAATTCTTTGATTGACCCCACGTGAGGTGGCTGAGTGTTTATTCATCAGCTAGAAGCATGTTGTCATATCAAATATTTTAATTCGTCATTCCTCTTTCCCCTGCATATTCAGGTAAAAGAAAAACATCACATATAATATTAAATTCATAATTCCATCCATGATCTGAAAAAAAATCAAAATATTCCATAGCCTACATTTTAACTTAGGAAAAGAACACACCAAGAACCATGCGAGTAATTAATCTGAAGTTCTGAACTTGTTATTGGTCCTAAAGACTTAAATAAAACAAATAGAAAAACTTTGCACTGTAGTATAAATTGGACAGTACCAACTAAGCGAATTATTGTGTTGTGAATCAAAAAGGAAAAAAAATAATTAGCCATCTGTTGGTGGTATACTGGTATGCAGTGGCACAAGATAATTGATGAAGTACCTATCTAGTCATGGCTGATTGAAATCCGTATCAAGCAGTTGCAATGCCAAAATAAATATGAACTATTAGTTGTTTGTCGGAAAACTTGTACTGAATTAATCATCCATCTGTATTGTTGTAATGTATTGTTGTAATGATCTTTGTTTGTGACATACATAGCTAAAGTAAGAAAACAATTATCAGTCCTCTATTGAGCGGTGGTGACTTTCTAGAATCAAAAGACAAATCGGTCGATCTATTAAGATGATAACAACATGTAGGTGAAAAATTAACTATATTGATACAATTTGGTTAAGAAACCACCATAAAAAACACAAACTTGATGTGAGAATTACTAGCTATAGAAAGGCCCATGCTTACTAATATGATATCCTCATTCAAGCATTTCGTTGAACATATGACATGAACATTCCAAAATAATTCTGATCAATGCCATACCATACAATTAAACCATCACATGATATACTTCAAATCTAGAAAACAATAACAAAATTTAAATGGAATAATGTGTAAACAAAGCACCACATGAATGAGAAAAAGAGGAGGAAGAGAGAGAGGGCAGGGGAGGAAAGAGGAATGCACATGCACAGCTTAAATAAGTGAGTAGGAGTAGTGATGACATGGTGGACACGGTGAGTATAAATCCATGATGGTTGGCTTTTCACATGGACCATTAGTTACATGAGTTAAACGAAAGATTATTACAGTGAAATAATTATTACTTGCAAGGGAGATGGAGAGCTGGATGATGTGGAATCATGCGAAGCATGTGAAAGGCCAATGATAATTTCGCCCTGATATTACTTGAGCAGTGAATTAATGCCTTGATGGCACTCGTGGTGACACCCAAGGAGATGAGCAGAGCTGATGCCATAAGGAGGTGTTGTGGAACCTCGATGCCTGTTGGGCATTCAACCGTGTGATTACGCCAGGACTCCCGACGCGCGTCTGCATCAAATCATCACGCTAGGAATCAGTATCACGCGCTAACGCTCCCGCAACCGAGCCGTCTCCTGAATCGAGTGATGCTCCAGGGGGCTCCGTGTCTCGCGCTATCCCTACCGCGAGCTTTGCGCTAGCCAGCGCCGCAACACGCGTCGCGTGCGCGATGGCCCTGCCTGTCGTCGATGGAGAGGGGGAGAGAACCAGCCACTCGGGCTCACGAGGAGACCTCACTGATGAATGAAGAAACCCTAATCCCTCACTGTCCAAATGAGCCACGTTGGAAGTGGATGAGCCTTCCGTGGTGGAAGCCATACATGGGCCTCACGTGGTGGCTGAGATGGGTTGAGATGCTACGTTGTTCATCCAATGGCTCAGAGGCGATCTATTGTATTGATCCAACGGCTGAGAATTGATGCTGACGTGAAACACTGAGGTTTGAGTTTTAGGATCTTAATTGCAGTTAATGGGTCATAGCTTTATAGAAAGAAGAATGACCAGAAAGTTTCATAATTTGATGATCTCCTTGGGTTTCTTTCTTTCAATCCTCTTTGCTTTCATTGTTTCATATATTGCTGATATAATCCCATCAAAACTAAAAAAAAAGGAATCCAAAGGAAAATTTCTAAATTCCATTTCTTGCCTCTCATATCCCAGTTGTGTTAACACTATAATTTGGTAAGCCCCAGAGTTCTCATCGGACCAAAGTTCATATCGGCTCGAAGCTAGTATCGGCCTAGAGTTCTATATCGGCCGATGGGGGTTATCTTAAACCATCCACCAACAGCAGTCGGATTCTTGTTAGATTCGGGAAGATCTTATCCAGAGAAAACCGAGTCCAAGGAGGATGCGGCTTGTATCTATTAATTAGGATAAGTCTGTTAGTTTCCTTTTTATCTTTAGGAAAGGATGTTAGTGTCCGATACGGACTTTATCTTTTTCCTTTTATCTTTAGAAAAGTTTGAGTCGTATTCTGTTAGGATCTTTGTTAGCCTATGGGTATAAATATGTAAGCCCAAGGTTCATGTAAAATTATCTCACGATCAATACAACTTCGGTGCATCGCCACCTTTTACTTTTCGTTTCTTCGGCGAGTTCATGCCCTTCCCACGAGGGGTAAGTCTCGTTATGGCTGCCTGCGCTGTTGGGGCTAGGGCTTCTGCGTTCTGATCTTGGCAACATAAGCACCTACTATCATATATCTTAGTCAATCTGGTTCGGTTTCTCGATTTAGCCTTACCGGCGGAGATTCGCGTTAGGGTTTGTGCTGGTATTGGCTAAATCGCCTTGCTAGATTAGATTGGCTAAGGTATCCACCACCCTGAAAATCAGTCAAGGGCTTGATTGTCTAGATCTTGCGTTTCTTTTCATACTTAGTGCTACTAAGTCGTGATTAGAACCGTAATATCTAGCCTGCTTGTTGATTGCCAATAAGGGTTTTATCGGGGTTTCAGCTGATGAGTTATCTGGACGTTGCATCGGCCCAAGAGTTTTACAGATAGATTGGATTTGGCCGATGACAACAGTGTATTTATTGTTTATTTGCTTGTTGAGAGTTTATGCCATCGGACATCTTGCCGATGTGTGCTTTAATCTTCAGATCAATGTTTATTTTATCATATATTTGGATTATGCTATATTACATTGCTATATCATCATATTATCATCAGCCGATCGCCTCCATATAGATGTTTGCACAGTACACAGCCGATGGTTCGAAACCCTAACTGCATCGGCTGGCATCGGCATCGGCTGGAACCGCACCATCGGCTCATTGGCCGATCGGCTGTTTTTGCCCTTTCGGCTCATCGGCTGATAGGCTGTGTTTGCTATCGGCCGATAGGCCGATACGCTATATGTTCTGTTGTTTTGCATATCTTGTCAGTGGCAGGATCAAACTGACTGGTATGCTCGCGCTTCATCAATTTTAGGACCTGCACTGGAGCTAAGCAGATCTGCCAGGCCTTCGTGTGTCCGTGCGCCTGGTCCACATCAGCAGCACAGATTCGGCGTCAACACATTTTTGCCACGCCTGGTGGGACTGTGTTTTGGATTGTAAATTTTCTACACGGTTTATGGGACCCACAATCGCAACAATATGTCTGATCAAGAAGTCAAGGCCAAAGAAGAACAATCTTTTAAGTCGATGGATAAAAAGGAAGAACAATCACTGAAGCCGCTGAAGAAAGCAGGGGAATATGATTTTGACATCCCAGGTTCAGAGTTTCAAGAATTATTTGATAAGGCAATCCACCGTGCTTTGTTTGATCAATCTGGAGTGGTGATGAAGACATGGTGTGGTTTGATTAGAGACTCGGTTAATGAAATAATTGCCAGAGAGATAATCGGCAACAACAATATTGGCTCGGGGGGCAAGCATATCAGTATGATGGGCTACAACAACAATATCGGCCAGAAGAAACTTAAAGATATCAGTCTAAAGAAGATTGGGTCGATATGATTGCAAAGGTAACGGAGGAGCAGTTTGGAATTAAACCTAAGGATCAGACTTCTGTGTATCGGCCACCGTATCCTGAGTGGTTTGATAGGGTTCCACTTCCAGGCCGATACAAGATTCCAGACTTTTTTTAATTCTCAGGGCAAGATAATATGGCTACAATGGAACATATCAGCCGATTTTTAGCTCAGTGTGGGGAGGCATCGGCTGAAGAAGCTCTGCCGATGACGCGGTTTCAGCCGATGCCGATGCCAGCCGATGCAGTTAGGGTTTCGAACCATCGGCTGTGTACTGTGCAAACATCTATATGGAGGCGATCGGCTGATGATAATAT
This sequence comes from Oryza officinalis, assembly GCA_008326285.1. Lineage (NCBI taxonomy): Eukaryota > Viridiplantae > Streptophyta > Magnoliopsida > Poales > Poaceae > Oryza > Oryza officinalis. The sequence continues at coordinate 5,897,444 of BDMV01000007.1, forward strand.
GATGATATAGCAATGTAATATAGCATAATCCAAATATATGATAAAATAAACATTGATCTGAAGATTAAAGCACACATCGGCAAGAGGTCCGATGGCATAAACTCTCAACAAGCAGATAAACAATAAATACACTGTTGTCATCGGCCAAATCCAATCTATATGTAAAACTCTTGGGCCGATGCAACGTCCAGATAACTCATCGGCTGAAACCCGGATGAAACCCTTATTGGCAATCAACAAGCAGGCTAGAGATTACGGTTCTAATCACGACTTAGTAGCACTAAGTATGAAAAGAAACGCAAGATCTAGACAATCAAGCTCTTGACTGATTTTCGGGGTGGTGGATACCTTAGCCAATCTAATCTAGCAAGGCGATTTAGCCGATACCAGTACAAACCCTAACGCGAATCTCCGCCGGTAAGGCTAAATCGAGAAACCGAACCAGATTGACTAAGATATATGATAGTAGGTGCTTACGTTGCAAAGATCAGAACGCAGAAGCCCTAGCCCCAACAGCGTAGGCGAATTTTTTGCATTTTTAATTTTATTTTTTAAAAAATTTGCAAAAATAATTTTTCATTTCGAAATATTGCAGAAATAATCTCCTCTCGCCCTCTGAGAGGGCGAGTTATAAAAATCGCCCTCCCAGAGGGCGATTTTTCTGACGTGGCAGACGGCCGTTGGTCGCCGTCTGCCGCGTCGCAGTTATTTTGCGAAAAAGACCCTCGCAGCCCTCGGCAAGGGCGATTTTTCGCCGTAGGGGGGCTGCCTGCCAAAGGACGGCCGCCCTGGCAATTTTGCAGGCAGCCCCCTTGCTGCCCTTGCAGAGAGCGATTTTTGCGGCCTGTAAAAAGGATGATTTTTGAAATTTTATAAAGTTAAACTATTTTTACTTTATTTAAGTAAGGTTATACAAATATAACAATATTTGTAACATAAAAAACTATCAAAATATATGTAACGTTACATATAATAAAACTAAGTTGATAATATAAATGTTGTCATTTTTTTTATAAACTTGATTAAACTTTTAAAAAGATTGATTAAAAAAAATCGAAACGACTTGTAATATGAAACATGCAACAAATAAATTATAGTATTTTTTGTAAGAAAACAAATTTCCTTGTAATTTGGTACTGAAACACATCAAAGCTGATCAGTTGTGTGTTCTCGATGAGAATATGGAAAAAGTGCAACTACAACTATAGAGGGGTGCGGCAAATTTACAGGCAGCCCCCTCGCCGCCCTTGCAGAGGGCAATTTTTGGCGTAATCTCGCCCTCTGCAAGGGCAATTTTTGGTCGGCACCCCATAAAGCCCCAATAGCCCGATGAAGTGCTCATTTCAACCGGTCACAATTGAAGGAAAAAAAGAGAGAGGTGAGGAAGAAGGAGAAGAGCCGCGAAGCGTTGTTGCTGTGCTTATTCGATCGCAGGTTAGTACAATATCCCGACGTATGGTTATATTTTGTGTCGCATACTAGTGTAATTACCATGTATTTGAAATTTGTGAGTAGATCTGTAGCACTTAGATGTGGACCCTAGATTTTTTGCGAGTAGATCTGTAGCACTGTGAGTAGATATGTTGAAATTTGTGAGTAGATCTGTAGCACTTAGAAGTGTGAATAATTTTAGGCTAGATTTGTTGTGCACACGTTTGGTTTGTAGTAGTACTATATTTGACCGTACAATGAGAAGTATTAAGGGTGTTTACAATATTTGATAGTTGTTTTTTTAAACTGTAGGATGCCAAGGCGTGGAAAAGCTACGAACTCAAGGTAACGTATATCGTTTCTGTGATATTTTGTGTTATTCGTTGTGCATGAAATGAGGAATTCTAGATTAACGGGTTAGGGTGTTTCATTTATAGTTGACTTGTAGTTATCGCCCGAAGACTGGAAATGCCTTCAACCCATTGCCTTTGCCTAGCGGTGTTCCAGTGCCCATGTGCTGGTGCGGTGATCCTTGCAAGGTAGCCAAGTCCGATGAAGAGGAGACGTACATGCAGAGATACTGGATGTGTGCCAATTTTGAGTTTGAGCCAACACCTGAGATACGCCGCATTAACTTAATGGTGAGGAACTGATGTTTTTTAATAATTATTTGGTGTATTAAGTAGTCTTGAACAACTTATTTGGTTAGGAAACATTGCATTTGTTGTAGACCCCTCCACCGCTATGTGAATTTGAGCAGTGGATCGACACCGAGATCAAGCCGCAAAACAAGGAGCGGTTGGAGTACATGCGGCAATGGGATGCAGAGCGCAAGGAGAAGATAGAGCAGAGACGCAAGGAGGAGGCCGCAGAAAAAGAGCACAAGGCTGAGGCGGAAAGGAGGCGTGTTGCTGCGTACAGGGAGGAGCGGGAGCGAAAGCTTGAGCGTGCGCGGCGAGCGAAGGCAGCAATGGAGGAGAATCCCGATGCGCAGAGGAAGGGAAAGTGGCCTCGTTGCACTCAATAGTATGCACGAGTTGGTAGTTGTATGGTGTATCGATGAATAATGTTGCGTACATTACAACCTCGCAACGTGTAGCGAACTAACGAACTTGAAATGTTATTTCGCGTGTCTTCCATTTTCCCTTCCCTTCTCGCCGTTGTACTCCGTTTGTGTTTCGCATTCACTTACTTTGATAGCGACCAATCGTAGCCCTCTGTTACGCGCCGAAAGTTTTTTGTCGTTTCGTTGAGTAGATGTAGCGAATGACATGAAATATTTTCGTGACATATGAGTGCGGCGATCGAATAGAGTTATATACAAAGAGGTAACACAAAGTTACTAACTGTAAATATTACAAACATGTAGCACTAGTAGCCTACTGGCGAGGCCTCTTACCCCTACCCCTCCTAATGTGCCCCTGAGAGTACGTCAGCCTCTCAGCGGGCACGGCACGACCAGCGCGGACATCTGGTGCGGGCGTGTGCTGTGGCTGCTCCTGGCTCTGTGGTGGTGGTGCTCCACCAAGCTGAGAGGCGCCGAGAACGTCCTGCTCTGGGTCCTCCAGGTCGTCGAAGTCGTCGCCCTCACCAAACCCACCCGCACCGGACCCGCCCGTCTGCGAGGAAGACTCGCCCGAACGAAAAATCCCCGCCGGGTAGTATCCTCCTGCAGATGTCAAAAGTTAAGCAGCATTCTGGCCAAATAGTACGTTTGTAGCACTCATCGGAAGACGCTTGCTCACCTGGCGGCTGACTGAAGGGAGGAGGGACGAACGAACCGCTCGCTCGAGCAAAGGCCGACGTGCTGGGCGGAGTCACGAACGGCTGAGGGATCGACGATCCACTCGCTCCAGCAGAGTGTCCTGTCGGCAGCGTCGGACCTAGTAGGCATTCAGTTTGTAATAACATGGCGAAGGTTTCGCATAGTGAGAAGGTACGGAACTAACCTGTGGACGCACCAGCACCGTGCGATGTCGATGCTGGTGTCGGGCCGCGTGGACGTGGAACAGCAGTTGCCGGTGGAGGTACCGCGTCCACGGCCGAACGACAAGAGAAGACGCGCAAGATCGAATGCATCTTCGTCTGCATCCGCTCGAACGTCAACCTCTGCTCAACGTCGTTCAGGTGCAGTCCAGCGTCCAACCTCAGCATCACCGCGTTGATGTTGGCGTTCATGGCGCGTGCAGCGTCGACCTGCGGGAATCATTATTAATTAGGTTTGTCAGTCTCATATGTACCAATCGTGTATTACGAAAACAAGAAGTCCGAGAAACATGGACGTACCCCTAGGAAGTACTCCTGGTCACGGTGCACGGGGTAGGTGTCCCTGACGCCTGCCTGGTGTAGCTGTGGAGCGGCCGCGGTGAAGGTGACGCGGGCACGTGTGCGCGGCAAGTACCACCGAAGGTAGGCAGTGTAGTTCTCCTCCGAGTGTGGGTGGACTTCGGCAATCACCTCCTCGGTGGCTACCAACCAGTCCTCGACGTACGGTAAGATCCGAGGTGCCCACAGTGTCCCTGCGTGCTGTCCCCGTCGAGTCAACCTGCAAAGAACATAATGGTCATCGAACGTTCCACGCGTAGTCGACATAACAATAGTAAATGTGCAAGAGAAATACTCACTGGTGGTCCTGGGGGGCGACGGGTATCGGTACGTTCACTGGAAAGCCCTGTCTCAGTCCGAACTGCCTCATAACACGGTAAGGGCAGTGAGGCTCGACGAAGATGTCGAAAACCAATGGCACCACCATCAACCAGTACGCCGCGTCACGCGTGCACAAGGCAGACAGACCTAGAGGTGCTCTCTCGGCGACCACGTGCTGCGTGTAGGGCTCCCAGACGACGTCCGAAGGCTGCAGACGGTCGAACTCGAAGACAAACTCCGGGTAGCTCCGTCTCACCTGGACGTGGGCGTAACGGTGCTGCGACACACAGAGAACCAACTCGTCAGAACATCAGTCGCACGTAATCTAAAATTTGAAATGAAAACAATTTGTACTTACGTTGCGGCGGCACCAGTACGTGCCCATCGTCGGCCCGTCGGCTGGGTGGTCGGCTGCTGGTCCTGAATCGTACGCAGCGGTGTCGACGATCGGTCGGCCGATCGCGAACCGCTCAGCTGCCCAGAGCTGAATAAGGATAGGGCAGCCCGCGAAAATAGCTCCAGGATCCGTCTTGCAGCAGGCCTCGCACAGCGCACGGTACGTGGCTGCGAGGACTGCCGAACCCCAGCTCCACTGCGGCACGGCCCCTAGGTCCGCATCCGCGATCGCCCGGGCGTAGTGGATCAGGCCCTTGTCTACTGCGTGCCCGGTGGTGCTGGTGAACATCACCCAGCCGAACATCCACAGTAGGTACGCCTCTAAGGACCGTCTGAGTGAGTACTCGTCGGCGTCGGGGTGGAGCTGGTCGGTCTACAACAAAAAACAAACGATGTTAAAACTCGTAAGATTTCTAGGACAGTAACGAAGTGTAAAAGTTAACTTACTGTGAACTGCAGCAGCCAAGCCTTCGTAGGCCCGGCGGTGGTGTACATGTTCGGGGGAGCAACTCCAGGGAGCCCAGGTAGCCTCATCACGGGAGCGAATCGCTCCATGATATCCTCCCTCCAGCCACCCGCACCGTCCACTGGACCCACAGCCTCCCCGGCCAGTGGAAGCCCAAGCAGGTACGCGACGTCCTGCAGCGTAGGTGCCATCTCCCCACAGGGGAGATGGAACGTGTGCGTCTCCGGCCGCCACCGATCTACCAAAGCAGCCAGCAGCGACCGGTCTGCATCCCAGCGCTTGGCCGGGTCGTTCTCGTCCGCCCGCGCCTCAACAAACCTGCATATCGCTATCAGGCCTGCCTCACGCAACTTGCATACCGTCGAGTTCAACATTAGTACCACATATTTCCAAATAGCCAAAAAATATCATCAAGTAATTAAGCTCTATCATACCACGGAACGTGTCGCGTATCGGCCCGCAACAACTCGCGCGACGGGCGTGGACGAAAGGTGGTAAGCTGCGCACCCTGCACCGCCGACAAGTACGAACGGTGCCTCCTGTCCAGGGCCCTACTGAGGAGAGCTGGTGTCTCATCCGCCATACCTGCATAGATAAGAGTGATTACAAATAAGCAATTGATATCATTACAATTGTTCATTACAATAGTTCATGTCTCACAAGGATAAATATTATACACATGACAAATGACAACAGCATTACGATAGTTCATGTCTCACAAGGATAAATATTACACACATGACAAATGACAACAACATTACAAGTACTACATCAACTGGATCACCGCTAGACTAAAAGGTTGACAGGAATAATCAAGTCATTGCATCGCCAGCAGATGACGTAGTCGCCGCACGAGAACGCCTAGGCCGTGGTCGCCTCGTTGATGTTCCTTCTCCCGATGGACGGCGGCCATCGGTTGCCTGTCCAGATAGACCAGAACTTGGGACGGTTGGAGATTGCGAATTCTTCGGGCATTTCTTGTAAGTATGCTCGCGCTCATCGCATTTGCTGCACCGTACAGTCCTCCCCCCTGCCTCCGACTCGTCCATGTCGTTTCTGATGCGTCTCGACTGACGCCGGCCCTTTTTTAGCCTTAACTTCGACGGATCTGGAATGTAGAACACCTGTGGCCTCAGAGTTGTATAAGATCTAGATATCCCGAACCCATATATCTCCTCCTTCCATGTATGAAATATTGCTTCTTTCCTGTAGTAGGGTGACACATAGATATCGGGAAGTATGCCGCAATCCCTAGCTGCTGCAAGTACGTGTGAGCAGGGCAGATGTCTATGATTGGGCTTCATGCAGCTACAATTGCAACCGCCGTCCGCATGAAGCACACATTCCTGCACAGCTTGAATGCGGTTGATGCCACGCCTTCGCCTGTCCACACACATGATCTCGTACCTATAAACTTGGGTACCTTGGGGAATAACTCTGTGTTTCATAGCCTTTGCTATTTTATCTTGCATATACTTTGTCACCACACTCCCAAATACAATGTTGTTATCAGACATCGAAGGGGCAATTTTCTTATATCTGTCCTTGAAGTATGCCTGAGTGCCATGAAGGATAAATTCCACAATACCGACCAGTGGGAGTCCTCGCACTCCTCGCATCACCCAGTTGTACACCTCGGCCAGCTTGGTTGTCATTATACCATACCAAGACCCGTCAGTGTCATACAACAGAGACCACTTTTCTTTCGGTTCATTCTCTATCCACTGCGAGAAATTATGTATTGATGATGCCGACCTTCTTCTCATTGTTGGCGGGTCATCATGTAGTGGACCAAGAGGTACTGGAGGATCGTCATCCTGTGGCCGACAAGATTGCTCGTCGGTTTGCTTTGTTGTCAGCTCATCCAATCTCCTTCACAACTCATTGAATTTTTTCTCCTGATTTTGACCGCATAGCCTCTTAAATAGATCCATCAGGTGCTTGTTCTTGAATTGCTTGTAGAAATTGGCTCCCATATGACGCATGCACCACCTACTCCGGACATCATGCCACCTAGCTGGAAGTCCCCTCTCCGGCCAACCATTCTGCAGGTAGTCAATTGCCTTCAACATGCCCGCATGACGATCATGAATGAGGCAAACATTGGGCCTCATACGCACAATTTGGCAGCGAACTCTCTCCAAGAACCAATACCAGCTTTCGGTGTTCTCACTCTCGACAAATGCAAACGCCATAGGTAACACCTGGTTGTTCCCATCGACTCCAATCGCCGTCAGTATCTGACCTCTGTATTTGCCTGTCAAGAAGGTTCCATCTATGCACAACACAGGGCGACAGTGCACAAATGCGTTGATGCAAGCACCCAGCGAGAAAAAGGCTCTTTGCAGCACGCTCTTGCTCGGGTCATTAGACAACGGAAAGGTCTGAATGTCATAATAGGTATTGGGGTTTCTCTGAGCAATGGTGCCTAACAGACGAGGCAAGTTATCATAGGATGCTTCAAATGTGCTATACCTCATCTCCAAAATCTTTTGTTTTGCCCTCCAAGCCTTGTAGTAGCTTATAGTATACTTGAATTTGTTTTCAATGTGCCTAATAATGGAGCCCGGTTCAAAGTCCGTGTTACAAACCACATCGCTGTACATCTCACCGGCAACAAAAGCTGAGGTGATGTTGCGGTGATATTTATCAACCCCTGGCAACCAACATGTGTGCTCACCAACAATGCTCACTTTCCAATAGTCATTCCATTTTTCCTTATATGCATGAACGCGCCACGGACAATCATCCTTCGTGCACTTCACGTCATACACACAGTTGGTAGATTTCATCACCCTAAACTCTCTATGCAAGAAGACCGCCCAATGCTTCACCGCCTCTTTCATGTCTTCCTTATGAGCATACCTGGCACCTTGGATTACCTCGTTATCCTTGTATTCAAAGGGTGCTTGCTGCCCCTCTGAGATAACAAATTGAGAGAAATCAACTTTTGTCCAATCAACGGGCAGTACATCTTCCTCCTCATCCGATGATTCATCGCCCTCCACCAGCTCATTTTCATAATCTTCCCTCTCCATTTCCTCAACAATTGCTTCGATTCTCTCCCCCTCATCCGCCACGCCTATTGCCTCCTCCAACCTTGCTTCGTTACCCCCAGTTCGCATCGATGGTCCAACATTCTCCACAGCATTGCTAGGACCTTCGCCATCCTCTATTTGCACTGTAACACTGCTATCGATTTCATGCAATGCCACAAAAATAACAAGGGGCCAGGACCTTTCAAAGGCCATCTCTACATAACGTCTCCAGGACTCGGTGTTATCTATAGGCATTAGTTTCCAATAATATCCTTCTGTTGCACAACTGACTACAACGGATAGAGACATTGTGTTCACTTTTGTATCCACTTTAAATCCACGTAGTAACCAACTATAGACTGACTCAAATGTTTTATCGGCTGGCCTATCGATGCCCTTTGATTTCATACTAAATTCTGACAGATCAATACCATCTCGACCATATCTAACATTGCCTTTACCGTGAACTATCTGAAATATGACCTTGCTTGCCATTGTGCCTGATAAACAGGTTCAAACTTAATTTACTTCATATTACGAATATGTTGCCTAGATCAATCTGTGCCTAAGTTAAATTCTATATTAAACAAAATTCTACGCAAAGAAATGTATACATACATAAGGACATATCCTACATATGTTTATCTAAATCGGTTTGTCCTAGGTCAAACTGACTAAAATAAATCATGCCCTAATTTTTAAATCCATATTATAGTGCTACACAACTATTTAAATAACATAGACATAGATCAGAATGTATTCTACGTAGGTTCATCTAAATCAGTTCGTCCTATGTCAAACTCTTTAAATTATATCGTGCCCTAATTTATAAATCAATATCTTACTAAACAACTATTCAAATATTCAAAAAAAATCTTTTCTTATATATTCTACACAAAATAAATAACACAAACATATATACATCGGGATATTGTACTAACCTGCGATCGAGTACGCACACCGACAGGGCTTCGTCACTCTCCTTCTTCTTCCTCACCTCTCCCTCTGTTATTTTCCTGGAGTCTCGACGGCGCGAATGACGGCCGCGGAGTTGGAATGGGATTTTATAGGGGAGGGGCAAAAAATCGCCCTCTGTAAGGACGGCAAAGGGGCCGCCTGCAAAATTGTCAGGACGACCGCCCTTTTGCAGGCGGCCCCCTGATGAACAGTCAAAAAACGCCCTTGCCGAGGGCGGCAAGGGACTAAAACGCAAAATTAACGGCGACGCGGCAGACGACGCCCAACGGCCGTCTGTCACGTCGAAAAAATCGCCCTCTGGGAGGGCGATTTTTAGAACTCGCCCTCCTAGAGGGCGAGAGGAGATTATTTCTGCAATATTTCAAAACGAAAATTTTTTTTTGCAAATCTGTAAAAAAATAAAATTAAAAATGCAAAAAATTCCAGCGCAGGCAGCCATAACGAGACTTACCCCTCGTGGGAAGGGCATGAACTCGCCGAAGAAACGAAAAGTAAAAAGTGGCGATGCGCCGAAGTTGTATTGATCGTGAGATAATTTTACATGAACCTTGGGCTTACATATTTATACCCATAGGCTAACAGAGATCCTAACAGAATACGACTCAAACTTTCCTAAAGATAAAAGGAAAAAGATAAAGTCCGTATCGGACACTAACATCATTTTCTAAAGATAAAAAGGAAACTAACAGACTTATTCTAATTAATAGATACAAGCCGCATCCTCCTTGGACTCGGTCTTCTCTGGATAAGATCTTTCCGAATCTAATAAGAATCCGACTACTGTTGGTGGATGGTTTAAGATAACCCTCATCGGCCGATATAGAACTCTAGGTCGATACTAGTTTCGAGCCGATATGAACTTTGGTCCGATGGGAACTCTGCGGCTTACTAAATTCTGGTGTTAACAAGTTGACACTTTATACCTTGGTAACTACCTTGACACCGAAATAACTTTTTGAGAAATTCTTACTCTTTCTATGCACTAGTAGTCTTTTAGAAGAATGTTAGTAATCTTTTTTTTAAGAACTATTAGTAATCGGCATCCGCTTATTGTTTAATTACATGCCTCGCCGAGATTGATTTACTCCGTCTAAATCATGTTGAACAACTTTACGTATAAGTCCACTAGTGGGTGCCCGACAAAATAATTAGCACACCCCACAAAGCAGGATGCTCAGTTTTTCTTAATTAAAAAGAAAGGAAAAAAATCCAAATACCCCCTAAAATCTAAACTTTAAAATCAAACATCTAACTCCCTGAATTTTCCAATACCATCTGTACTAGCTCCTAAGGTAGTTTGGATAGTGGTTTTGTATATTTTGAAAGCTTAAACGAATAACTTTAAATAACTAATATAACATATTTACATATCATCAATTGTTCATCTACAGTGATAGTATATTATTATTATGTTGATACTTGTTTGTAAGTGAGAACTAATAATGGGTAAAAAGAAAAATTTAAGTAGAGATTTTAATATATATGTTCAATTTCTATGTCACGTGATCAAACTCATTCAACTTATATACAAATTAGATAAAAATCACTATGCAAAACCACCTTTTTGGGTTATATAAACGGTATTGTAAAGTTTAGGGGGTTGAATATCCGGTTTTAAAGTTCAGTGTGCTAGACGGATTTTCATCTAAAGTTTGGGGGAGGGTTATATGAACTTTTTCATAAAAGGAAAAGAAAGAAAGAAGTATTGTTCTTCACTCGAATAAGTTTGATCAAGAAGCACAGCCATGCATGTGGGCATTCCATTATTGATTCATTCTCAAATTACCAAGAAACATATCAATAATTGAGATAAAATCAAAACACACCTAACAAATACAAATCGCTCTCAATTATGTAGATAAGTCTAAATCACTTTTAATAATTAACTTAGAAGAATCTTTGATCATGTAGCTACTGCGGCTACTCCGAGTCCATGTGCTCGACGACGAACTTGCGAACGAGGCGGACGAGCTCGTCGGCGCGCTCCGACCACGGATCCACCTCGAAGAAGCCGTGCTGCTCGCCGGAGAACTCGACGAACACCACCTCTTTCCCCCACTCCTCCTTCATCCGCCGCGCGTAGTTCTCGTTCCGGTCCCTGAGGATGTCGTACTCCGCCGCCACGACGAGCGCCGGCGCCATCGCCACCGCCTCCAGCCCCGGCGCCTCCGGCCCGGCGGGGTTGAGCACCGGGTAGTCCCTCGTCGCGCCATCCGGCAGGATGAGGCGCGCGTACTTGTCGCTCATCTCGGTGGTGAGGAACGCGCCGGGGCGGCACTCCAGCTCGGCACGCGTGCGCGCCTCGCCGGCCATGGCCGGCATGAGGAGGACGTGCCCGCGGAGCCGGACGTGCGGGCCGAGGCCGGTCTTCCCGAACCTGACCGCCATGTGGTGGGTGATGTTCCCGCCGGCGGAGTCTCCGGCGACGAACACCCGGGAGAAGTCGGCGGCGTCGGCGAGCCATGGATCACGCGCGGCGTTGTCGCGCACCCACGCCATGGCCGTGGCGCCGTCCTCCTGCGAGGCCGGGAGGCGGTGCTCGGGGGCGAGGCGGTAGTCGAACGACAGCACAACGGCGGGGAGCTCCGCGGCGAGGCGGAGGCACCAGGCGTGGAAGTTTGGCCACTGGCCGGAGCCGATGCAGAAGCCGCCGCCGTGGAAGTAAGCCACGACGGGGACGCGCGCGTCGTTGGCAGCGCCGAGGTGGCGCGGCCGGTAGAGGCGCGCGTTCAGGTCGTGCTCGGCGTCGTACGTCACGTCCTTCCACTCGACGGCGGCGTCGGCGTCGTCGGGCAGGTCGACGTGGAACGACGGCTCGGCGCTGCGACGCACCGTGCCGTCGCTCATCAGCTGCACCGCGCCGCGGCAGTCCTCCACCACGTACGGCTCCTCCTCGGCCGCCGGCGGCGCCATTGCTTGTGTCGTGTAGGTGTTTGCGTTAATGCGTAGAAGGTAGCTGGTGTGTGGGTGCGGTGTGAGAGCGAGACGTGGAGCGCATTATATAGGGGAGTTGGGGAGATGACTTGGAACTTGGAAGAGAACGAGCTGCCTTCTAGAATGGGAAGCTTTTACATCTTCTAGTCCAAAAGCAGACGTGAGAACAATGGCAATAAGTTTAGAAGGTTCGTCTTCTTTTCTACGGCTTATAATCCAAAGACAAACATAAACGTTGCTACTTGCAAAAATAGAAAAGTAATCTTAGGATAAAACTTTTACATTTCTATTGTTATTAACGGTTTAAAGGTTTAGAGGCCAAATTATATAAAAAAAACACGCGTCGTGAGGTGAGCATAGCTCAATTGTTTAGGTTGTGTTCTTCCTTCACCTTTCCTAACTCACTTTTCTCGTTTTTCGCATGCATGCTTTTCAAACTATTAAACGATGTGTTTTTTTTAAAAAAATTCTATACAAAAGTTGTTTTAAAAATCATATTAATCTATTTTTCAAAAAAAATAAATTAATACTTAATTAATCATGCGCTAATGAGTCACTCCGTTTTACGTGTTGGATGCATTAGTTCCCATCCACAACTAACGAACTCAACCTTTGGCTTCTTATGATGAAGCCAACGCACTCAGATTTAATTTCTAGACTTACACGAGTGCCTCTAAAAAACGAGACGTCTATGATGACTTCGTCAATCTTATTATATACGAGCTTAGCCTTCTCTTGAAAGCGAGACATCCATAAGGACAGAATAGAGTGTCCATGTATGTTTATAGGAGTGAGTGTGCATGCGTTGTTAGTATCTGCGTACTATATTTCTCAGAAAAAAATGTAAATTAATTTTAAATTAGAAATTGGATGCAGCTTATAAGTCATAGCTGAAACAAACAGAAACGTGATGGCAACTATATATTATGCGAATTTATAATTGAATTAAACTAGAGTTGGAAGCATGGATTATTATGGTATTTGCACTTTGTTCAGAATATTCTCAATATATCAACACTGTTATTGTGCTTCTGGATGGTCAGCTGATAATTAACTTTACTGACGAATGGATGTAGACCCTGGGCCCTGGCTTTTGTTGTGCTAGTGCAGGGTGTGGCCGTGGGCCCGTGGCCGTACTGCCCGTGGGAGACGCACTCGATGACGTCGCGTGCTTCTGCTGCGCTTGCGGTAAGCGAAGGCGTTTTCTTGTCTTCTAGAAGCACTCATATTTTCCATGTGGTAGGTCTGGGCCTTTGGGGTTAAAATTAGTGAGAATCTAAAATAAAAATTATCCAGTGTCTCGTGCATACTTATAAACACATATCACATCTTTATACTCTAGTTATTGTGAATTAATATTGAAGTTGCAGATTTTACTAGGTGTCGTAGGTACCAGGAAAGCATAATGTAGAATCGTCCACTGGTTAAAATAAGACAAATTGAGGCAAGGGGAGAGCACAGCGGCAGCCTTAATGTGACATTAAGCCATGTATAATGCGTGGCCTTGGCCCTGTGCCCAAACATTCACATAGCTCAGAAGCCACTGCAGAAGGAAGGAGTGTCCTTGTAGAGTGTTAACACAACCTGCAAAGGGCATGATAGCTTGGGAAGAAAAGTCAGAGGTTAGTGAGAGAGTGGTGGTGGTGCTACGATGCAGTGTAGGCAGAGGGTGGAGGATCCTGAGCCAAGATGAAGCTGGTGGACGGACGACAAGAAGTGGCGGTGCTCCAGGAAGCATATGATGAATCCAAGTACCGCGAGAAGCAAATCACATGCACTACCACAAGAGCCGTTCAAGAAAGCCTATAGATATGGTGTCCTCCGCCGTTGCCACTGGCGCGTCAACTGCCTGTTTGCCCTCTTCATGTTGATGCCGACAACCAACACACCAAACTATGGTGACGACGGCTACCACCATCTCCGTCTCCCCGATGTTGCCTCTGTTCACATGCCAGCTTCGCGCCTGATGTGGGAAAAGAAGAAATGAGGCTAACGATACGCCTTTGCCAGCGATCAGGAAAAGCCAGCGAGCACCCCAAGTTCATCCCTCAGCCGTTGTAGCCTTGTCACCATGTAGCTCATTGACCCGCTCTACCTTGATTTAAGCCATACTACATAAAAAAGACAATATTGAATCCGAGCTTCCCTAAAGACAAGGTTGCATACAGAAGACGGCGTTGATGATTCCTGTGGAGATGACATCAAATTCGGGCTTTCATAGCGATAACATCATCTCTATGGTCGGGAGAAAAAGAGATGGGGATTTTTTTTTTCAGAGGAAAGAGAAAGGAATTGGGAAAGTGAAAGAGGGAGGAAAGAGATGTCGCTGCTGCATTTATATAGATTGACAAGTGGATCAAAGGGTATTTATGAGATAAGTTTCCTACAATGTGGTCCTTATTGTAAAATTTGGACAGAAGTACAAATTAACATATAGTTTAGGGGCTGAAACCCTATCAAAGGGATGAAACACAAAAGAGTTTGTGGGCCCGTTGGGATTATCACACATTGTGGAGAGAGAAGCATAGACATTGGTTTCATCACACGTTGTTCATGTCATTAAGGTTTGCTGTATTTAAGTATGACTACTCTCATATACCTAAGATAGTTTAATATAATAAATTAGCAAATATGTTTTAGTTAACATTATTGAATTAGAGTTAATAATCAAATACCTATAGCCACGAAGTGACTAATTATTAGTTTATTACCCATCCTAATAGGTAGAGGAGTCAACGGTTGTATGGAAAAGTGGAGGCATGACAAGAAGCCAAGCATTGTTGTGAGGTGCTCATCAAGGCATATAAAGTTCAAGCTGTTATCTATGGTATTACTGTATTGGTACATGTTTATATACTAAAACTTACAAATGGTGTACGGGCATCCATAATGTGGGGTCATAAAACCTAAATAGCTTATTGTGATTAACTTTATACATTGTGAGACTCAATCATAAGACATTAAATGCTAAATTGACCTTAACCTTGTGGCTCACCCTTAGAAATAAAATAATTGAAAAAATAAACTGCACACATGTAGGAAGTAAGAGAGAAAGTGAGTAATTACTAGAGAAATTGGGTAGCAGTTAAGAGTTCGAATTTTTTTTATTAACATGTGAGGTCCACCTTAAGGTCTCTGATTATCAAGCATTGTGAAACTTGTAGTAAGATCTAGGGAAACCCACCTTAGATCACCTTAAGCATTGAGCATGAGGTAACGACGATAACATGTGAATTAGGAGAAGATTGGGCCCATATAAAGCTAGTCGAAGAGAGAAGCCTAAGGCTAAAAGAATGTCGCCATCAGTTACCGATTAACTTATTGTATAATAATATAATACACATATTCGTCAAATGTTGCAAAAGAACATGCATGTTAAACAGTTAAAGGGAAAATAATATTCCCTAAAATTTCCTCGCACCAAGTTTAGGTCAAATGAGTGGATCACTCATTAGACTGCAACAGAACATGATGCAAATAGATATAGATGCATTTTTTGTCAGTATGGTCAAAGTTCAAGGGGTTGTGCATTATAATTGACGTAAACCTTACTAAACTGTTGGTGAACTAAAAATACAGGGGCTGCAAAAATAATTTGTAAATTTTTTATTTTTAGTTTGTCGTCAAAATTTTACCACGGATACCACAAATTCTTACTCCTTCTGTCTTAAAATATAAGAAATTTTGAGTGGATGTGACATATTCTAATATTATGAATTTGGACAATGTTATATCTATCCAAAACCTTTTATATTTTGTTCAGATTCATGGTATTAAATTGTGTCACATCCACCCAAAACTTCTTTATATTTTGAGATAGATGAAATATTATTTAGCTTTTTCCAGTTTCCATCAACATACTAGCATTGCCAAGCTATATTTTGAGAGGGCATTTGCCAAGCTCTTGGCATTAACTCGGTGAGTTGCATTGTATGATCACATTGGTATTACTGTTCTTTTGGTGTGATTCGTTTGGGTAATAAACTGAAACAGGAAGATTTATCTACGATAAATCAAAACTAAAGTGAAAAGCCTACAGTATGTTGGAGAGGGAAGCTTTGCACCTTTTCCTTTCGAGCTCATCTCACTCACTCCGTACTACTACTTCACACCCCCTCGCCCACCCACACGATAATCCTATGTTTTTCTTTTTTTTCTCAGAAAGAAAAAACCACATTTTTCTTGTTCCTTGAAAAAGAAATAATAAATGCACGCTGACTTTTCTTACCTCTGCTTAAGAGCACACGGTCACGTCTGTCACACTTTTCTTCGCGGCCATATAAACTGCGACCACTATTTCACAACAGTGACATAAATTTGCCAAGATTTGTAGCTTGCCATTGTGCCCAATTTGTAGCCACAAAAAACACAAATATAGTAAGCTTGTCTCAATTATTATTGCAAGGACACAGCGGCACCAGGTCGCATCTGTGGAATAAGCAGACAAGCACGTGGCAACCACCACCTCGCCGGCGTTCGCTCGATCACTTACTCGGCGGCGGCGGCGGCGGCGGCGATGAACCGCCTGATGAGCTCGACGAGCTCGCCGGTGGTCGCCGACATTGGCTTCACGCCGAAGAAGGCGTGCTCCTCGCCGGGGAACACCACCAGCTCCACGTCCTTCCCCATCGCCTTCATCCTCTCCGCGTACTCGACGTTCTTGTCCCTGAGGAGGTCGCCGTCGGCGGCGACCACCAGCATGCGGCCGACGTCCGCCGCCTCCAGGCTCCGGCTCTCCGGCCCGAACGGGCTGACGAGCGGGTGATCCTTGTCGGCGCCGGCGGGCAGCGCGAGGCAGCAGTAGCGGTCGCACATGTCGCGCGTCAGGAACGCGGTGGCCGGCGCCGCCAGCTCCGACCGGGTCGGCTTCTCCGAGATGAACGCCGGCATGAGGAGGATGTACCCGGCGATCCTCACCGGGTCGAGCCCCGCCGCGCCGAACTGGATGGCGAGGTGGTGGGCGAAGTTGCCGCCGGCGGATTCCCCCGAGACGAACACCTGGCGCGGGTCGGCCGCGTCGGCGAGGCACGGGTCGGAGAGGAGCTGGTCGCGGAGCCAGAGGAGCGCCGCGGCCGCGTCCTCGTGTGCCGCCGGGAGGCGGTGCTCCGGCGCGAGGCGGTAGTCGAAGGAGAGCACCACGGCGGGCAGCTCGGCGGCGAGGCGGAGGCAGCCGGCGTGGAAGTTGGGCCAGGTGCAGGAGCCGATGCAGAACCCGCCGCCGTGGAAGTACACCACCACCGGGAGCTTCTCCTTCTCCGCTTCCCCCGTCGCCGCTGGCCTGTACATGCGGACGCCGAGGCCGTGGGCGGCGTCGTACACGGCGTCCTTCCACTCGACGCGGCCGTCGTCGTGGGCGAGGTCGACGGCGAACGGCGGCGCCGCGGAGCGGACGACCGTGCCGTCGCTGAGCAGCTGCAGCGCGCCGCGGCAGTCCTCGACGACGTGCGGCTGCTGCTGCTGCGGCGGCGGCGGCGCGTTCAGGTCAGACAACGACGCCATTGCTGCGCGCGCGTATGCTTGATTGGCTGCGAGCGGAGCCGTGCGTGGCTGAGAGCTCGATATTAGCTCAATCCACGATCCGATTGAGGCTAAAAGCTTAATAAAAACAAAATGTCCGTTGTGGTCCTTGTTGATGTCGTAGGACGACGGTGTGCAGTTTCTCTACTACTCCTACTATATAAAAGCGCATTTGTCCTTCTCCTTAGGCCTCATGTTACGCGCATAATCACCTCATCCTTGATAAAATCAGAAAAAAAATAGTTTGTTAAAAAGAAAAATAGACTATTTATTTATCTTTCGATAGATTTGAAGCTTAAAATCTTGCAGAATTTTTAACAAATGAATAGAAAACGTTTTGAAAGAAATAAAAACAGAGATAAATATGTCAAATCGTAAATCCAGAGAAAAAACTATTATAAAGATCTAATTTTATTGCTCTGTAATTGAGTATAAGTGCACTATTACTGAGTGCAAGTGTTATATAATTGAGTGCAAGCGAAAAAGCGTATAGCCCAGCGGTTGCAGTGACCTGAGTAATATCCCAAGTTATGCTCATTCTTTAGAAAAATAAAGAAATAAAACTGAGGGCAAATAATCTGTAATTAAGTGTAACTATAGGTTTGATCTTGATGTAAGATCCTACTAACAAAAAAAATCGAAAGATAGAATCCCAAAAATCTATCACAAGTAAAATAGTAAAATTGAATGAAAAAACTAGAAACCGAGGTCGGTTAGAAAACAACGGTTGGATTCCATGTCTATGGATCTATGCAGCTCATTTTCATATGAGCATGTTGCAATAGTGAAAAAAAAATAGAGTTCTCATATTTTTGTATGAGAAAACAGTGGAGCACTTTTATTTTTTATTTAAAAAATAGGCCGATATAATTCGAGCATATCATTGTATCAAGAAAAAAAAAAGTTAGACGAAATGAACATAGCTCAATTGATCAGGTTTCTTGTGGTAAAATCAACCCACTTAGATTCAAATTCTGGACTTGACACCGATGCTCGCATTTATGAATAATTCATAAGGGTTCATGCTGACTTTTTCAATTTCAAAATATGTCGATTTAGTCTTTCGGAGATGCTCATAAAAATAATGTGTGTGCAAACGTTATAAGAGCTTGTGTTCGTACTGTGTTTTTTTTTTAAAAAAAAAGAGAGTTAGGCGACGGATCACGGATGGCATTATGCCACCGAAGTTTGATTAAATTTTCGGCGAGAAAAATGTTAAAATGGGCTTTCTTCTGGGCTGTCGGTGCGGGAGATGTAATGAGTTGGAGGCCTAATTAGGGAGGCTGGACCCTGGGCCACAGACCATCAACAACCCATTGCTGGGCCAGTATACGTTTCAATACGAAAAGGACCTGTATTTATGTCGAGCCGTAAGCATTTCTTTCATGTCGGGTATCAACGACTAAACAAAAAAATGTGTCAAGAAAAAGAACTAAACAAAAAAAACTATTCGGATTTTCCAACCGTGTATATCATCACTGTAAATCAATAAGAAGAAAATAACCTGAAAATAGGAAACAACTGTGTCCAATATATATTGCGAAATGACATACGTATACCGTCGCTTTTCTCTGTCCAATTTCATTTCTTTCTGAAGGTTTCAAATTCAGTAGCGTTTGAATGCTCTTGCCCTGCAATTAGACTACTCCAGAGTAGTAGAGTTGCACCACAGAGCTCAAAATCAGGGGCGGACTCAGGGGCCGGGCTGTCCTGGCTGCAGCCCGGATCCAACCCATGTAGCAATTAGTACCCCTATATAATTTTAGCCCAATAAACATTGGAAAACTGAAATTTTAGAAGGCCCAGCCCTGGCTATTAGTAAACAGCCTTGCCAGCAGCCAGCCCTAGGCTACGACGTTCGCGCTTCTCGCGGAGTCGGGAGTCAAGGCGATGATCAACGAGGCGACTCCGTGTGCGCGGCATCCCAGCGGCCGGCGGCCGGCGGCGCGAGGCGGCGACAATCCTCCTCCTCGGCTCCCCCGGTCCCCCTGCTGGCTGCTGCACGCCCCTGATCCAGCGATCCCCCTCACGGCCTCACCCTGCTGCTAGGTTTGCAACTTGCACTCTCTGAATTCCCTGAAGTTTCTACAACTCTGAATCCTAAATTTCATACTAGGATGGACAAGTTTCTTATTAAGAAAGATGCTTCCAAGAATACTGTTGGAACTAGAGAGTGTCGTGCTGAACCAAAAAGAGTACGCATTGAGCTTAATATGTGTGACATAGTTGAACCAAAAAGAGTACGCATTGAGCTTAATATGTGTGACATAGTTGCTGATCCAGGACTTAGGAAGTCTATTGATGAGTTTCATCATGAAATTAGAGATGATGCTAGAAGAGCATTTTTAAAGATGGGTCCATGTCAACCAAAAGGTCACAAGTTTCTACGAATACAGAGTAAATCTCAAACAAGGGGTTTTGTTGAATCATGGTTTGGGGAATTTGATTGGCTAGAGTACAGTATATGCAAGGATGCAGCATTTTGCTTTTACTGGTATCTCTTTAAGCCCCCAAGAACCAACAATTATGGTAATGATGCATTTACCAAGACAGGTTTTAAGAATTAGAAAAATGCAAAAGATGCTTTTAGAGAACACATCGGTGCAATAGAAGGTTGTCACAGCAATGCAATGAAGCGTACCATAGATTTCAAAAATCAAAGACAAAGTGTAAAGCATGTGTGGATTGAGACAAGTGAAGCTAATGAGGTTCGATATAAAACTCGTTTGACTGTCATGTTAGGCATTGCAAGATTCCTCCTTTTGCAAGCTCTTGCCTTTCAAGGGCATGATGAGTCTAAGACATCAAGAAATAAGGAAAACTTTTTGGAGATGCTTGAATGGTATAGAAAGAAGGATCCTGCAGTAGCACTTGTGACAGGTGAAAATGCTCCTGGGAATAATCAAATGAGTTGCCCAAAAATACAGAAAAGTTTGGTTAGAGCTTGTGCAGAGGAGACAAGTGAGGCAATTAAAACTGAGATTGGTGATCGTCTTTTCGCGGTGCTTGTTGATGAGGCTCGCGATGCATCAATTAAAGAACAAATGGCTGTTGTTGTAAGGTATATATCATCTTTTACTCATTCTATGTCATTTTCATTGGTTTTTTCAGTTATGAATTATTAATATTTTTTTATGCAGGTATGTCATTTATCAAGGCTCTGTGATTGAGAGGTTCCTTGGCCTTCAGCATGTTCCTGATACTACAGCACCTTCACTAAAGGTAGCATTGGATGCTATACTTGGAAGGTATGGACTATGCATTTCTAGATTGAGGGGGCAAGGTTATGATGGAGCCTCAAATATGAGAGGACAGTTTCATGGGCTGCAAAGATTGTTATTGAATGAAAATCCATATGCCTTTTACAT
Source organism: Oryza officinalis (assembly GCA_008326285.1). NCBI lineage: Eukaryota > Viridiplantae > Streptophyta > Magnoliopsida > Poales > Poaceae > Oryza > Oryza officinalis. The sequence goes on from BDMV01000007.1 coordinate 5,918,218, forward strand.
CCATTGTTTTGCTCATCAATTGCAACTGGTTGTAGTTTCTATAGCCAAGTGTTGTGGTTCAGTTTCTGATTTCTTTAGTTACACCACTTTGATTGTCAATACTGTTAGTTCATCCTGCAAGAGAAAAGACCAGCTTCTTCAAGATCACCATGATAAGCTTGTGGAAAAATTAGATCGTGGTGATATTTTTCCTGGGAAAGAAAAAAACCAAGAAACAAGTCTTGCTAGGCCTAGTGATACACGGTGGGGCACACATCACAAAACATTGGCTCGTCTTAAATTGATGTGGCCATCTGTAATGGATGTGCTAGAGAATGTTAGTGAAGATGGAAATGATGGAGACAAGAGAACACAAGCATCTGGCTTGATTGAAAGAATGGAGTCATTTGAATTTGTATTTGTATTGCATCTTATGATCAAAATATTGGGACAGACTCAAGAGCTATCACAATGTTTGTAAAGAAAAAATCAGAACATTGTCAGAGCACTTGGATTAATTGGAGCTGTGTTCAAGAATATGAATGACATGAGAGAAAATGGTTGGGATCCTCTTTTTGAAGAGGTAAAGATCTTTTGTGAAACTATGAACATAGTAGTGCCAAATATGGAAGATCAAATACCAGTTAGAGGCCGTTCGAGGTGTCGTGGTGCTAAATTGGTGAGTTACTACCATCATTTTCATCATGGAATTTTCAATGTTGTGATTGATCAGACTCTTGCTGAGTTAAACAACCGTTTTCCTGAGAAGTCAACTCAATTGCTGAGATGTATAGCTTGTCTTGACCCAGCTAAATCTTTTGTCAACTTTGATGTGGACAAGTTAATTGAACTTGCTAAAATTTATGCTGATGACTTCTCTAATAATGAACGACTATTGCTTAGTACACAGCTTCCCAATTTCATTGCTGATGTTAGAGGTGATGAGGAGTTCTCAAGTTGTACTGATCTTGGAAACCTTGCTGTGATGATGGTTAAAACTGATAGACATACACATTATGACTTGGTGTATCGTCTCATTACCCTTGCATTGATCTTGCCAGTGGCAACAGCAACAGTTGAAAGAGCCTTCTCTGCTATGAATGTTGTTAAGACTAATCGCATATACAAAATGGGTGATGATTGGTTGAATCATAGCATGATATGCTATATTGAGCGGGATATATTTGCTTCCATTGAAGATGACAAAATTTTAAAATGTTTTCAAGCCATTGGGGACCGTATGATACAATTGCCTCGCAACATTTGAGAACCAAGTGATATGTATTATGCTACTCAAATTTTAATTGTGAACAAGGGATCTTATCTTGTTTTATATAATTAGTAAATATGATGACATGTGACACTTTTTTTTTCTTATCTTTGTAGCTGTTGATAGAACACAGTGAACGAAATCAAGGAAAGAATTAATGGTCACTTTGGGTTTTTTGTTATCAATTATTAGAGGTTAGAGCTTTATTTGGTATGCTTTTCTAGCACAAACTTGTGCTAGATGATATTTGAGCAATCCAAAATTCCAAATGAATACTGCTAGTTATCTTTCTGGATATATCTATTACATAATATATTATAGCGCGATAACGCTAGTAAGATTTTTAGTCCTTTACTGTTCAGCCCCCCTCTTGTTGCGTTTCTGGGTCCGCCACTGCTCAAAATCACTTGTCTTGCCACAGTGTTTTTATTGTTTTCTAACCCAAACTGCCTAAAGTGAAATAGGGGGTAAATCTTCAATTTTCAACGTTAAAGACGGTATATGATCAAATCTCCCGCGCTAAAAACTACTCATTCCATTTCATACTATAAATCGCTTTAATTTTTTTCTTCTCAAGTATTTTAAGTTTGATCAAGTTTATAGGAAAATATAATAATATTTTTAATAAAAACAAATATATTATCAAATATATTTAATGTTATATTTAATAAAACTAATTTGATGTTGTAGGTGTTGTTAATTTTTTTATAATCTTAGTAAAATCTAAAAAAGTTTGATTTAAAAAATAAATCAAAACAACTTATAATATATAATATAAAATAGAAAGAGTATTACACAAGCCATTTCTATGTCTTGATTCGGACGAACACCTAGCTGCCGTACACGAAGCGCCTGACGACGCGGACCAGCTCGCCGGAGGCCTCGCTCATGGGGTCGAGCACGAAGAAGCCATGGCCCTGCCCTTCGAACTTGACGAGCTCGACGCGCTTCCCCATGGCTTCCAGCCTCGCCGCGTAGTCGGCGACGCGGTCGCGCAGCACGTCCTGCTCGGGGTCCACGATGAGCACCGGCGGGAAGGCGACGCCGTCGAGCGGCGGG
>BDMV01000007.1:5920531-6319703 GCA_008326285.1 Oryza officinalis
CCCCCCCCGCCGGCAGCGCCAGCCGCCACATCTGGTCGAACAGCACGATGCTCATCGCCGACGACGACGTGTCGCCCTCCGGCGGCGGCGCCTCGGATGGCATCTTCTCCTCGCCGCCGAAGTAGGGCCAGAGCATCACGCACCCGACGAGCCTCGCCGGGTTGAGCGCGATCTTGCCCGAGCCGCAGCCGACGGTGAGGTGGTGCGCGATGTTGCCGCCGCACGAATCGCCGCAGACGAACACCTTCTCGAAGTCGGCCGACGCGGCGAGCCACGGGTCGGCGAACGCCGACGACGACGCCGCGGCGTGGCCGCGGAGCCACGAGAGGACGGCCTCGGCGTCCTCGTGCGCGGCGGGGAGGCGGTGTTCGGGGGCGAGGCGGTAGTCGGCGGAGAGCACGACGGCCGGGAGCTCGTCGGCGAGGCGGAGCGCGCCCGCGTGGAAGTTGGGCAGCTCGAAGCTGGCGATGCAGAAGCCGCCGCCGTGGAAGTACACGATCACCGGCAGCTTCCCTTCCTCGCCGTGGCGCGTTGGCGCGTACATGCGGAGGCGGAGGCCGCGGCCGGCGTCGTAGACGACGTCCTTCCACCGGACGGGCAGGTCGGTCGGGACGTTGCACAGGAGAGGGATGCTGGAGTAGTCATCGGAACGCGTCACCGTGCCGTCGCTCAGTAGCTGCACGATGCCGAGGCAGTCCTCGACGACGTGTGGCGGCGCCGACGAGGAAGACGACGACGACATGGTGATGCCTATTTGCTAGCCGTCGCAGCACAACTGTACAGATAAAGTGACGCCTATAAATATACTTCTCCACTCAATATAAATACATTTAATACTAATATAATATAAGATGTGACATATTTTAATAATACCTTTTTCGTCTAGAATCTAGACAGACCTGGTCTGTCTAAATTTTATAGTATAAAAATATTTTACTTGTTCAAAAATTTTTATATTTTAAAACAAAAAAATATAAATCTAAACAAATAATTATTCAAATTAATAGTATTAAAATATATATTATCTTATAGGAGTATCAGATACATTTATGCTCTAGCTCAGTGGAGACGTGCAGTATCAACATACAGTAGAACTGAATATTCTGGCCCACGAGTCAGTGACCCATTGGGCTTATCCACATCTCTCCTGCAGATCGAGTCCATTGACTTTGGGCAGATTAAGATGATCGTTATCTCGCCACGTGGCATGTCATTGTTGCTTAACTTTGGCTAGTATAGTCGACTATCGTGTGTGCATGCTTGTGCCACGTCAGCTTCTTCACGTGCCAAATTGCCCTGCTTTGCTGCTGAAGTGAACATTAGGATGAGAAGATAAGGCTGAATTATTCAGTGTTTTGACAAAGCTAGCATGTACTAGTAACAATCAAAGTAAAGGAAGGAAGAAATTGGCTGGATACAATAGATCGATGTACTCGTCAAGTGACAAGTGATCAATGCTGGCCTATATCGCAACAAGAGTTCCTCCTTTCGTGCAACCATCGTTCCATCGCCAATGCACTTCGCAGCAGTTCGACATATATTATTTACAATAGACTAGCTAAAAAAGACTCATACATTACAACGAATATTATAAGAAATAAAAACAAAAGCAATAGATAATTTTATAGCACAGTTAGTTAATTAGACATATAACATCACATCTAAAGCAAAACATTAATGTGTGAAAAACTTTGGCATGACAACCTTAATGTGGCCGCTAATCAAACAGCCCCTTACCACGTGTTGTGAAACTACTGTTGAGAGGTTTTGCACTACGCATAAGGCAATATCCTTCACCATGTTGACCATCGTGGAAGAAGCTCGAAATGGGCAAATAGGGGACGTCATTGGAGCGGGGAAGAAGATGACGACTTTGTCTCATAAGAAAATAATAATAATAATAAAGTTAGATTACTTCTCTTCACCTGATTGATTGGCTAGCTTCACAAGATAGATTCAAACCATGACATGCATCATGCATGTAGGAAGATACACACTACTGTGTCCTTCCACTTGTCTTGACACAGGAGTATGTGTTAACCATTCGATGACCAAAAGGTGTGGTAGTGATTGCGCCACGTAGATAACCGATCACCATTTGGCACATCAGCACATGGATGATGGCCAGTTGAGTTATGCATCAAGGTAGCTAAGGCTTCTGGTTAATTATCAACTTGTTCTTTCTGTAAATCAATGTTAATTATGTGGTCCTTGTGTCATATGGGACACAAAAGAAACTAGAGAAGATAGCTACGGAGTAGTTCGGATTAAATAGTTCTGCCCTGCACTTCTACTAGTGACCAATTTGATTATTCTAGTACTTGCATAATGGCATGCAGGGCAGAGCTTAGTGGAGACTAAATAGCCCATGGCCCTCCTTTCAAATTTGAATTGCACAAGGGAAAAAAACAGAGAGAAAAGCTTAAGCCACTCGTGAGTTCGAACGCAGCTTAATTGATAGGCTTCGGATAGTGTATCAGGAGAAAAATATATAAAGTAGCACACTAGGTCGACCTGCATATAAAGCCGAAACTTGCAGTTTCACGTGTGCAGGTATACAGTTTGTGCATGTAGCTGATGTACGAAGGTACGATGTACTGTTACTGTACACATCATCATGCTAATCACTTGTGATTTTCTTGGACCAGATTTTCTTGGACCAGATCAAACGAGGAGGAGAGACATTGTATTCGGCTAATAGTACCTAACAGATATGAGTTGTCCGTTTTTGGTCCTGTGTGATGATGATCCAACAATCAGAGAGAGGAGAGCGTGTGTTAAGAGTATTAGGAGGCATTCTAATCTGCTTTTATTGGGAGTTACATCTTTATTTATCATTTATTTATCATGAGCATATTTCTCAAACTACTGAACTTGTGTTCTTGTGTTCTTTATAGAAACTTTCTATACCAAAGTTTTTTAAAAATTAAATAAATCTATTTTTTATATTTTAATAATTAATACTTAATTAATTAGATCATAATCGCTTAATTTATTTTACGTGCAGTTGATAAACTCATCCTAACCTCCACATTGAATCAATCCTAAAGTATGTCTAATCTACTAAAACTCTAATCTGTAACTGTAAATACATTCATCAAAATAGTAAATATAAATTATATTATATACGATAAATATGTCCCTCAGGACTATAAACATTCGGGCACTGGTAGATATGCACACATCACATGGCCCTTTGCATTGGATGGCTTCGAGATAAGGTAGATCTACCAGCAGGCCGGATTATGGTTTCATATATGGATATACATCTTCTCCAAAGAATTTGTAATCTAGCTCCCATGATGATCTTGTATCTTGTCTTGCTGATCTTTTTTCTTTGCAACATGACAGGAAGGTGCATGGTCCCATTGGATATGGATTGCAAAGATTCAACTCACTGCATAGCCACTTGATTCGCCCTCACTGCAACACTCCTGGCATTAACCAATTTAATTCCTTCCAAGTGAGTTGCATGGAAATGTCAATTATGTTGCACTCAGCACCACAAATTACAGGAGTAAACAAGGTCAATATGTACACGTGAGCCCTACTTTTACTCAAAGACCTACGTGTAAGCGACCCCTGATATAGGAGCAGTGCGGTAGAGGATTTGAGTCCTTAACATGTGCTATTGTGCCTTACATGGTTGAGGTCATCACTCTTAGCTGTAATTAATTTCAGGTGATAACTGCGATTATTTAAATATATGCCCTTTTTTTCCTAAATGCCAGTCGCTACATGGCTTCGATCCTTTTGCCCCCATCTTGTCAAAGTCTATGGACTAGATAAGGACTACTAAAAGTTGCATTGTTCACATCATTAAAAATGTGGGGAGATCAGAAGCATAATTACGCTTTCTCACAAGAAAGAAATGTTACTTTACTTGGGAAAGTTAAAACTTTTATCCGGTAGGTGTTCTATCAAATCCAAAAAGGAAGAAGCGTCAGTGGAGCATAGGCCTTTTGAGTAGCTTTCTTTCATGTGCCTTAAGCCCTTAACTTGAGTGGCTAGATCTCTTGTTTGCTTTTCTATCTCTTGTTTTTATTTCCTTCTTCTCTTTTACCCTCCGGTTGTATTTTTCCATATTTTTTTCTTCTCCGTAGGGTCACTTTTGTGTTTTGACATATGAACTTCATATAAATTCATCTAGTTCACGTAGAAATCCTCAAAAGAGGTCCAAGAGTTATTCATTTGCTGCAATTTAATTTTTTTCTTCAAATGTTCATGTTGGCTTAGCGAGGTAGGTTTAGGTTGTGTTCTTTCTCCAACTTTCCCAACTCTTCTTTCTTATTTTTCGTACGTACGTTTTTCAAACTGTTAAACGGTATGTTTTTGTAAAAAAAATTTTATACGAAAGTTGTTTTAAAAAATCATATTAATCCATTTTTCAAAAAAATTAGACTAATACTTAATTAATTATACGCTAATGAGTCGTTTCGTTTTACGTGCCTACGAGATTAGCAACCCACTCCATCCAACCAAAATGGACGAACATTCGCATGCCTAGACCACACACAAATATGTTTAGTCCAGGACATATGCTAGCCCAGCAAGAGACATAGACCTATAAATTTTAAGAATACAAACTTTTTGGTATAGAAAGTTTCTACATACAAATTTTGATTCTAAATAAGAATAGAAAAATAATACTAAAACAAAGTAGAAATATAAACCATTGATATATAAAATTATCAGAAAGAGAAATACAATATAAAAAATAAATACATAACGTTTGCGTGGTGAGAGAGAGAGCGCACACATTTTGCCCATTAGCCTTTGGGCTTAGTGTGGTGCTCCTGCCAATTTCAACAAAACCGAAAAGTTTTGTAAAATATATTTGGTTTGTTATCTTTATTAGTTGATAACATCAATAAAGTTCACAACATCTTTGGTGCTACTGCGCCCTTACATAATACCCATATAATCTGGCAGTGTAGTATTTTACATTTTATAGTACTTAATTTAAAAACCCAAACATCCCAATTTACCCATGTTTTTTAGCAAGATATATATCGCCGATATTTTACAGGACTGGCTAAAAGCAAGATTCTGCATGCAAATCACATTCAAGGCTGCGTTCGTTTCTGCTGCTTGCTAAAATATTCGTGGTACGTTTTTTAAATTGTTAAACGGTACATTTCGTGTAAAAAAATTTTTATATGAAAATTATTCTAAAATATCAGATAAATTCATTTTTCAAGTTTGTAATAATTAAAACTCAATTAATCACACGTTAATGATACCTCGCTTTACGTGAAGAATTTAATCTTCATTTTTATTTTTATTTTTATTTTTAGGACTTTCAAACACGACGTCCGGTTCATTTTAACTCCACGGACATCCGGTTCATTTTAACCACTGATGTCTCATGACAACACACATCACATCACATCATTAACACGTGACGAACACCCGTCTCTCCGGCACATGTCGCCGTCGACCAAAAGGAGAGAGGAAAAAAAAACAAGATGTGGACTGCACAAATCTCGATGCACCACCCGATTTACTACTCTACTTTGGTGGCGGCGCTGCCACGTCGACGACGCAGGTGTCGTGGACGAAGCGCGCCACGACGGCGATCAGCTCGCCGGCGGCGTCGGACCCGGGGCCCAGCGTGAAGAACCCGTGGTGCTCGCCGGCGAACTCGGCGAGCTCCACCGGCTTGCCCATGGCGGACAGCCGCTCGGCGTAGTCGACGGCGCGGTCGCGCAGCATGTCGAGGCCGCCGGCGACGACGAGGATCGGAGGGAACTCGACGCCGTCCAGGGCTGGGCTGTCCGGGCCGAATGGGTTCGCCATCGGGTGGTCTCTCGTGGCGCCCGGCGGCAGCGACAGCCGCCAGAACCGGTCGAAGAGGTCCAGGTTGAGGAACACGTCCGCCGGGCACTCCGCCTCCGACGGCGTCCGGCTGACGCCGCCGAAGAACGGCATTAGCAGGATGTAGCCTTGGATTGTGACCGGGTCGTCGGGCTCGCCGCCGGCGAGATTGGGCGCCGGCGCCGAGCCGGCGCGCACGGCGAGATGGTGCGCTATGGTGCCACCGGCCGAGTCCCCGGTGACGAACACGCGGCCGAAGTCGGCGGCCTCGGCGAGCCATCCGTTGCCTTCGGCGTCGTCGCCGGAGTGTTCCCGGAGCCAGTGGAGGAAACCTGCCGCGTCGTCGACCGCCGCGGGGAGGCGGTGCTCGGGGGCGAGGCGGTACCCGGCGGAGAGCACGATGGCGCCGGCGTCCGCGGCGAGGCGGAGGCAGAACGAGTGGACGTTGGCCCACGTGCACGAGCCGAGGCAGAAGCCGCCGCCGTGGAAGTAGACGAGCACCGGTAACTTCCCGCCGCCGCCGCCGGCGGCCGGCGACGGCTTGTACATGCGGACGTGGAGGTTCTTGGGCTTGTCGTAGACGGCCTCCTTCCATTCCACGGAAGGGTGCTCGCCGGGGAAGGTGGAAGGGCAGAACACCGGCCCCGGCGACCGGAGGATGGTGCCGTCGCTGAGGACGCGGAGGAAGCCGACGAGGTCCTCGACGACGTTCGCGCACGGAGCGGCGGCGCCGGCGGCAGCCACGACGGCCGGCATGGTTGGCATGTTTGTGTTCACAAGCTGTTGCGAGCTCTTGAGCTAGCAAGAATGTAGTAGTAATCACCTTACTTATATAGCCACACAATGTACCTGCTCCTAATTGGATAGTTTACATTTCTTTTCATTACAGATCTCCTATATTCGTTTCATATTATAAGTTGTTTTAATTTTTAAATTAAATATTAAAAAATTTAATTAATTCTTAAAAAAATTAACAATATTTTTAACATAAAACAAACATATTATCAAAATATATTTAATTTTATATTTAATGAAACTAATTTGGTGTCGTAAATGTTGCTAACTTTTTTTATAAATTTGATTCAACCTAAAAAAATTTAACTAAGAAAAAAATAAAATGACTTATAATATAAAACGGAGATAGTAGTATTTAGAAAAAAATTGGTTCTATGGTATTGAAGGATTTCCATTTTAGTTTTGTAGCATCAAAAGTCAAGTTTAATTTAATAGCATCCGTTTGTGTATACAACATTTCCACAGTCCAGGGTCAAGTTTGACGCCGGTGGTCAGACTTAGCGACGTCCGTTGCCCAGATCAACAGCGGCATCAACAACAACATTGGAGTAAAAAAAACGGACGATGCACTAGCAGCATATTTGATTTCAACGGAAATTGTTATTAAGTAGGTGAGGGTTTTCATATTTATCACTTTAACTAATTAGTGGCATAAATAAGAAATACTATATTTTATATATGTAGCTAGAATTGCAAATGGTCAGAAACGGTACCATTTTTACGGACATCCGATTGTACTCGTGAAATTAAAATCGTTGCTCACGTATGTCAATGTCTTGAAATGACTTCCATCCAAACAAATAAAACCTTCCAACTTTGTTATGTTTTTCCCGGAAGCGTCCACAATAAAAGGTTGTAGTGGTTAGTACTACGTACTTGATAGTCAAGGATGACTTATGTAAGTTAAATCTTAACCAACCATTCAAAGTTAAAGTGGCTTGAGTGATAAAAGGTGGTGTATTAAATTATTCCGAATTACCTTTCAGGTTGATGTTGTCACACAAACCTTGAGAACATGGTGAACTTTCATATACCGGGGAGTCTATCAAGCATGATGTAGGTGTGTTTTATAGCAGCCGTGGTGAAAACTCCCAAACCTTAAAACAATTGCGCATTTCTTATATTTAAGACACTGTCAAGTATGTTGTAGGTGTCTACAGCAAGCTGCTACGAAAACTTCTAGGCTACGTTCGGGACCGCAGTAGCAGTTGGATTTTTTCAGCACGTGCAACAAGACAAATCATTAAAATATAATTAAATTAAATATTAATTATTATAAACTTGATAAATGAATTTATTTATTTTTTAAAAAAACTATTATATTTTTTAAAAAAGACATACCATTTAACAGTTTATAAAACGTGTTAAAAAATAAGAAAGTTACAGCTTGAAGTTGTAATTTAGAATGGAACCTAAGACTATCTTCGAAAAAAAAGAAAGCATGTGACCAATTAATATTTTGAGTTACATGCATCGGTCAATTTACCTTAAAAATTAGGAGGACGAGAAAAGACGAATAATTAAATTATTCTTCAACATAATATCCAATAATTGGATTGTATGAACTTTTCTTTTGACGGTTTGATTGGCCACATCATATGGCGGTATAAGTCCAGGTGTGCTTCTAGGTTGTCCACCAATGGATGATCTCATGAGGGTGTGAAGGTTTGTAATGTATATTCATACAACCAAAGATTTTTTTTTCTTTTCAAAGATGTAGAATCGGTGTAAATTTTGGTCTATAGGAGAATATTGTTTAGAGTGTATGTTTTGAACCATTAAAAATGATATAACCAAGCTTGTTATATAGATGCTTTCATAGTATTACCCTTATATATACAATTATTTCGAAATTTATGCAAGATAATTGAGCAATCAAAGTTGTGTTTTTTTATTAGAAAAAATAATAATAAAGAGTAATTGCTCAGTAACCAGCACAAAAACTAACACCTGAATCATTGGAGCACACTAGCTATCACCTGAACTATCCTCGCAAAATGTTGTACCCTTCTTCTCTCTCTTTTTTTGCAGGGCGCAAAATGTTTATTCAAATATATCGATGAAAGTACCGTGACTTGCTAGCATTTTGTGGTGTGACGAGTCATTTTTACGTTGTTTTCGTCAGCATAATTGATTAACTGAGTATATTATTACTGATGATCAATCGAGGCTATGGCCCTCATCACCTTTTGCTTGTTTTGGTTTAACAATATCCAACTTGTGTCATGGCCTTTTGAGTTGGCTGAATTTGGCGAATTGCATCATGCCCATGAGATCACCACGCATTATATATCCAAATTATATATCACCATTGAGTATTTGAATACACAAAATCACTTTAGTTTGATAGCAACGTTGAGTTGCAAACACATGGGAGTTGAGTCAGTCTATGACACTGGTGAATTAGTGGCCACCATTAGTGGACTGATCATGTAAGTAACTGCGCACTTGTATATATAGTTGTATAGCATTATATCATTTTCATCTTTCGCTTTGATGATGTGATGATAATTAAGTATAGTGGAGCCTGTGGTAATTGTGATGTGGTGAGCTGGTGGCATTGCATGGCACATGGTGAAGCAGGTTAACTGAACTCTTTACTTTAGCTCATTAACTTTTTAATATTTCTTATGGCCTTATTGTCATTCTTAAGTCACTGGATTTATCCATCCAACATGCACCTGCATGTTCTTGCTATCTCCAATCATAGAGTCAATTTATATAGGTTATTGTTGCCTCTCTTTGTGTCTTTAGCTAGGCCAGTAGCTTTTCCATTTGAGATAAATCATTCATGTTGCATTACACTAACAAAACCGAAATTGAAGTCCTATATATTAGAGTCGACGAGCCACCCAACGTCATATATAGAGCAGTAAATCAGACAATATGTTTTTATATTAGAGTACTTTGTATTAAACAATTCTGTTGCCTTCTTTTTCATTAATGATATCTCCCTTAAAAACAAGAAACGGTGGTGTGTTTAGGAAATTGCTATGCATAATGATCCAATTGTCCGACTCACGTATGATTGAAGGCTACAGTGTATATGAATATGCTCTTCTGTGATTTTGCATGTCTCTAGTTGTATAGCAGTACTCGTGTGTTTATATATGGTGAGAAAAATTCCCAGTGCAGCACACTGCTACTGCATGCTATAATAGGTCCAGCACATTAAACGACTATGCCCGTGTTTAGATTCAAAAAGTTTTTGAAAAAAAACATCACATCAGATCACATCAGATATACGGACACACATTTGAAGTATTAAACATAGTCTAATAACAAAACAAATTACAGATTCCGCCTGTAAATTGCGAGACGAATCTTTTGAGCCTAATTAATCCGTCATTAGCAAATGTTTACTGTAGCACCACATTGTCAAATCATGGTGCAATTAGGCTCAAAAGATTCGTCTCGCAATTTACAAGTAAACTGTGTAATTGGTTTTTTTTTTCATCCACATTTAATACTTCATGCATGTGTCCAAACATTCGATGTGATTGGTTTGAAGTTTGAAGTTTGAAGTTTGAAGGGAACTAAACAGACCCTATATATCAATTGGGTTGAAATATCACAAAATTTTAGTTCAGTTGTAAACATCAAAGAAAAATTAATTAGGACATATATGTAGAGATGACACCTCTGCAACTGTTTCAAGCAAGCAACCACTGCTGTCAGTTCTGATGAATGTGGCACAGGCGACTGAATGTTCAGTTCCAACCTGATCTTCGAAAATTCACAAAGAAACCAAATGTTCTACTGAAAAACGAGAGAACTGTTTTGGCCAGAGAAGAGATTCCTTGACAGAAAAAGGATGGCCGTCAGAATAATCTCGGATAGGCAGAGGTATCTCTTTCTTAATTAATAATTAATGACAAGAGCCAAATCTTTCATGAAAATCCGGGTGATAACTGACAACAACATATCTATATCTCAAGGAAAAGTCTTGGAAAATTGAATGGATTAAGACTTCGAATTATTAAAGATTGCATCAAACGCAGCTACTGGAATATCAATTCTTGCATGACGGCACACTGGAAAAAAATACTTTCAAACTTAAGCAAAAATAAAAAAAATCTTGCATTATTTAATTAGCTAATTAATTAAGAACAGCTCAGAGCAACAGTTCTTCCACACGTCTGCATCGTCTAATATTAGACAACCCCACCGTTTCATTTATTATTACACTTACTAGCAACCAAAAATTTTGGATAAAACCTTTTTTAAAGAAGGGTATTTTTTTACCCGGCTTTTACATCCAACTGGATATATGCAGACTATTAAATTAGAAATTTAGTCCCTCAAACAACCCAATTTAAAATTCGCTTCTATAAAGATTTGAATTCAGGACCCTATTAAATTGGGAACTTAGCTCCTCAAACAACCCAATCTGAAATTCGTTCCTATAAAAATTTAAACTTAGAACCTTGAGTGCTACTCAGATCGCTGCAACCACTAAGCTACATAACTTTTATATACATATTCTTGGGCACGATGAAAAAAATCACATAATCAACATTAAAATTAAGTTTTAAAATTTAAATTTTAGCTTATAAGTATAAGCGAAATGATAGGGCTGAAAAGCTGGACTGGTCCTGTAGCTCTTATTACAGCTGACAGAGATGGAAGGTAGAAGAAACGTCACGAACTTATCCGAGAGATAGATAGATATATAGATAGAAATGGTGATGGATCATGTATCTGATCACAAAACCAATGTGTGAAAAGAAGGCAAAAAAATAATATGAATCTTAGCTTGGAGATGGATCAGGACCATCAGGTAGAATATCTGCTGTGATGTCCAAATCCAGATATCAGAACGAAAAAGATTGAATGAGATAAGGTTTCTTCTCGTACGATTTAAATTCCACTGAGATTTGACAGCCAGAAGCCCCATTGGTCAGCTAAAGATTTGAAGCCATGTGTGATAGTAGAAGACAATCTTTTTGGGTGAAGGGAGAACAAAAATCTGAAAAAGAGAACAGTAAGTTGGACATTTAAAGAGTATGACAGCATGTCACACCCTCTTAACCATTCTGGAGTCTTAATCAATAAACACAGCAATGGTAGGGCAAAAAGGAGATCACAATGATGGAAAAAAACCTTGTTTGATTATTATGGATTCAGAATCTTGTTAGCTCCTAACATCACATCTGAGTACTCAAGGGACGATTAGATATTAGAAATAAACTACTATTACAACAAAATTTACTATAGTACATTTAAAAATGGTGATATTTACTGTTGGATATCTCAAAAGCATGACACAACTCGAGACAAAAAAAATAGTAATTTGATGATGGACATCACGCTCATTATTCTATTATTTATGGGCCATATAATGAGAAACAATTAAAAAAGACAAGTTTGCCCTTCAGACGTACGGCTTGTAACCCTGTTGGGTTTGATTTGAACCAGACCCAAGCCACTTTCCCTTCCTAGATCGCCTCTTCGAAACCCTAGAAATTGGAGATGGCGAGCAGCGAGCAGTGACGAAAGCAACGATGGGAACTGTGAACCGACGCATATCTGAGCCCATTGCTTGCTAGGGTTTTTGAGAGAGAGGGTAAACGTGTCGAGAGAGAGCATATCAATACCCATAGAGTCGCCGCCACTTTCGTAGACGTTGTCGCCACTGTCTTCAATTTCTAGGGTTCTGTAGATTGGATTGTGGAGAGGGAATATGGCTTAGTCGTTATCGTTAGAGTTTTGGAGAGGGAGAGTCAACATTGGGACAAAGTGTGGCTTGGGTCTGGTTGGGATTCATGTCGTTGGCCTGAGGCCATATTTGTCCTTTTGATAATTTTCTCTCTTCATTTAACCCAAAAATAATAAAATAATGGATACAATGTCCTGGAACAAATTACCAGCTTTTTAGGCCCTTAAGTCGTTTGATCTTTTTTAGGTATCCAACAACATAGACCAGAAACTTTAAATGTTCTATTTTAAATGCTTTATATCAAATTTTGTCCTATTACATGTGGTATTCAAGGGACTTTACTTACTACTCTCTTTCTTGAGAAAGCAAAGATTAGTTTTTATCAGACGACTCAGCAAATCTGAAATCATAATTTGGGGTGAAGAAAATCACAAAAAGAAAACACAATTATTAGGGTTGGACATGGCAACGTGTCATTTATACGGAACCAACCATTGGGCCTTGGCCTTGGTTCGATGCTCATAAGGCCGATAAGTATGGGCCATCATTGCGGGCCCACATCAGCCCATGGTAGCTCACTCTGCATGCATGCTTGGTATTTACCGTTTCGAAATTAGCACCACTATAATATCTTTTTTCTATCACATCACGCGCACATATCACTATATAGGCATGTGAATGTGCCCCTTATACATACTTAAAAACGGAAACCTGTGACACATTCCTAATTAACACTACTTACATTCATCAAACTTAAACCTGAATCGTATAAGTATAAACAAATTCGAATCCGAATCGTATAAGCAAATTAAATTCAGATTCGAATCGTCCGAATCAACTCATCCCACTCATGTCCCTATATCAAATATTCGTTCATGCTGCCTGCATATCTAACCTGTAGCACAAGAAGCCCTTGCTCTTCTAGCAGGAACTCGATCGATCGATCTATGCGCGGCGGCTCACCGACGTCGGCGACGTACGGCGGCGGCCGGCGCCATGGGAGGGGTGGTTTTGTCCGACGTCGAGGCGAGCATGATGGAGCAGGGAAAGACAACGACGATCCGGGCACAAAATGTCAGCGTCGAGTCCGATCTGACCGCCGCGGAGCATGAGAGGCTAGAAGTTTTGGATGTCACCTTCAATATATATAATGATACTGGTAATAATTTTGTGTATCATATTACAAACATGAATGATAGTATTATAGGGGTAGTAATTATTTTGACTTTTTTCTTTTTTCAAATTAATTACTTGTCATTTTATGTTTATAATAAGTCAAATGTGTGACCATTAGTTTATAGAAATAGTTGATCAAATATTAAAATGGTTGATTTATGACAGACATAGAATGACAAATAATTTGAAACTATACCTTGGTGGGAAACTATCTATGTTAATAATAAGAATATATCCGGTAATTATTAATATTGAATAATTTCAATCAATGAATAGAAAAAGGAAAAACATAGTACATGTTGCCTGCCTATGACAAAAGTTGTTTTTTTTCTTTTACAACTATAAATGTTTTGACCGAAAGCACGACAGATTTTCAAATTAATTGATGTTACAAATTTCCTCGTACATATGGTGATCCATGATCTTTTAACCACTTTGTTTTCCTTCCTTTTTAGATAATTCTGACGTGCCTATCACTTGGGATCTTTGTCACTTACCTTGTGTTGGCTTTCGTATTGGACCAAACTGTGAATTATAGGATATTTTTTTCGGTTTTGGCACTAGTTGGTCCTTTCTTCGGAGTGACAACCTATAACATCATACAACATGTGGTTTAGGTGAAGCCAAACAAGCACTTTTATAAAAGTTTGATTTTGGCATACTCGTAATTTTATTTTCCTTTTTTTAACTGTGACACGTCTTGTAATTACTTAAATCCGAAAGGTTTGTCTTTGATAATGAGAAAGAAGGAAAAGCTGTTGTTGGTAACGCAACGGAAAAGAATAGAAGACCGTGGTTCTTGTTCAACAATTGAAACTTATATTTCTTTTATTAAAATATAGCTATTTAATATATTATTTTAAAATTTTAATTGCAATAAATAAAATGGTCTAATGAAAATAATCTTGCTAGCCGAGCAATGGCTTTTTGATCTAGATAGGTGCAATGAAACTTTTCGCAAACACGTAAAAGAATTACACGTTAATATATTAGAAGAAAGCGGAATTTCAGTTACGCAACGCAAACGATCGGACAACCATTGCCGAGGGACAAGAAAAAATTAACAAGAGAAAAAAACGACGGCTAAAGTTAAAAACGCGGCTCCTATGTCGAGGGAGGTCGGTGGCGAAGGAACCCCACTATACTTAAGCTCTTATTGTGACGGTTGTATGCTGACATATATGAGAAGCTCGTAATAATAACCAGAACTCTGAAGATAAAGTTTCCACAAGGACAATCGTTAAAAAGATTCGAGTGTTTGTGGATATGATCGTGATGGATTGTGTAAAACCGACACAGCCATTAAGGTATGTCGTCCCCAAAAAGACACAAAAAGTGGGCTCCACCGCCGTCTGGTTTGGTTTATGCTAATGTGGGTGTTGCGGTCTTTCTCCTCTTCGTCCAGCTCGGCGTGTGGTGTGGTGCTTCGAGACCATAGAGGTTTTTGCCTGATGGCTTACCGTCGGTCCTTCGCTGGCATCACTACACCAGAGATTGCTGAAGCACTAGCCTTGCGAAGTGCTGTTGCTCTTGCTCGGGACGAAGGTTTCCACAATTTGGTCTTTTCAGTCGGATTGCCTGACTCTGATCATGAAGGTGGATGCTGTTGCCAGAGATCAAATCATTGGCAAATAGATAAGCCGTAGTTCTAATGAGGTGGCTCATATGTTGGCCAGATCGAGCGAGCTGGCTGTTCGCTTGCTTTACCGACATTTGTATCCCTACTGGCTACTTGTATCCAGGATCTTGTAAAGTCTGAATCTTTGTATGAATGAATGAGCCAACTTCAATCTAAAAGAGAGAGAGAGAGACCAAGCATGTAGTACATGCAGCATTGCAGCGTAGCGGGGGGTCTGATTGTTTGTCCGGTCCAAATCATTTTCACAATTTGAGGTGGAGTATGGGCTATGACGTTGTATTCAGGTCCAGATCGGTGTGGGCCATCAACCTATTTTGTACTGTATTTAAAAATCAAAATATTATACGGGGAAAATATAAACGTATATACTCGTGACGCGCTACCAAATCAAGCTGCAATATACGCAAAGACAGTTCAACAAACAAACCATGATAATTCGAACTGACCATGGATAACATACCCCTTCTGAATTTTGAACATTTGATAAACGAAATTTTTAACATTTTGAAATCCGAATCGACTTATTATTGCCGATAAGGCACACGACTGATCAGTCGAGACAGACATTGACGGATCAGACTCCTCTATCTTCAAAATCATGTGACTTTATCACTGACATGACTTTATCACTGATATGTGGGTCCGATAAACCATGGATTTATTTGTATGTTAGTGACAAATGTGATGTCTTTGAAGGCAGAGGATCTCAGTCCGTACCGCTGTGGGTGTCGACGAAGCTCTTGACAGCGCGCATGAGGTCGGCGGAGGCGGCGGACCAGGGGTCGATGGTGAAGAAGCCGTGCTGCTGCCCGTCGAACTCGAGCGCCTCCACGGGCTTCCCCATCCCCGCCAGCCTCGCCGCGTAATCCAGGGCGCGGTCGCGGAGGAGGTCGCGGCCGCCGACCACCACCAGCGTCGGCGCGAACTCCGCCACGGCGAGGTCGGGGCTCCCCGGGCCGAACGGGTTGGAGAACGGGTGGTCCGCCGTGGCGCCCGCCGGCAGGGAGAGCCGCCAGTAGCGGTCGTTGAGGTCGCTGTTGAGGAACGCGTCGTCGGGACACGCCGCCTCCGACGGCGTCCGCTCCACGCCACCGAAGAATGGCATGAGCTGGACGTACCCCGCGACGCGTGCGGGGGCCAGCTCGGCGCGCCCGGAGGCGGAGCCGAACCGCACGGCGAGGTGGTGCGCGATGGTGCCGCCGGCCGAGTCGCCGGAGACGAACACCAGCCCGAAGTCCGCCGCCTCGGCGACCCACGGNCCCCGGGGTCGCCGCCGGGGCCCGCCTGCGACGCGAGCCAGAGGAGGGCTGCCTCGGCGTCCTCGAACGCCGCGGGGAGGCGGTGCTCGGGAGCGAGGCGGTAGTCGGGCGCGACAACGACGGCGCCCAGCTCGGCGGCGAGGCGGAGGCAGTAGTTCTGGCAGTTGGGCCAGGTGCGCGACCCGATGCAGAACCCGCCACCGTGGTAGTAGAAGAACACCGGCAACCGCCCTCCGCCGCCGCCGCCGCGCTCCCGCGGCCGGTACAGGCGGACGCCGAGCCCGCGCGCCGCGTCGAACACCGCGTCCTTCCACTCCACGGTGCCATCGTCCCGCACGGGCGTCGCGAACCCGGGCCCGGCCTTGCGCTCCACGGCGCCGTCGCTGTACACGAACAGCACGCCGCGGCACTCGTCGACCACCACGCGCTCCGCCGCCATGGCGATCGATCGATCGAAGCGGAGGAGACAGTGAGGTGGTGGTGGAAGCGTGACGTGTGGTGATATAGGCGCATGGAGTGGAGTGGAGTGGTGGAGGTGGTTGCGGTAGGAGACGACACGATACGGCCGTGGTGCCGTCTCGGCCGGCACTAGGGTACAAAAACCGTTGCAGGAGTTCTTTCGTTGCATGTACCGTCTGCCTGGCACCTGTTTTTTTTTAAACGAACCGACACTCAATTTCAGTAAGTATAATAAAAATAAAAATTGTACAAGTATAAAAAAATGCAAAAAAATAAAGCTAAAGGATAAATTTTAAAAGTCGTCTCGCTTTTGCCAGGCCTAGGTTTTGACCTTCATGATTTTCGCCACTATGCCTGGCACCTGTGATCTTACCAAACCGGCATTCTCCACTGCATGGCTGTGTGCCTGTGTGTAATTGATGATTTACCGCTGCCGCTTGGGGCTGACCCATAAAATTACCAGCTCGACAAATTTACTGATGTGGAAAGAAGTAAAACTGACAGCTAGACAAATTTACTGGTGTGGAGAGGAGAGTGAGAAGAGAGAAACATGAACTATAGGCTTATTACTATCGAGCCTCGACACAAGAAAGGAGGGTAATTTTACTATGGGTTGGGGAAAGAGAGGAAGGATAATAAGAAAAATACTTTAGTAAATTACCAATGTTTACAGTTTTTTATATAAATTGCATATGATATTAATTAGTTCTAAATATCTAATTTGAATGGTTCAAATAATATTATAGCATCAACAGGTGATTTCTACAAAACTTTCAAATGAAAACGGTATGCTGCTAAAACGGTTAGTAAAAATCCCCAACCATTTGGTTCCATTTCCAGACAATTCAAAAACAAAACAAAAGGGCGGGTGTAAAATGATAACGATAGCCGGACAGAAAAATTCATACCATTTTTCACCCCTACTCCAAGTAACTCACGCAATGCTCACTGGTCTCCTATATCATGTAGACGAGTGATAAATCATAGATCAGCTATAACGTGGCAAATCTTCAATTCACCAAACATCTACTACGTTGTTTAGCTCAAAATATTTGAAACAGCTTAGAATTTTTCTATCACCAAGCCTATCATAGAATCACTCATATTTCATATAGCAACTGGAACGTAGTTTTGCTCATTTATTTCCGGTATATGAATCAGTTTGGCTCAGAGTAACAGTTCTAGCGTTCATATTTATTTTTCCATTCAACTCGTGTATAACAGTTCTGAGTCTCTGCGCCGTTCAATGCGCATTCAGTGGTAACGCCACGACTTGCCTTGCTGGACTGGGAGTAGAGTGGAAGTCACTGAACCAGCCAGTGAGTCAGCCAGCAACTTGGGAACGTCTGTATCATCAAATGCAGACATGAGGTGGAATCAGTTTCCCTGGATTCATGATGTTGTTGGGATCCAACGCAGCCTTTATTCTTTTCATCGTCCTTAGCGACTCGATGCCCAGCTCTTTCTCTAGGTACTGCCAAAATGCATAGAAAAAATATTAGTCAGTAATGGGGGTGATGACAGCCATGAGCAAGACAATAAGAGGTCCTATAAAGAAATTCAAAAATAAAGTACATCTTGATAACCCATAGGATAACAAATTTAAAATAGGCAGAAAGGGAAATTTAAGTTTTGAAGGTACGTTCTGGGTCAGATACTCCTGAAATTTTACAGTCTGTTCAACCATCATGAATGTACTGGTAAGGCCTCTTGCAATTTTCCTATCTTAAGAGAATGGTTAGTGATTGGCACTTGGTGGTTGTGCCATCACTTTGACAATCGTATCAGCAAAGATGGCTCCTGCATCTGCTAGCAGAAGTGCAGAACATAATAAAAGAAAACAGGTGCTAGACACTTGCCTTCATTTTCCCTGTACCTACACCATGCTCTCCTGTACAGGTACCTGTTCATCATCAGAGTCAATAATAATCTTTTCAGGCAGCTTTTACATGCTGGCTTGCTCAGTTTTTCATTGTACCTTCCATAGAGAGAGCAGTATGAACCATGAAATGGTTTAGCCTCTCCGCTTCACGTAGTTGGTCTTCTTGACTAGGGTCAAATAGGATTATTGTGTGGAAGTTTCCATCACCAGCATGAGCGATAACCAAACTAGGAACGTACACAAATCAGAGGTAAGGAATTCATGATTAAAAAAAGATGGCATGCTGTCTTATTGGAGCCATGGCGAGATAATAACATGCTTGATGCTACTTCATGCATACTTCAAATATTAAATAATGGAACACATGACCATGCCTTGTATTAGATATAAATGAGAACATAGTTTTACAAGTAGCTTTGCATATTAAGAGAGAACGTGTACCAAGTCAATGGTGATGCATCAAGCTTTTCCTTTGAGACAGATATGCATTCTGCAAGTCTGGACAAAGGAATACAAACATCCTGCATAAATGAACATATATGTGGTATTAGAGGACTTGATAGGGTCAGTCCACTGAAAATTGAAAGCTTGTAAGGGTATGATGATTGTGATGACCTTTGGACGATCTATATAAGCATATAAGATTAAAAAATCAAGGGGGGATCCATTTTATGACATTGAGTTGTCCAATCTATACACGCACATGGTTATTTTGAGATCACAATCGTTCTCATATTTATGAAGAGTATGACAACTACAAAGGAAGATGCTGAGACTCGCAACTACATAATCAAACATCAGGTAGCGTGATGCATAACATCAAAGTACACTGACTATGCTTAATCAATATATGTTGACAAGTTTTAAGTAAACAGACCGTTATCATAGCCTCATGATCTGGTTTCATGGCAAAACCAGCCCAAAGTGCCTCTTTCCTGATCTGCACATATAAGAATAAAATGCTATAACAAATATGTTTCAGCAAAAGGAGAAGCACATACTTCAGTGCTGCACTATTACCCAGACTATAGGTGGATGCAAATTGATACCATGTTCAGGCATGTGTAAGATTTTGCAGAACAAAGACTACTTTAGTTATTAGGATATTAAGAAATCTACAATAGTTCAGATGAGTACTAGGAAATCTACAGAAGTTCAGATCAAAAGCTTGGCTAACCTTCCATAACTCCTCTTTAGCATCTGGCTCTTCTACAAAGACAAAATCAGATCCATGGTGTTCTGTGGCAATTTTTTGAACCAATAGTGTTTGTTCAAGAGCATAGGCTTCTGGATATTTACAATGCAAAGATATTAGCAAATAAAAATAATCAAATTGTGGTATTTAAGCTGAAAAAATAGTTGCCTCTTAAGAAGTTTTGTCTGAGAAGGAACTTTAAGTTTCGAGTGCAACTGCTCAAAAGTGGATAACAGAACCTGGCAATTAGATTACTGGAAATGTGCTGGTTTTGTCCCCAAGACAGGAAGACTACAAGCCCAGGCTATGTTTTACTCCTTGAAACCAAACTTGACTACATATCGACTACTATTTAATGCATACTGTCAAAAAGTTTTCTTGACAGAAATAGTGTGCACAGTAAATTTAGTTTTATTGGAGAGTTCTTTACTCACTACCGTTGATCATACATCAATCAAACTCAAAAAAACTAATTGACAATAGAAGTATAAAACTGTGGAGTTGTATTTGTCAATTATAGTGTCAACATATTCAGAGAAAAACTAAGATATTCTATGCCTATTGGTTCCTGTTCCACCTTTTATTTATTATTTAAACAATTAACCCTAGAGGACTCAGTACTGCAAACATAGATGCACAATACAGTATAAAGTAGACTGTTTTTTGTCAAAGTTCAGTGTGAACTATTTAAATAAAAGTTAGATTTACCTGTCCCTATGAATTCGAACATCAAGGTTGGTACTTCAGGTAAGTTTTTACCATTTGCCATGTTTATTGCCCTTATCTGAACCTCATCCAACAATTCCACTCTTGAGACCTGGTCAAGCAGAAAACATACAAGCAGTCACAACTTACAACCTTTTTAAATTGCTCACTGAAATACATGCAGAAGTTCTATGAAAGCATTTCAATATTTCTAGTTCATAGAGCCAAATATCCCTAGTTAGTTGACCTAACACTTGTCTATGGAGACAAGCGCATTTGCTCAATCTGAAACAGAGGTATAACAATCTCATATATGAGCTTCAAATTGTCATTGCAACTAAATAAAATCAGAAGAAAAAAGGCAAACCTGTATACCAGAAAGCATTGTTGCAATAGCAACATCAGCGGCATCCTTAATTGTTTGAAAATTGCACATCGCAACCTGAAATAGCAGAACACCTAGGAGTGTCTTCACCAGTAAAATGAGGAACAAATAGACAGGTAGTACAAAATAGTTGGTAAAGCAAAAGGAACATAGCAATCCTGTGTACAGCATGCATAAATCTTTCAAAAATATTATGTTTAGAAACTTAGGGAGCAGATCACACTGTTAGGATTCAGACCATGTTATTTACTTGTTTTTTCAAGTGCAGAGCACATAGCAGGTGCTTAGAAGAGAATATCTTTTATTTGTTCAGGCTCACAAATATTCTCCATTTTCCAATATGCAAGATTAATAGTTGCATGCCATAGACAAAGTGTCTCTACAAAAAGACCCGAGCTACGAGTAAATAAAAGTACCCATGTACTATATAAAGCCATAACAGTGTATATGCAATACACTACAACTACATAGACCAATATGCAGAGTTGCTGGCATTCAAATCTACATAAGCCAGTATACAGTGTAAGCAAAACATTGCTTGGATAGTGTCTAAATGAAAATAAAATGCCTACCACAGAATGAGATGGAAGCTTTTGAAGCCGTAAAGTCACTTCTGTAATTACCCCCAAAGTTCCTTCACTTCCAATGATCAAACGAGCAAGGTCGTATCTGACATTGAACGGAAGGGAACCAAAATTCCAACAATCATCATGACAAGAATAAATGTAAATATCACATATATTTAACACATTAATGGGCATAGCAACCATTGAAACAATGATTCACTCCCAAGATTGTTCTTAAAAAAAATTACTCCAAGAATCAGGAGGGGATCTTGTATACCCAGCTGCACTCTTTCGAGCACGTGAACCTGTCTTGACAACATCACCATTTGGTAGAACAGCCTGCAGCAAAGAGAAACAATTACTATCTGCATGTGAAGTCAATGGAAAATAGTTCTCAAGGACAGCCAAAAGAACCTGAAGATTAATCACATTGTCCCGCATTGTTCCATACCTACAAACTAATAAGCAAATCATCAAAGCCATTTAACAGTAAAATCATAAAAAGATAACAATAGAAGAATGGATTAAAGTTGTATATAATTTTTTGATGGGGGTTGCCGCTGTACTAGAAAAGCTTGAAAGTAGCCTGTGAAATATAAGGAGAATTACCTCACAGCTAGTGAACCAGAACAGCGAGTAGCACACATTCCTCCAATAGTTGCCCCGGGCCCTGCAAATCAGATGAACACAGTTGAGCTAAACCACCACTGTAGTACAAAATTGCCTACAAAATTATACTGCCCGTCATGCTAACAAATGTCCAGAAGGATGGGTGAAGATGGAGGTATGAATTTTATTTTATAAGCCTGAAGAACTCATCTCATCTCACAGACACAATGATATCTCAAATGTCTAGGAGATGCAACAAAGTCAGAAACCAAGTTTAGTGAACTGCAACCAAGTTACATTCAGTAAAATTCATACTGTGTTATGTCAATCTGGAGTTCATAGAAAGCCTGTAGCACAATTAGTGGACAGATTATATTTCAGATAAACAAGAAACAATTCAAATAAACAAGAAACGATGGACTTTCCTGGGTCAAGAGGGAAAAAAAGACCATAAGGTTTCAGGTACTCATTCAGTTCGATCCATCCAACTCCTGGTTCAACAACTACATCCATATCCTCTACATGGAGGGATTTGATTTTCTGTAAACGGTTTATGGAACAGCAAACCACAAGTTAGAAGAAAGTGAAATTAACAGAGAAACGGCTTTCTATCGTCTAAGCTAACTGTTAATAATTGTTTGTCTGTTTGGCATATCAAAGTATCAAACATTCAAACCATGGTAAAAAGAAATCAATGGCCCATATACTGAGGTGCTTTTTAAGGGTTACACAAAAGGTTAATTAATTCAGAAAGATTTATTTTCCACTTCATTATTAGTATTTACAACTATATGGTCTCTAGCTACATTTATCAATGTTTACCTTCATCAAAGACATGTCAATGCAAACACCACCATGAGGTGCCAATGTGTGACCCTCAATTGATGTAGCCCCACCATATGGTACAATTGGCACCTGTCTCGAAGAAAAAGGCCTCATCATTCAGTTCTATAGTGGAACCCTCGTGCAAGAAATTAGCCATCATGAAAAATTGGGAGATATGCATGCTCCTTTTATGGACTATAGCAGTACCCAGAAATGAAGGTAAAGAATTCCTTTACTGAGAATATGGCATTCTTAAGGTGAAAACTGATTTCCAATTTTCTAAATAGATTTTAAATGTCACCTGTAACAAAGTATAAGAGTCAAACGAGAAGCCAGAAAGATTCGTTAGAATACACGTGATTAGCAGCGGTACCAAGGTCATGTAAACTAAAACAACCAACACAAGTAGTCTGAAATCTGAGATATAAAAAACTAGCTTAGCATAGTGATGGAAAGTGGATTTTCACGTACTTTTTTGTGCTTATCTGTTACTGGATTTGACAGATAACTGATGCGGTTCTTTCTAAAGAAAATGCAACAGATTCGCACGGCATTGCATTAATAGAAAGGGAAGAATCATTAACCAAAAACTTCCCCTGAGGATTTTTACAATGATGAGACATACCTTGTACTTGTTACAAGTCATCACAGTCTTCTGTACCTCATCCTGGGACCTGCAAATTGATTTGGGCCGGCATTACAATCTCTGAGATAAGGACCAGGTCGACACACAACCCCACAAGATGAACATGGTATCGATATCAGCATTCAGTAGTATCGTTAGATGAGGTTATACCTCGGGAAGACGACGACATCGGGCACGTTGACTGACTTGTGGAAGCTGTTCTGCGGCGTGCCATGGTAGTGCCTCTCCTCGTAGTCCACCGTCAGGTTCTCCTGCGAGGACACTTGGCAGTCAGCTCACCTCACCGGCGAAACGAAAGCATCTTCACTGAAAGGGCACAAGCTCACCCCGAGGAAGGAAGCGAGCTCGTCGATGAACTCGTTTGGCACGCGCTTGCGCTCCCCGCGCACCACCAGCTCGGTGCTGTCCTTGCCCCCGACCCTGCAGAACAAAACACAGACAAAAGCACGCGTCAATACGCAACCGCAGCATCGATCCATCGAGCGATTGGTGTGGGGGCGGGCGCGCACCGGTGGTCGACGCCGGAGTCGCAGAGGGCGACGGTCGTTCCTCCGGCAGCCGCGGCGGCGGCGGCGGCGAGGAAGGAGAGGAAGGCGGGGAAGCGTCCATGGGCGGAGGAGGATGGGGTTTGGGAGTGGGAGTGGTGATACGGGGCGGGAGGCGGGAGGCGGAGGGAGGAGAGCGGGAGGAGCGCGCGGCGGGAGCGGGAGAAGCGGAGGAGCGCGGCGGCGGCCATGGCAGAGGGCGGAGGGGGCGAGAGCCGAGAGAGTCCGCGAGTGATGATGAGAGGTATGGGGCACGTGATCCATCTGCGTGGCCATCGACGTCGTCTTGTGGTGGTGGGTGGCACGGCCTCGTTGGAGCGCGTGCTCATCGACAAAGAAATGCACCTCAGATATTGGTAGAGCTTCAACTTGTAGACCCTAACTTTAAAATCTAATTCTTAGGAGTTATACGTGTCACTTTTATCCTAACTTCAAACTCTAATTCCAATAAAAACTAATTCCTGTAGGAGTTCTATGTGTCCTTGAAAGTGTTTAGCTAGCTTGCTCAGCTTCGAAAATCTTGAAAAAAAGGATAGAGGTAGATAGACAATACTACCCTTATGTTTTTTATGTAAGATTAATAATAGTAAATATTTTTCCTTAATAATTTCAGCATGCTAATTATTAGTTGTTCCTTTTCTTCATAATTTAAACACGGTGGTTACTAATTGTTCATTTTCATTAATAATTTTAACATGTTAAGTATGTAAGGTAATAAAAACAATTCAAAAAATATATACTCCAAAAAATTGATACTAAGTTGTTGCATGACATATATGTAGCAATATAATGTTCAGTAATAATAACTAGTAGCATTGTTATAAAAAGATACGGCAAAAGACCACAAAACAACACAGAATATGGTATATGTCCATCATCCTACAATACGACCGGCTAAGTCATCACGAAATCCATTCATAGATACATCACTTGGACCGTCAGTGAATGTTTCCGATGCATCTTGAGAAAGCACATATCCCCTAAATCTAGATGGAATGGTAGACATATAATCTGGATTCCTGTTAAACCTATGGAAATGCCTATCCGACGCATCATGATCACGAATGAAATTATGCAATGCCATTGTTGCGGCCACAACCATCTTCTGTTTGGAAAGCTAGGCATTTTGAGAAAAATCCGCCACTTCATCTTCCACACACCAAAGCATCTCTCAATGATAGTGCGCTGACTTGAGTGTAAGAAGTTGAACTTTTCTTTCTCGCCACTCGGTGATGTACCTCTTCGAAATTCCGGTACACGGTATCTTTGTCCCTTATATGGTTCCAAGTACCCTGGGCGATTTGGATAGCTAGCATCGACAAGATAATATTTCCCTAGAACACAAATAAATATAAATATGTCAATTTATGTACTCTTTTAAAAAAATAAAGTGGCGAAACATAGCAAGTGGTAATTACCTTAGGGAAAATGAGGAAAAATAGTTAAATCAGTTTGAAGTACAGTAAATAGCACGGTTGTGTCATGCATTGACCCAAGTTACCCAATAGATGCATAGGTAAATCTCATGTCATGATCACAAATAGCCATCACATTTTGAGTAGTTGATTTAGATCTATCGGTATATCTAATCTTCTCTTCATCCGGAACTACTGCAAGGATGTGAGTACCATCAACCGCTCCAATACAATCTTTAAAATGTGGCCACATGCGACGATCTTTCCTAATTTTGTCATGGACAGTAGGAAAGTTTGAATCCTTTGGACGCACGATATCACGTCCCAAATCCACCACGACACATAATTCTTGTTCAAATTTTCTTGAAATTGTCTCACCAGAATGCTTGAAACGGTTTTGTGCCCTTTAGTTTGATGATCCATCACCTAGTATGTAGAGAAAAATTGCAAGCACCTTCAATGTATGCATGTGTACAATAGATTCCAGCTTATATTTACTAACCAAAAGATCATGTAATGCAATAAAGGTGCGGCCATTCATACGAAGCATCTTGTAGCATTCACCTAGTGTGGCCAAAGTTTCTTGCACCCATCCTATTCCACTTAGTCATGATGTCCTAGGATCAGCCTTGTTCAAGTAGAGAGAGTGATAGTTCTCTGCAATTCTTCGAGTTGTAGAAAAAAATGCTTATAGCAATTTCAAACATTTCCATGGCAAGCAAATTAGAATCATATTCTTCATATGATAAACCATCTTCACTCTCACTTGACATCTACACATTAAGACATAAAAAATATATTAGAACATAGGTATATTGACATTCACGAATATATAGCTGAAAATGAGTTAGTCCAACAGTATTGCATAATAACAAGGTCACAGTATGTCTGGAAATAAGTTCACATTCAACAAACTCACAATAGGTCTGGCTCACAGTGCACAATTGTTCATAATTGAATACATCCCAAACAAACAAGGTGATATAACCCATAAATTGTTTAGAATTAAATTTAACCCATAAAAACATATGTCTTGAACACATGATAGTTCTGAAATGAATTGACAGAACTTAATTGAAGTGATACAATTCATGGCCCACTAATTTCCATACTTGACATCATACTTCTTTTTAAGCCATGCAAAATGACATGTAGGAGTGCGCAATGAATTAACAAACATTTCCCTTTAGCCGATACCTTAGCTAATCTAATATGGCAAAGCAATTTAGCCGATACCGGCAAAAACTTTAAAGCAGATCTCAGCCGATACAAGTAAATCGAGCTACCAAACTAGATTAACTAAGATATATGATAACTAGGTAAGGTCGATAGAACGTAGGACTTAGTCCTTCGCCGGAGATCGAAAGTCGATGCAACCCCGCGTCAGGTGCCAAATTCCGTCGGTTGATAAGTAAAAAATTTGGGAAAGAGGGTGGCGATGCGCTGAGAGTAGTTGTATTGATCGAGACATATCTTACATAGACCCCGAGTGTACATATTTATACCCATAAGTAGATACTAGTACTTTTTGGACAAGACAAAAACTTTCCTAAAGATAAAGTAAAAGATACAAGTTATATTCGAACTCTAAACAATCTTTCCTAAAAGTAAAAGGAAATTAATTGACTCTGCCTAATTAATAGATAACTTGCCATGCTATATCCTCCTCGAACTCAGTCTCTTCTGGATAAGTTTTTCTTAATTGATTAATTTTCTTAACCGACTCCATCAAAAATTCAACTACTGGCAACTTGATATGTCTATTGGCTTATCTTAGGACTCTAAAGCCGATACGATTCCTAAGCCGATGATGACTTCAGGGCTTACCAAATTTCGGCGTTAACACATGCCCTCCAATTTGGGAGTATGAGAACTCATACTTCAAAATTATCTTCTTTCTGGTCTTGATAACTCCGAAATTGATCCTCCTTTGATTCTTGCCATCGGCTTTCACGAGACAATACTGTCTTCATGAGACGAGCTAGATTGTCAAACTCGTGGAAAAAGAATTTGTCCTTAATAGGTGCTGACAATCCTTGAAATGCAAGATTTGCTAGTGCTCATCACTTAGATTCAAACTGTAACATCGGTTGCGGACATTACGAAATCTTTGAATATATTCCATAGCCGATTCTCCTTCTTGCTGCTCAACCGATATTAAATCTAAAAGCTTCATCTCATCGACTCCAGAAAAGAAATACTTATGGAATTGCTTCTCAAGATCGGCCTATCCTCTGATAGAATTTGATGGTAATGATGAAAACCATATGAAAGCCGATCCAGTCAAAAACAATAGAAAAAATCTAACTCTCAGAGCCTCTTCAGCCAATGCCTCCCCACATTGCGCTAAGAATCGGCTAATATGTTTAATTGTAGATATATCATCTTGCCCTAAAAACTTGGAGAAATCTGGAACCTTGTATCAGTATGGCAATGAAACTCTATCAAACCATTCAGGATATAGCAGTCGATACACAAAAGTTTGTTCCTTTGGCTTAAGTCCAAATTGCTCCTCTATCAACTTTGCAATTCTATCGGCCCTACCATTGTTATATTGATACTCTTCACCATGCCTATATTGATGAAGTTCCTCTGGCCGATATTGATGTGACTCATTATGCCGTGCTGATGAGCTTGCCCCCCGAGCCGATATTGTTGTTGCCGATGATGTTGAAATTATTCACCGATTTGCCCCTCGAGCTGAATTCTTTGAACTATTTTCTTGATCAAATCTTGTAATGTATTAATCAAAACTTCAAATTGATCGGTCAAAGCACGATGAACTGCCTCATCAACTGTATCTTAAAGTGTCTCAACCATCGGCTTGCGGAATTGAGTCTTCTGAATTAGTCCTTGTTGCGTCATGACAAAACATTGAAGATAACAGTTTTGAAAGTCAGCCATGGATTGCTCCATCCGTTGCCTCTGCTCTTTTGTCAAATCCTCCAATGTGATCAAGATCTTGGCATCGACTTCTTCCTCAGACATGTTGGTATAAAACTCGTGTCCCACTGGGCGTGCCAAAAAGATATGTTGACGTAGATCCTGTGGGTGGCACACGAAGGCCTGGGAGATCTGCTTAGCTCTAGTGCAGGTCCTAAAGTTGATGAGATGCGGGCGTGCCAGTCAGTTTGATCCTACAACTGACAAGATATATAAACAGTAGATCAAATAGCCGATCGACTAACAAGCCGATGGAGTAATTCCAGCCGATGCCGATACTAGCTGATGTCGATAGGGTTTTGAACAATCGACTATACATTCAATATAGATTCTGACACTTGATGTAAATAACGATATAAAGGTAATCGGCTGATGATAATGCAATAACATAATAAAATAGTCCAATAGAAACCAATCGGCTAATAGTGACATGATGAAATAAGCGTTGATCCGAAGGTTAAAGCATACATCGGCTGGAGGTCCGATGTCATTAAATCCAAACTATTAGATAATCAATGAAACCTTTGCTATCATCGGCTAAATCCAATTTGTATATAATCCTTGTGAGCCGATGCAACATCCAGATAACTCATCGGCTGAAACCTCGATGAAACCCTTATTAGCAATCAAAAGTAGGCTAGAGACTATAGTTCTAAGCATGACTAGGGCTAATGCAGCGCAAAGTATGAAAAGAAACATAATATCTAGACAATCAAGCCTTCGACTAATTTTAAGGGTGGTGGATACCTTAGCTAATCTAATCTGGCAAAGCAATTTAGCCGATACCAGCAAAAACCCTAAAGCAGATCCCAGCCGATTGTTGACGACGAATTTTGGTAATCGACTTGGAAAGGGAAGGGGAAACCGAAGCAGAGAAGAAGGATTGAGTTGGAGTCGGACCAAGCTTCGTATCGGACTCAGTAGCCGTATCGGACTTGGGGAGTGTTGCTATAAAGGGCATATCGGCCGATACGGATTTGGTTTGGTCATGGGCCGATGCAGGTTGTGAGTTGACAGTGTCAACGTGGGCTTGGTCTGGGCTCGAAGTAAGCTTCAAGGAAGTTGCCGAATAGAGATAAAGCTCAGTTTTAGGCAATTGTATCTTGTAAATTAGGTAGTTTAGATCTAATCTGTGGCTAGAGTCTGCCGCAAAGACTTGTTTGTTAGTTGTAGATAAGATCGTGCCCTACAAGGGTTCTGTTGTAACCTCGGGTATAAATATCCCGATAGTTTGTACATGTAAAGACTCTCGAATCAATCACACAAAAACCAGTTCAATCTACTTTCGGCGCATCGCCAACCCTCGCAAGAGGTCTTCTTCGACGAGTTCTTGCTTCCTCGGAGCAGAGGTAAGAACTCGTCCCCGACGATCTGCCTCGTCGGGGCTAGCGTGTCGCTTTAGACACGTTAAGTCTCGATGATGTGATCGTCGATTATCATGTCTTGGATAGTTTTGACAGGTGTCTCGATTAAGCCTTGCCAGCGGTTTACTCGCTTTAGGGTTTACTGCCGACGATGGTTTAATTTGCATGCTTGGCTAGATTATTCAATGCATCTGTCATCCCCAAAAGCAATCGACGACTTGATTTTCTTTGCGTTAAGTCTCAATTCACACTTTGAGTTGCTATCGACCTTAGTCCTGTTTTGAGATCTAACACAAAGCTTGTTTTCGATTGTAATTAAGGATAGTACCGGGGTTTTAGCCGGTCTTACCTAACATATGTGATTGCTTTATATCACTTGCATATGTTTGCCACTTATATGTGCGGATCGATAAGTATAAACGCGTTGATCATGAAGTAATCTTAAGATCTCTTTATGGTTGATGCGTTTATATTGGCCGATTGGCTCGTATAAGGTTGCACTAGAGTACTAGCTGGTGTAGTTACCTTTATCATTCTTATCGGCCGATATTATTAGTTAAGATCTACGTATCAATGAAAGCCGATAAGATTAGAATCATGTCATACTCATTTTCTAAGTGAGCCGATATAGCTTTGCCCTATCGGCTGAGCTATGACAATGTGTCATCGGTCTGTCGACCGATCGGCCATTGTTTTTTTTGACTTGGTTTACTTGTTTCTTGTTGATTGCAGATCAAATCAACTGGCACGCTCTACTTACGACTAGGCAAGCCATTTGGACCTGCACTGGAGCTAAGCAGATCTCCCAGGCCGCCGTGGTAACGCGGAACCCGTTTGGTTGCTGGACGGGTCAAAATTCTGCGCCAACACCGATATAAGTAAATCGAGCTACCAAACTAGATTAACTAAAATATATGATAAATAGGTAGGGCTGACGGAACGTAGGACTTACCCCTTTGTCGGAGATTGAAAGCCGATACAGCCGCACGTCAGGTGCCAAGTTCCGCTGGTTGATAAGTAAAAACCTCGGGAAAGAGGGTGGCGATGCGCCAAAAGTTGTATATTGATCGAGAAATCCATTACATAGACCCCGGGTGTACATATTTATACCCATGAATAGATACTAGTCCTTATTGGATAAAACACAAACTTTCGTAAAGATAAAGTAAAAGATACAAGTCCTATTCGGACTCTAAACAATATTTCCTAAAAGTAAAAGGAAACTAATTGACTCTGCCTTATTAATAGATAACTTGTCATGCTGCATCCTTCTCGAACTTGGTCTCTTCTGGATAAGTTTTCTTCAATTAATTAATTTCCTTAACCGAATCCATCAAGGATCCAACTGCTGGCAACTTGATATGTTCATCGGCTCATCCCAGGACTTTGAAGCCGATACAATTCCTAAGCCGATGATGACTTTGAGGCTTACCAAATTTTGGTGTTAACAAACCCGTCCCTTTGTCAAGGGCCGCACGGCCTCACGGGGCATCGGCCAACGACGACGTGACATGAATCTCCTATGTGGCACAGGAAGACCATATGCCACTGTGACCGACCTAACCCCATCAATCTAGTGGTTATGGATGACATCATCTACGAGATCAAGAAAGTGATAAGTAGCTCATTCGCTGATTTCTCCATCCAGTATTGTTCTCGAGTCATTAATCATGTTGATGTTGCGCATGCTTTAGCAACGTTGGGATGTAGTAAGTGCTCACCGCAGGTTATCCTTACTTGGAACAACACGTCTAGCCAGAAGAATCTAGGGGCGATTTAACTCTGCCTATAAGTACTTTTACACTTAAAGAAAAAGAAAAGCCTGAACGAATTAAAATTTCGATCTCGGTCTCTCTGTCGATTTTTTTGACCAGTCCTGCTCATGGGTTCGAGGGATCCTATCCGACACGCGTGCCAGGGGAGCAAGTTGTGCACCCCTAGCACGTGGTTGTCCCTCCCCTCTCTCTACCTTATCTCTTCTCCATCCTCCTTCTCCACTCGCGTCCTGTCCTCTCTTTCTCCACATGCAACCACGACTGACGACGACACACGCCCCCTTCCAACGGCCCCTCCTCCCTTTGGTGAACTCCTCCGACAAGAAATAGAGTGCCTCGTTCCCTTTCTTCGATGGATTTCCTCTGTCCTCTTCCGACGATGCCAGAACTAGGATTTCCTCCACCCTCTCCCGACGATGCCAGATCCAAGATTTCGTTCGCCCTCTTTTGACGACGCCAGATCCAGATCAGCTCCAATCCCTCGTATCTTGTTCTTCCACCGCCGCAACCATGCTGCCACTCGGCCTCGTCGGCACCGAAAGGCATCAACGTGCTGTTGCGGCCCCACCCGACCACCCTCCCCCTCTCTTTCGCATTGCTTTGCTCCCGTCACCAACACTGACACATCGCTCGTCCTTATCCACCACCCACCACCAGTTCTCTGCCTCCCCAGCCCTTCCCATTCCCCCTCCCCCCATCCTAGCTACGAAACCCCAACCCTAATCCTAACCACGCTTGTCGTGACACGGTTGGGATCCCGTGCGCGAGTTCGGTTCCTAGCGCGTATGCTTAAAATAGCATTCCTCCGTGGGTTCATCACCCTCCCGCGTTATCTATCCTCTTCCAAATCGAAACCCCTCACCTCCCTTAGCTATCTAGGGTTTATCCGAGCCCGCGCGCCGCTCCAATGGCGCTCGCGGGTACCTCCTCCCCTGTCTGCCTCCGCCGCCTCCCCCTCCTCTTCTCCGCCCACCGCCGCCCCGCGTGGACCCCGCGCCGCGCCGCCCGCAGGTTCTGCGCAGGTAGCGGCCGTCCTCTGCTTGCACTGCCCTTTTTGGTTCGTTTGGTTGGTGTTGATTCGGTGAAGGTTGGCTTATCCGTTGCAGCTGCAGTTGCCTCGGAGAGAGATGTGTTCACCTCCCCAGAGGTTGCCAAGTCGTTCGACTTCACCAATGAGGAGCGGATTTATAAGTGGTAAGCTAGCATTCTATGAGTAATCCATTTTTGCCATTTTCATGAGGTAATGGAACTATGGCTGAGATTATTTGCCCAGTATTAAATTTGTCAATCTTAAACGTGTGTTACCTTACATCAATAAGTTAATTTGTTGATATTCATAATACAACAAGCAGTTTGATGTCACTTTTCTTTGCAGTTTTAGACCATTGTCTAGTATATTTGATAAAACTTCAACCATTAATTTGACAATTGTATCTGGACAAGAAAAAGTACACTTAAACTCCCACTGGACTAGCATGCGACATTCAATTAGTATTTAATGTAGTTGTGCTCTATAGTATTTGAGAAATAAGCTTCTCACAATGTTTCTACTTCATGCCTTTAAGTTGAACAAATTTCAATTTCCAGAACTAAAATTCAGTTTCAACAACAGAAAAGGGAATGTTATAGCAATCTTTGTTACAATTGATTTCCTAGCTATGATCTCTGTTAGACTTTCTAGTGATCCATTGATGCACCACCTCCGAGCATTGTCAATGCAAGGTTTAGCATTATGACTTAGCATCAAGATTGATAGATTAATACTCTATTACTTGACTCAGCTATCGTGTTGTTAGTTTGTGACTGACATAGCATTCTAAATGCCGAGTACAACTCTAGGACCTAGGTTGAAAGCAGTCTATAAATGTATCATGATTTGATTCAGTTGTTCCATTTTTTGAAGTGTACATGTATTCATTTTGCTGAAAATATGCATGCGTCATGGTGTTAAACATGTTTGTTTGCAGACTGGAGGCTGCCTTTTTCTGTGTGCCCTGCTTTTGCATTAGTTTACAGTGATCTGATTTTTACCTGCTCTAGTAGACACATAAAAAGCTAAAAACTGATGAATAGAATTAACAGATTTAAGTCAATAGGTCTAGTTTTAT
Source organism: Oryza officinalis (assembly GCA_008326285.1). Lineage (NCBI taxonomy): Eukaryota > Viridiplantae > Streptophyta > Magnoliopsida > Poales > Poaceae > Oryza > Oryza officinalis. The sequence goes on from BDMV01000007.1 coordinate 5,954,299, forward strand.
TTTGATACTTGCTTTGTTTGCCTGTTTCACTTCAAGTTCATGAAGAAATGTACTACACTATTTTCTGGTACTACTTTTCCTCATACCATATATACTGTATGCTTTATAGGTGGGAATCTCAAGGATTCTTTAAACCTAACTTTGACCGTGGAGGAGATCCTTTTGTCATTCCAATGCCACCTCCAAATGTTACTGGGTCACTGCATATGGGCCATGCTATGTTTGTCACCCTTGAGGTACAATGATTAACAATTTAAGTTTTTTCTTCTCCTATTGAATAACTATAGACTGATTATATGCTTTACTAGCAGATCATCATTGAGTACATTTCATGATTTGTAAATTCACTTTGTTGTATCATGACTGACGTGTTTCATCGTTTTTAGTACATTTAAAGCAATTTGCATGTTAACATGAGCATAAGCTGCTACAGATATACTTACTAAGGTGAATATGTTTCTTAAAGACAAGAACATCTTTTTTTTTATCACACTGGTAACTAGTTTTCTGGCACCGGATCAGTGATATGTGGGTGGTAAACTGAATACTACTTGTGTTTGCTGTATCAAGCAGAAGTGTTAGACAGCATCTGATAATATCCAGAGGTTATGTGAACTGTCATGTTTCAGTTAAACGTTTATTTGCCTTACATAAGTTCATTTTGTACTCTGAATTTTTAGATAGTTATTCTTTATTTCTGTGACAACACTAAGTTGATAAAGATTATTTTTGTTGTCCCCCATTTGTAGGCGCTGTAATCTTTTTACTACTAAATTGTCTCTTTTTGTGTAAGTAACTCAGGATATAATGGTAAGGTATTTCCGTATGAAAGGGAGGCCTACACTTTGGTTACCTGGTACTGACCATGCTGGGATTGCCACTCAGGTTTGTAGATCTTACTGCACATTTGATGTGAAATCTTTGTGACGTGATGGGCTGATTTTTATTTACTAATTTTTTTGCATTTACATTTTATTAGTTGGTTGTGGAAAAGATGTTAGCTGCTGAAGGAATCAAAAGAACAGATCTGACCCGAGAGGAGTTCACTAAAAGAGTTTGGGAGTGGAAAGAAAAGTAAGAACTTTTCTGATTTTTATGATATTTCTTCTGATATGAAGTCATCATTGCTAATAATTACTTGGATTTACTATTAACCACATGCACCCTTGTTCCTATCTCCATATTTTGTGTGTCTGCCATGAAGGCTCATAAGCAATACAGTTTTTTAGTTCACTCTGTTGCTATCTTCTGGTATTGTTACCATGTTGGGTTTTATCTGTCATAATAATTCCGACCATCTGGATGACTGAATAGGCTTCCATTGTTATTTTGAACTGTGAATTGAACTATCATGAACTTGGGATAGAATAATATTCTGGTGGATCAAAAATTCAAGATTCTAGAAGGTTACATCTTTTACAAATTCTAATTTTCTTATCAGTCCGAACGATGTTTTTCCTTCCAGGTATGGGAGCACTATCACTAACCAGATTAAGCGACTGGGTGCATCTTGTGATTGGAGTCGTGAGCGTTTCACTCTTGATGAACAATTAAGTCGTAAGTCTAGCTTTTATTTTCCATAGCAAATGTGCAATTTGCATATTTTAGTACACATATAATTATAATGATGGCAGATCAACCCCTCAACCTTAAGCTTACCATCAGTGCTTGGTGTTTTTTTGTACAGCTGATATCTCATTATTTTTCCCTTTCTATTTACAGGCGCAGTTATTGAAGCATTTGTTAGGCTTCATGAAAAGGGGCTTATATATCAAGGTAAATGATATAATACCATGTTACGGTGTCAATAGTTTTAAGTTTTAAGTTTAGTGTCGATAGTTTTAAGTTTTAATAGTAGTGAAACAGAGATTCATGAAGTTGGGGCTGGGGTAATAACTTTGTTTTGTTTGTGATGTATTATCACTTTATCAGTTACAGCAAAAGTTTCAGAAGTTTCCAAGGGCCCTGTTTGCAACAAGCTTGAAGCCTTTACTTCCAAACTGTATCAAGTGCATCTATTTATTTTACTGATAAGATAGGTCTGTGGCGGAATGTACATCATAAATTTTTGAATCGGAACTATAGGATGTGTTGGTTATGAGCCTTTTTGTTGCTTACTGGAGATTTAGCTCTCATTTACAAGCACAGAGGAGCGGCAGCAAGATTTATGAAATTATGTCCTAAGAAATTTGTTACTTCCATCACTAGTATCATGATGCCTTTTGTTGGAAGTATTTAATATGTACGGTGTCATATGCTTGGGTGAGTTCATGTCCATGATGCCTGCACTTGTGATGCCATTTTCTTTTGTGATGATTGCGTTGTTGAACAGAGAAGTTTAGGAATTTTTCTTCGTTTGATTCTTGTGATTTTCCTGAATATTGAGGGACTAGTTTTACCTTATTTGACCTTAGAGGTAAATATTGGTTAATTTATTGTATTTTGATTCTCAGGATCTTATTTGGTCAACTGGTCTCCGAACCTGCAGACTGCAGTATCTGATTTAGTATGTTACAATATTGCCTCTCTGTTTTAACAAACACTTGCACACATCTATCTGTGCAGATCTGTAACCTAAGTAAAAATAAAATTTGATAATATTGCATACAGAAGCTGACAAACTTCAATACTTCATGGATAGTTGCATGAGCCAACTCAAGATTTTATCCTGAAATGGTTTATCTAACCAGGAAGTGGAGTACTCTGAAGAACCTGGTAATTTGTACTTCATCAAGTACCGTGTGGCTGGTGGATCAAGGTATTTCTCGATATATCTTTAATCTTGTAGCTATATGTTCATCATTATTCATTTTTTCAATCGATGCTGATGTTAGCATTGTTCATTCTTGTCACTCGTTATGTTTAAATGTGACACTTCTCTGTAGAACGAGTTCATATGACGTGCGCTGTAAAGTTTATGTTTTGCATTCTTACTACTAGAAATCTAACAGCATGATTGACATTGTTGGTTGAAGAAAATTGTTTATATGTATTTAAAACTTAAACCTCTGGTGCAGGGATGATTTTATGACTATTGCAACAACACGACCTGAAACTCTCTTTGGCGATGTTGCAATTGCTGTTAACCCAGAGGTATCAGAAAAACAAAGATTCTTGTTTCTTGTTTCAACTTACTATAATTGCATCAAATTATTCTATTTCTTGAACAGATTGATTTCAGCAACCAATCTTGTTTTCTATGTTAACTGCAATGCAGGATGAACGTTATGCAAAATATGTTGGCAAATTGGCTATTGTTCCCTTGACATTTGGAAGACATGTTCCTATTATTGCTGATCGGGTGAGAACTAAATATTATCTGTAGTATTTTGTATATTTGTAGTAATCCAGAAAAGACGTTGCAACACTGATCAAAGTAACACAATTCAACAGTACCATGTTCACTAGATGTTGGTGTTCTGCAATCTTTATTATGTTGTCTCAGTAGCACATGTACATGCAATGTGATGCCGTTGCTTATCAGTTCAAGTCAGAAAAGCTGCTGTTCATGTGGAGGGAAACTTCACTGTTGACATTGTTCGTGGGACTAAAATGCCAACTTTTTGCTTGCCGAGCTGACCATTGCTTTTTCTTGATGAATATATACACGAGATGTGCATTTCTTTGTATTAGTGATTCACACTTGTATATGCCCCTATTTGTGGTTGAGTTCTGGCTCAAGAATTTCACTTAATTGTAGGCAGATGTAAGGTTGCAAAAGGTGAACCTGGTTCATAAAGAAAAGTGTTCTCTTATATGATCAATAGGCTCTGAATATCCCTTTTAACAATATACTGGTTTTATGATTTACAGTATGTTGATCCAGAATTTGGAACAGGGGTGCTGAAGATTAGCCCTGGACATGATCATAACGATTATCATATTGCACGGAAACTTGGGTTGCCAATTCTTAATGTTATGAACAAAGATGGTACACTAAATGATGTTGCTGGATTATACAGGTATTAGTTTTTGTTCAAACTTCACGTTTCTGTTCTCTTATTCTTGTGTTGAATCTGTTTAGACTTGTAATTTTCAATGTTTGATTTCTTCTTTCAATTCCATGGTGCATCATATCTAGGGAATGTAGTTTTTGCTGCTTAACTTTTGCAGCACTAGTATTTTATCTTCTATTATAACATGGAAACTGGAGTTCAGCAAGATTGCTGTTGGAAATTTTAAGAGAATCTGGGGTTTTAAGCCACCACAATTGGTGGAAACAGAAAGGAGTCAATTTAACCTCAATTATGCATATGGAAAATAGTGTACAGTATTTGTTCAACTATACTTGAACTGCAGGCAACACAGCCAGAGACCTCTATATTGACATATTCTTGACCTTGACTTCCTCTGCTATCTCTATTCAGTGGTATGGATCGTTTTGAGGCACGAGAGAAGTTGTGGTCTGACCTTGTTGAGACTAATTTGGCAGTAAAGAAGGAACCCTATACACTTCGAGTTCCCAGATCTCAACGGGGTGGTGAAGTGTGATCTCTTTTCCTGTACCTTGATACATGTAGGCTAATGATGTTTTCCATAAAAGGTTAATGAACCTACTTTTTGTTTGTTGCTAGGTAATAGAGCCCTTGATTAGCAAACAATGGTTTGTCACTATGGAGCCATTAGCTGAAAAGGCCCTCCATGCTGTTGAAAAAGGGCAACTAACTATTCTTCCAGAGAGATTTGAAAAGGTAATAGATGGATCAATAACTTCTATACGCACCAGACTTATCTTCTGCGCACCAGTAAGCACACGTAGAACATGTCTTTTGAACGTATTTTTACCGAAACTGGTAAGAAGAAGTATCATCTTACGATAATACAGTATGGTATAGATAACCCAGAAGAAGTATGCATAAAAGTATTTGCCCAAAAGGATAATCCTAGAATCCCATCTGTCTTCTGGATTTGGAGAACTGCCGATTTCAAGAAAGAATGCAAATCTTATGATATGGTGGGAATCTCTTATGATAATCATCCACACCTTAAACGTATCCTATTGCCTGAAAGTTGGATAGGCTGGCCCTTACGTAAGGACTATATAGCCCCCCAATTTCTATGAAATACAAGATGCTCATTGAATGATAAGAAATTCATGCTCACTTATACAACACAACTCCTGATTTTATTCATGTCAAGGAATATTTTGACATTCTGTTTCGTAAATTGTCTCTGTATTCTCAGTCTCAGTAAAACTACTTATATGCCAAATAAAGTGTTAATATCTCTAGCTATATCTTACTCCTGGGAGAAATGATTTCTTTCAAATGACTTTGCTCTCCTTCGTCACTCTCCAATAAATTTTGTGTGCTGCTTCTGCAGATATATAATCATTGGTTGACAAACATAAAGGATTGGTGTATTAGTAGGCAATTGTGGTGGGGTCATCGGATACCTGTTTGGTACATCGTTGGAAAGAAATGTGAAGAAGACTATATTGTTGCTAGAAGTGCAGAGGTGGCACTTGCAAAAGCTCAGGAAAAATACGGAAAATCAGTTGAAATATATCAAGATCCTGATGTTCTCGACACTTGGTTCTCAAGGTTTGTCTTCCATCTGTAAAGTTGTAGTATGCTTGTAATTGTTCTTCTGAAATACTTTATTTTGTGATTGACCATCCAGTTCTGTAATACTAATATATTTTTGCTGCCCTTTCCCCCCTTCCTGAAGTTCTTTCTTTGTTCTATCATAATATGGGCCTAAAATAGCTTTTACGACTTGCATTATGGAGCAGAAATGTGTTTGTTAAGATGTAAACCACTAAGTCCCTTGTGAAATTTCTCATATTTGATGCTTCTGAATAGGTTTTACCCTCTTTGTATTGCGTGTCATGTACAACTGCAGTAAGAAGATGAATATTTAATGGGACTCCTATACTGCATTATTCTTTTTCTTCTTTCTTTTCCTTACAGTTGATTGACATCTGGGTTATCTGTATTAAACTTATTTTGATGTGCTGTACTTTGTAGAACTATAAATACTTCATACACAAATTGCTGCAGCCATTAAGAAAACTGCATACAGTTTTGTTGTTTTGACTTGTTGCAGTTGTCCTGCAGTGCTCTGTGGCCTTTCAGTACACTTGGTTGGCCAGATCTATCCAGTGAGGATTTTAAGCATTTTTATCCTGCAACTGTTCTTGAGACTGGGTATGTTAGCTTTAGCAAAAGCTTTTATTTACATTTTCATATTTCAATCCAGCAATGTACTGTTGCGCTGCTCTTCATGTTAGACTATATTTTTCCATTTACCATGCATTATATTGTAGCTATTTTTTTGGCAGCCATGACATTTTGTTCTTCTGGGTTGCACGAATGGTCATGATGGGGATTGAGTTTACAGGAACTGTACCATTTTCTTATGTTTATCTTCATGGTCTCATCCGGGACTCTGAGGTGAGAGATTGGCATTTTAATCACTATTCATGTTCTGTATTTTTTAGGGGCAATTAAACAAACTTTTTCCGCAAAAAGAAAAAATTAAACAAACTTCTATTGTAGTTGTAAAATGACATGATCAAACTTCCAAAGGCAGCAAATTACATAAAAAGGTACATGGCATAATTATTTGCTAATGTTGTGTCACGTCCTGTTTGTGGCATGTCCACCCATGACATCTAGCTGTCCACCATAAAAAGGCTGATAACTAAAAGAATTTGTTTTTCTTTTAAGTCAGGACAGTGCCCTCTCAGATCAAACATTGCACTTGATCGGGGTCTCCTGCTTTATATGCTAGTTGGTTGTATGATACCCTAGTGCAGTTGGGCACATACTACATACTCCCTCAAGTTTGAGGTCTCTGCCTTTCTCTGATATAAATGTGATGTCACCAGTTAAACTTGTGAGTGGGGGCCACTGAAGGCTGTCGTGTGTCATTAGCCATCCTGTTCATATGAGTTGTTTCTTTTCCCAGATTAGTTCTCTGTTTTTAATTTTCTGGACTGAGCAAGTTACTTTTCAGGGACGAAAAATGTCCAAGACATTGGGGAATGTCATTGACCCTCTAGATACCATCAAAGAGTATGGGACAGATGCTTTGAGATTTACACTTTCCATGGGTACTGCAGGCCAGGTTTGCTTTCCCATACTGTCTGCTGCATTTGTATTTACTCAAATTTACTCTTGTAGAGTAAATTTCATAAAACCCCACCTATTATGGTTCAAGTTGCACAAAACCACAGGGATTTTGGCATGTGGCATATAGCCCCAAGTATTATAGTCCTAAAGTTTCACAAAACCATGTTGTTAACCAAATTGACATACTCCTATATTAAAAATTTAAAAAGCTTTACTTACATGGATGTAACATTTATATGATGGATAAATAACTCATAAATTTGAGAGATGATTGTAGAACTCAAAAGTGTGGTAGATCAAAGTCAAAATGATCAATAATGTGGTTTTGTGAAACTTTATGGCCATAATACCTGGGGTTATATGCCATGTGTCAAAACCCCTGTGGTTTTCTACAACTTAGACCATAATACCTGGGGTTAGGTGAAATTTACTCTTGTATTTATCAAGATTGTTTGATTTTCTGCTGTTAATGCACCTTTTTGCTTCAGGACCTTAATCTCTCTGCAGAAAGATTGACATCAAATAAAGCTTTCACCAACAAACTCTGGAATGCAGGCAAATTTTTGCTACAGAATTTGCCTGATAGAAGCGATGGCACTGCATGGAATGCCTTGTTAACGAATAAGGTATTTCATTGAATTTCAAATTGCAGGGGATCCATTGACAGAATATAGTTCTTTTTATAATTGTTACTAATACTTTGTATCTTTTGTCCAGTTTGATACTGAAGCATCACTTCAGAATCTACCACTGCCAGAATCCTGGGTGGTGAGTCTTTTGTCCATTACTATCTCTAATTATTTGACTTCTGTTCAGTCTGTTGATGAAGAGAATACACTATAATCCAGGTGACAGGATTACATGAACTCATCGATAGGGTCAGCACAAGCTACGACAAGTTTTTCTTTGGAGATGCGGCTAGAGAAATCTATGATTTCTTTTGGGGGGACTTTGCTGATTGGTAAGATTTTTTATTACCTAAGAATGCAAGCTTAGACCTTTTTATTAAGAGCACTTTAATGTTTACACCCCAAATTTGGTCTGGAGATTATTAGCCCTGATGGCAATTCAAGGAAATAGAGGGGGCCTGGGTAACCATATGACTGTTCACACGCTGTACCTGGGCCCATCATGCAAAATAGAGAACTTCATATTTGGGCCCTCTGATGTTTCCTTTATATTATGTAGTTCTGTTTATCTAAAATTCGGGTTGCATACCTTCCCATTGATGGGTAGAAATATGCTAGTCGGATAGGATTAAAAGAACTAAAAAAAATCCTTTTATGTGCTTAGCTTTCCTCCTGGTTGCTTAATGCTGAGTTTCTTTCCAAATGGTAAAAAATTGTTAAGAGCTAGCAATGGAAAGCTGAGGTCTTTCTTCACAACGGATACTGTGGAATAATGGTTTATGTATATTGTCATTATCTGCCCTGCAGACAAACAGGATATTCATATTATGATGAACATGGGTATATACACCAAAGTAGATTTTTTTTCATGTTTTTATACTAAGTTTTTTTTCTTAGTATATCTACCTCACCCTTTTATAGTCATCTAGTAGAACAAGCTGTGGCCTGGTTCTATGCTCCTTTCTGCATTATATTATTCCTCTGTGTTTCTGCGATGGTGCATTGTTTTTAGTAGATTTCTGCGCCTTAACCAATTAATCATCGTGCAGGTATATTGAAGCTAGCAAGACACGTCTCTATCACTCTGGTGATGATTCAGCTTCTTCTATGGCACAAAGTGTTCTATTGTATGTGTTTGAAAGCATTCTGAAGCTGTTGCACCCCTTCATGCCCTTTGTCACCGAAGAATTATGGCAGGTAATGAAACCTAACTATTGATTATTATTCCCTGCAATACAATGTGTCACTTTCACCTTCATCATCAATAGCATATCATTATTGTTCTTATTTCAGGCATTGCCGTACAGAAAACAAGCAATTGTTATTACCCCCTGGCCTGCCACTGGCCTTCCTAAGAATTCTCTCTCGATCAAAAGATTTCAGAATTTGCAATCATTGGTAAATTTTTCACTTGAGCTGCTCACACATCAAGAGTAATACCAGTGACTATTTTGTTTTATTTAAACGTGATAACAGATAAGAGGTGTCAGAAATGTTCGAGCAGAGTATTCTGTTGAGCCAGCTAAGAGAATTTCTGCATCTGTTGTTGCTGCCACAGATGTCCTAGAATACATATCAGTGAGTGTCTTCTGACATTTTGATTTTCTTCATGGCATTTCATCATATGTATACTATATGACCTATTAGAAATCTGAGAATCCGTTTCATGCACATGCATGTTTGTTACCAAGAAGAAAGGCGAGTAGTATTTGTTTGATCCTTTTGCAGTACTCAAGTTAAAGCTTTTAGTTGCTAGGAAACAAAGCATGTGTGGTTATTAGTTGGCAAGCTTCATTGTTGTAACCAATAGGTGCATATGCATAATAAGTGCTTTTCTTTCTTAGGTGCAATTTCCCTGCATCTTGACGTTATGAAATCCCTGTAGTTGGTGTAAACATCAACATCCTGATTTTACTCCCATACCTGCTGCTTTGGAATGTACCATAGTCCACCAAAAAGAAAGTTTTGCTGTTTTGTTTGTGTTCAATTGCTCATCATTATATGATATGTACTTTGATGCCTGCAGAAGGAGAAGCAGGTCCTGGCTTTACTTTCAAAGCTTGACGAGCAGAGTGTACATTTCAGTGAGTTGCCGCCAGGTGTGTGCCTTAACTTGTTAAAACATAATCTTCCTTGATGTCCTTGGCCAATAAATCATCTACTTCTGTTCCTGCCAGGTGATGCAAATCAGTCGGTCCACATTGTTGCTGATGAGGGTCTGGAGGCCTATCTACCTTTGGCCGATATGGTGGATGTTTCTGAGGAAGTTAAGCGGCTGTCGAAGCGCCTCTCTAAGATGCAGTCGGAATATGATTCTTTGCTGGCCCGTCTCAATTCAGAAAGTGTAAGCATATATTTCTTATTCTTCATGAAAGCTATCCCTTTGAAACCTGTTTCTGTATCCTTTTAACCATGCATTTCTTTGGGGTTGTAGTTTGTAGAGAAGGCCCCTGAAGAAATTGTTCTTGGAGTTCGCGAAAAAGCATCGGAAGCAGAAGAGAAGATCTCCCTCACTAAGAATCGGCTTGCTTTTCTGCAGTCAACCGTTTCAAGTTAGATGCAGCAGTCACCATTGACGGTTGCAAATCTGCCATCGAAATTACAATTTGATCAGTCCTGATTTGGACGAGAGATGCCACTCCCGGATATAACTTGCCGTGTCAGAGTAGTGAATGCCATTCCATTTTCGTGTGTGCAGGACATTGCACGGGTGCACGCATCTTACCGAGAAGTGATGTAAAACTCTCATTTGTATGTCTACTAGCAGCCCGCTTGGTTGGGGGGAGTTTTTAGGAGGGATTGGGAGTTCAGAGGGATGGGGCTATTAACTGTTGTTTGGTTGTAAGACATGGGAGTTTTGGTGGGAGAGGATGGAGAATTGAGGAAGGAACACTCCTTTTTAGGAAGTTTTGGGGGGAGAGGATGGAGAATTGAGAAAGTAACACTCTCCTTTTTAGTATGTAGGTAGGGGGTGGTAATTGGGAGGGGATTCTTCCTTTACTTTGCCTAAACAAACAAATCTTGACCATCCGTTTTCATTAAAGATCTAATTTTTAACTAAACTCCTTATTAATTCCCATCATAGGTTTGCTTGCGTTGTAACCCGGATAATAAATTGCACATCTATATATCTATAAGGAGCAGTTCACCCGGCTCTAAATAGATGGCGACCTTCGTCCCGCCATAGAATTTTTTTTATTTTAGACTTTTTAATAAATAATTTTAATAATAAAGCTCTTTGGAACTTATTTTCAAAAATGAATCTTTTCACCATGCCAGTGTTGATGGCGTGTTCAAACAACTCTGTCATGCCACTGATTTTGGCGTTTCAGAGAATACCCCGTGGCCAATATGGCGTGTTGATAAGGTTAAGCGGGTGTAGACGTGGCAGATGGAACGTTGCCACGCTTGGCTCGTTGGCATGGTAATTGAGCAGCTTCAAATTTTGCTTGGCTCGTTGGCATGGTAAATGTTCGATAAGTAAATATTATATGGATCGATAATGTTAGGATATTTTTTTTAGTAATTTCATGGTCATTATTTTTTATCATTAACACGACAAGATTGTATTTAGAAATTTGGCACTAAACGGATAAAGTATCTGTGATATTTGTGAGGTATTATTAGAAAACTCCATAGTAATGAATGGTTTGGATGGTCCATTTTAGAATGGTTGATGGACTTGATTTATGGGTTAAAGATATGAAGGGTTGAAGCATTGTTGGTTTCGTGTTATCACTGCAATTTAGAAGGATGAAAATGACTAAATCCCTAGTAAACAATCACTTCAAAGCTAGTTGGAGGAAAAATGTAGTAGGATGGAGGAGCAAGAACGTAAGTTGAAGTAAGTTGAAGTAAGACAATGCTGTGGGACGAGGAAACAACTTTATTAATGAAAATGAATTAGATCCATTAGTTATCGATTCATGACTCATACGGTAGTAGAAACATTTAGGAGCATTTCTATTGTTATGATAATATAGCTGAAAAGTCTCATACATGAACGATAGGAGTTTGCCTATGACGACAAATCGAGTTGTAGCATGTCTACCGACCCCTTCTACGGCCTACAACGCGTATTGAAATTTCGTACTTCTTCATTTGCCTGTAATTTGTATGTGTGTCAGCCTCAGTTATTTTTGCGCCATGATAAGTCAGATTGACATTGTCGATCCACATAGTGAATCTGCACATCCTTGGATTGACTTGAGAAAATAAATATAGTTAGTTAGTGAGGGTAGGTAAATTATAGAAACATGAAACGAATTGTTAAAATTTAAGCTTTGACGTACAATGAAGTTGTAGTCTATGTTGGGGCAGACGAAATATCTCCTTCTGAATGTATCTACTGCAAACGTCGTAGCAACCTGGCAGCAGGATCTACGCCCACATTTTGGACACTCGAACTATTGAGGTAGATTTAATGGATTGTTTCTCCAATCCAAGCTAGTAGTAAGTACCTGACGTTCATACTCCATCCATGCCTGAATGAATTATGTCGTTGGTTCAGGTTGTGTTATCCTTGCACCGGCGGGAGCAACTCTCACCATATCGATCCACTTTACAAAGCTACATTTCCTTACTTCTTCCTATTTCTACCATTTCATTAGGACGGATATCATAGATATGTGCATGAAAGCAGTGGTCGCTGGTAGTGAAAAATGAAATGTACTTACGACGAAATCGTCGTTGACAATGTTAGAACACACGAAGCATCTTTGTCCTAAAGTTCGTTGTCTTACAGACCTTATCACCTGGCAATGGTCACCACAACCACACTCAGGACACTCCATGTGGGGAGTCCGTGACGATTTACCTGTCACTCTAATGCTTCTGCAGCAATTCGTCGTTCGTATCCGTCCTTCCTCCTAAGGTAGTCTGATCTTGTTTCACTACGCGGATATCGGCATGTTCCATCGTTTTGTCGACTCTCCATATCTGTCCACTCTCCATATCTGTCCACTCAACGAAGTCGCACAACGTATGATATGTCTACGAAAGATGATTGTGTAGAAACTAGTTAGCGTTGTATGTTATTAAGTAGAGTTGATTGAAGTAAGAACAAAAGAATCATACCTGATCGGAGTTTGGGCAATGGAAGAATCTCCTACCCCGTATTTCTATAGTCAGGGATGTCACGAGTATATATCGATCACCACAAGCGCACAACAAATGGTCATACCATGGTGGAAATAGACCAGCCAAAGGATTCTTTCGCCAGTCAAGATGCTCAAGAAATGGAGCTTCCATGTTCTCTAGATCTATGTGGATACGAAAGAAAATATCTGTAGCTTGTCTTCGGCTCGTGTGTTTTAGCAACGTCTGTCTATTTATAGTGACGCAACTCGCATACACATTGATCATGACAGGTCAAGAAATTTGAGGCATTGAAAGTCGATTGTCGGCATGCTGTGTGACTTGACGAGCACATGCGTACAAACATTTTACTTTCACTGTCCATGCAGTGCCAAAAGTTGATTGTGACCACTTGGGCTCGTCCTGTATCAGTATGAGAGCCTATCGCATGCTTTAGTCATATCAATTTGCAAACAATTAATCTTTTTGTATTCAGTGCTACAACTATGCACCTATGGATGGCAGTGGGTTGGGTCGGGTTCAGGCGGAGCAAGAACATGCCTGACCCAAGATCCAAAACTCCTTGTCCGCCCTGCCCAGTACTTTCATTAGACGTAAAATAAAACCCATGCTCATGCCCGTCGAGTATCGGGTACCCATTAGGTACCCATAGGTTACCTACAGGCATAAAATAAAACCCATGTTACACCCGTTAATACATCGGGTTTTGGTCGAGCATACCCATGGACATAAAATCTAATCCACACCCATGCCCAAAGTTGCCACGTCACTGAGAGTGGCCAGTTAGTTTGCCATGCCTAAGCCTTCGGGAAAGCCGGAGCAGATTTTGTTCACAAGCTTGCCATGCTTAGGGGTGGACGGAAAGCTCGTGGCTCGTTAGCTCGCTTGGCTCGTGACAAGTTCGGCTCGGCTCGGCTCAACTCGTTTCAATTTCCTAACAAGCCGAGCTAGCATTTAAGCTCATTAGACATAATGAGCTAGCTCGCGAGCCTTAACAAGCTAGAGTAGAGAACACCTCAGCAGGCCACACATGGGCTGTTTTTGCTTGTGGGCTGTGGCATAGAAGGCCCCGCGCCGTCGGCCTCCTCCCCGGCGAGTTCCTCCCCGCCGCAGTAACTATCCCCCTCTCCCCTCCGTCTCCCTCTTCCTCCCGCGACCTAGTGCGCTAGCTAGCTCCCCGTAGGACCCCCTCCGGGCACCGTCGTGGCCGCCGCCCCTCTTCTCCGCTCTCTCCCCACGCTGCCGTCGCCGCCGTCGCCTCGCGTCGTCGCCAGCCGCCGTCGGTCTTCCCCGCGCAAATCCGAGCCGGTGGCTCTCCTTCCCTCTCTCCCCTCTTCGCACTGGTGTGCCCCCTCTGCCAGGCTCGCGCCACGCCTCCCCAATCCCTCTCCGCCATCGTCGCCGTCGATCTCGGCTCCCCTTCCCTCGTCCTCTTTCCCTGCCGGCCTCCGTGGCAGCCACGTAGGCACTATGTGAGCGCCGACGACCTCTTCTCCTCCGTGCGCTCGGTCCGCGTGGACCGTGCCGCTGACGAGCGGGCCCCGCCCTAGCGCCACGTGGTGGACCTCGGTCCACCGGTTCGGTCGCCCGCATGGGCCACGCCCACCTCGGCCCATCGGCCTCACTTCCCCGATCGGCCTCGGCCTTCGGCCACTCGGCCCATCGGCCTCCTCTCCTCTCGGCCCACTCGGCCTCCCTCCCCGCTCAGCCCATCGGCCTCCGCGCCACTCGGCCACCGGCCCACTGGCCTTCCTCCTCGGCCTTGGGCCGTCCTCTCCCGCGTGCCGGCCCGAGTGGCCCGGCTGCGTCCGATTCGGCCTTGGGCCGATTCCCTCGCAATAAAAGTCCAATTCAAGCCCCTCCTTTCTTTTCTTTTCTCAAGGGAATTAATAATTCCTTTTCCTTTAGACAGAAAATCATTTAACCTTAGGAAATTCATATCTTCTCAACCGTTTGTCCGATTGACTCCGTTCAACTTTCAAAATTCCTCAAAAATCAAGATCTATCCAATGGCACGCTTAGTGGTCATTAATAGGGTTTCCTTTTATCGTTGTGTTGAGTCGTCTCGTTTCGCGTGTAGTGTCGGAGCCAAAAGACCCGCAGTGCGCGGATTTCGAGGAAGAAGCTCAAGATCTCGAGCAAGACAAGTCACCTTTGACCAATTGAACCCATAATTTGAAATTAAGTATTTTGATTCCGCAAACCATGCATCTTTAGGTTACACTTGACACTAGGCCTCGGTTTGCAATACAACCGACAGGCCCTACCTACTGGTTGCATTTACCTTCCTTGACTATTGAATACATTATCACTCCTTGTCATCCCTCACGTGAGGACTTGGTATTCGCACCTCGCGTACGAATATCGAGACTCCCTTCCAAATTTAAAATGATCACCTGGGTAAAATTTGAGTTTACAAAATGCTTGGAAAACCCAACACTTGGGTCGGTGCCTTGAAAATAAAGTGAGTTTCCAAAACTCGCGGTACGGGAGACGTACTGGAGGTACGGTCTGCCCGTTCTCGCCCTAAGGACAGATTCCTTGGGAATTACATCCGAGCATATGTCAAGTACGACCATATGGGTGATATGGGACACCCCTAGCTGAGTAATTAGCTAGGCCAGGGAAATCTTGATGCCAAGGGACAAGTGGATTCGCCGGGGTGGTGTCGGGGAGGACCCCTGGGCTTCCTGGCACAGTATGGTCTGGGACCTAACCTGGTGTTGGTCCGTGGGACCCCTCCCGTTGGCATAAGATAACCCTCAGTCGGCTTTCGAAATGCCTTGTCGTGAAAGCCTCAAGGTCGCCAGACGTGGCTGTGAGTCGCGGGCTGGGTGACTCGGGGTTAGTAACGTCTTGTGGGTAAAGTGTACCCCCTCTGCAGAGGTTAACAACTGTTCGAACAGCCGTGCCCATGGTCATGTGCGGATGTGAGGTGATTCCTTAGCGTAGTTTTGATGGCTTCTTGTGAACTGCTGTTGGTGTGAAAATTTTCCCTTCTGTGCTTGGTTTGAGGCTGTTGGAGCAGCCGGTGTCGGTAAACGATTGGCAGGGAGTCTCTCGTGCCGATGTGCTTGGCTTGTGGCTGTTGGTGTAGCCGGTGTCGGTAAACGATTGGCAGGGAGCCTTTCGTGCCGACAAGAACCAATTGATACAATCTCACTGCTCCGGCCGGATGAGATGCACTTTCTCGTCCGTGCCATTGAGAAGCACTCACTTAGATGTTTTTGAACTTCTTAAACTAAAATCGAATGTGAAAGACAACTGGCTCTCCTTTGAAGCTTGCATCAAACACTTAATTCCCTTGACTTGCTGAGTACTCCCGTACTCACTCTTGCTCTATATAAATAACCCCTCTCAGTTCTCGAAGACGAAGAGATGGGCCCGGCTGAAGAAGAGTTCTTCCAGGAGCAAGCAGTCTACGAGCAGTAGTAGGGTTTTGGCCTTTCCCCAAGGCTTTGCTTGTGGCTTAGGGCCAGTCTCCGCCTTTCCGCTTCCGCCTTTTTGTAATGCTATTGTGAACTCGGGTTCTGTCCGTAGTTCTAACCTTGGTTGTAATCCTACTCTTAATAAAGAGACCGTTGTTGTTGTGATATTCTATCTTCCTGTTGTACTAGCGCTATTTCCTGGGACTGGTACAGGCATACAGGTTAATTTGGATCGCCTTATTCTGGCCTCCGTTCATGGCTAGTTTGGGGCGTGACACTCGTCTAGATTATCTAAGGCATCTACCATCCCCAAAAGCGATCGATGGCTTGATTTTCTTTGTGTTAACTCTCGATCTACACTTTGAGTTGCTATCGACCTTAGTCGTGTTTCGAGATTTAATTTAAAGCCTGCCTTTGATCGTAATTAAGGATAGTACCGGGGTTTCAGCCGGTCTTACCTAATGCATGTAATTATTTACGTTTTTGCATGTATTTGCCACTTGTACAAGTAGATCAACAGATATAGATATATTCATTGCAAGATGTTCTCAAGACTTCTCTGTAATTAATATATTTATATCGGTCGGTTGGCTTGTATAAGTTTGCACTAGAGTATTAGCTAGTGTATTTATCTTCATGCGTTCCCTATCGGCCGTTTTCATTAAATTACCACAAACACATTAACATGGGCCGATGGGATTAGATCTATTTACCAATCTCATTATGTTATAACCTCAAGTAGGCCGATATAGCTTTGTCCTATCGGCTAGGCTCCCACGATGCAACATCAGCCCATCGGCCGATCGGCCATCGTTTCTAATGTAGTTTACTTGTTTATTCTTGTTGATTGCAGATCAAATCAACTGGCACGCCCTACACATACCTAGGCAAGCCATTGGACCTGCACTGGAGCTAAGCAGATCTCCCAGGCCGCCGTGGAAACGTGGAACCCGTTTTGTTGCGAGGCGGGTCGAAATTCTACGCCAACATGCTTTTGGCACACCTGGTGGGACATAACAAGAACACAAACTTCGCAACAACAAGAAGTTCACTACAGGATGTCGAAGCAGAGCGAGATCTCAGAGGAGAATGTCGTCTTTGTGACAGCCGACCAGCTCAATGAAGAGCAAAAAGCTGAGATGAACAAGCTGGTCGAGCAGTTCCAGAACATGTATCTGCAAACCTACTCTAGGACTCGGCAAGGCACCCTGATCCAAAAAACTAAGATGGTAATGCCGAGTCCTGGGGACGGAGCTAGCACGTCGGCGGCGGCACACGATCAAGCTGTCAAGACTGAAGACAGCGCCACGCCGACGCTACAGGATCGCATCGACTCCGCGGACCACTTTGCGTTGGTCAATCAATCGGGGATCCTGGTGAACACACTGACCAATACGGTGAAATCAATCCTAGACGGTTCTATTCACCAGTACAAGCCTCAAGGATCGATTTTCTTACCGGATAACAAATTCTCTGCTTACCGGACCTTGAGAACCGATCTGAGTACGTCTTCCCAGCCAACAGCGCCGATTCCACCTCCATCGGCCCAGCCAGCGTCGACCATGCCGCTGGTCCTGACCAAGCAAGCGGGAGGAAGCCCCCAGCACATCACGGAGGAACAATTCGCACAATGGACGAGAGGTAAACAGCCGATGGTTGAGCCGATACAGCAAGCTCCAGCCAATCCGCCATCGGCCGGGCAACCTCAATTCTCCATGCCAAGCAACCCTCCACAAGCAGCTGCCTACAACGCGCCGCAATGCTACCAGCAGTACACCGCAGGGCAGTACGACGCGCGGAATCTGAATCACCACTTCCAACCGTGCTCCCCGAGGCAATATCGGCTAGAAGGCTTTCAACAGCCTTACCATCAAGAGCTTCCACATCAGCCCGCAGGATACTGGGCCGATACGATAGCCGAGGTGATGCGAGATCAGTTCGGCTTAAAGCCCAAAGAGAGCTCCACAGTGTATCGGCATCCGTACCCCGAGGAGTTCGACAGAGTGCCACTGCCGAGCCTCTCCAAGTTTTCGGCGCAAGACAATGTCTCTACGTACGAGCACATAAGCCGATTCCTAGCGCAATGTGGTGAGGCATCGGCCGTAGAGGCATTGAGGGCGAGATTTTTCCCTCTATCCTTGTCAGGGTCAGCGTTTACATGGTTTTCCTCTCTACCCTGCAATTCCATCAGAGGATAGATCGACCTGGAGAAACAGTTTCATCGTTATTTCTTCAACGGCATACAAGAAATGAAGCTGTCCGATCTCACTGCCATTTGGCAGAGGATTGACGAACCGGTCCCAGATTACATACAACGATTTAGGGACGTCAGGAACAGGTGTTATAGCCTCAGTTTGACAGATCCTCAATTGGCCAATTTGGCATTCCAGGGACTGCTGGGGCCGATATGAGAAAGGTTCTCGTCTCAAGAGTTTGACAGCCTAGCTCAGCTAGCGCAACGGGTATCGGCCCACGAACAAAGATTCCAGGAGGCGAAGAAGTTCGCAAAGAAAATTAACAGTGTTTATCAATACGCCTCCGACGAAGATGATGAAGTTGATGCCGATGTCGATTTGGCTGAGTGGGCCTGGATGAGGAAGCCGACGACATGCCAATGGGCCAAGAAGGGCGACAAAGAGGACAAGTTTGACTTCGATATCAACAAGGCCGATAAAATATTTGATCTACTATTGCAGGAAAAGCAGATACAACTGCCTGTAGGTCATGTGTTGCCATCGGCCAAGGAAATCAAGAAGAGAAGATATTGCAAGTGGCACAAAACATATTCTCATCACACCAACGAGTGCAAGATCTTCCGGCAGCAAATCCAATCGGCCATCGAACAAGGCAGGATCAAGTTTGATGAAGCCGAACGGCCGATGAAAATAGAAGGACACCCGTTCCCAGTCAACATGGTGCGGGCTAGCAGGGCCGATAGCGACGCCTATTGGACCAACAAGCAACCTCATCAGACCTCAGAAGGCCTGATCAAGAAGTACTAGCGGAGGCGGGAGGAACAAGCACAAGACTACGCTGATCAGGACAACTCCTATGATCCCCATTGGGAGTGCGAATTTTTCCGATTCTGCTGGAACGAAGGCATGAGGTTGCCATCAAAACAAGAGTGCCCTGCATGCAATGACATAGAAGACTTTCACCAGCGCAGCTCAAGCAAACAAGCGCATCGGCCGAACAAGCAGAGGAAGTCTGTACAAGAGAGGCTGGGGCCGATGCACCACGATCGTCAGACTGAGCACGACGACCAAGTCCAGAATCCTCAGTGGTGCCTAAGTGATGTATTTAGCAAGACACAAAAGCGACGGGTTCAGAGGCTGAGGCAGAAAGAGCAGATCCAAGAGCAGCAAGTAGCAGTTGCCCATTGGCCCACCAAGACTAAAAAAGAATGGAGAATAAAATCTACAGCGGTCAAGGCCGATGAGGGCACCTCAAAGTCAACTCAAGCTCCAGCGTCTGCAAAAGGTAAAGGCATCGCATCGGCTTCCGTTAACATGGTTTTCATATTGCCAGCAGAGTACAGTATATAGATGGCCGATGAAGCAGTAGCTGATGATGACTCAGAGCAATCTTCGGCTAAGCTGCAGTTGTCACCAGAACAAGCCGTGTTCGACAAACCTGCTGACACCAGTTACAGGCACCTCCGGCCGTTGTACATTAAAGGATTCATCAACGGACGGCCGATGACGAAGATGCTGGTCGATGGCGGCACGGCAGTAAACTTAATACCATACACAACTTTTAGGAAACTTGGAAAAGTACCTGAGGATCTCATCAAGACCAATATGGTGTTAAAAGACTTCGGCGGCAACGCATCGAAAGCAAAAGGGGTGTTGAACGTGGAGCTCACGGTGGGCAATAAGACGATACCTACCACCTTTTTTGTCTTTGATGGAAAGGGTTCCTACAGCCTGTTGTTGGGACGCGATTGGATCCACGCAAATTGTTGCGTTCCTTCAACAATGCATCAGTGCCTCATTCAGTGGCAAGGGGACCAAGTCGAGATCGTGCAGGCCGATAGGTCAGTGCATGTGGCCAATGCCGATCTCGCAGTTTGGGAGATGGAAGGAATCGATTGCCTGTCCGGATGAGTTTGGGAGGCCGATTTCCTCAAGGTAACTGACTGCGACATCGAGACGATCGAAGATCAAGACAAGCAGTTGCTTTAACAAAGGTGTACCATCCACTGCTCAGGATGAACAAGCTAGTCCTTATACAGATGATGCGGTGGATGAGTTAGATGGCAAACTGGGACAAGGCTTTATGTCGGCCGATGAACTTGAAGAGGTTGATATAGGAATAGGTGATAGGCCTAGGACGACGTATGTAAGTACTAACCTGCCAAGAGGTTATAAGAATAATTTAATAAATCTTTTGAAAAAATTCATGGATTGTTTTGCATGGGAATATCATGAGATGCCAGGATTAAGCCGATCAATTGTAGAACATCGGTTATCTATTAAACCAGGCTATCGGCCATTTAAACAGGCTCCTAGGAGATTTAAGGCCGATATGCATGAAGCTATCAAAGCAGAGATCACAAGACTTTACGACGCTAACTTTATCAGACCCTGCCGATACGCGGAGTGGGTTTCCAACATAGTTCCAGTACTGAAGAAAAACGGCAAGCTCAGGGCGTGTATTGATTTAAGAGATTTAAACAAAGCAACACCAAAGGACGAATACCCTATGCCGTTGGCCGATTTGCTGGTTGATGCCGCGTCTGGACACAAGATCATCAACTTCATGGACGGGAACGTGGGCTATAACCAGATCTTCATGGCCAAGGAAGATATCCACAAGACAGCTTTCAGGTGTCCGGGGGCAATCGACCTATACGAGTGGGTGGTTATGACATTCGGCTTAAAAAATGCTGGAGCCACTTATCAGAGGGCAATGAATTATATTTTTCATGATCTTATTGGCTCTTTGATCGAGGTTTACATAGATGACGTCGTCGTAAAGTCAAAAGAGTACGATGTGCACCTGGCCGATTTACGCAAGGTACTAGAAAGAGCAAGGAAATATGGTCTGAAGATGAACCCTAACAAATGTGCCTTTGGCGTATCGGCCGGTCAGTTTTTGGGTTTCTTGGTCCACGAGAGAGGAATTGAGATTACACAGAAGAACATTGATGCTATAAAGAATATCAAGCCTCCAACTAATAAGACCAAGTTACAATCTCTGCTCGGCAAGATCAACTTTGTTTGGCGTTTTATATCAAATCTATCAGGCCGGATAGAGCCGTTCACTTCATTATTGAGGACGAAAGACGATCAAGAGTTTATATGGGGTGATAAGCAGCAAAAGGCGTTGGACAACATCAAAGAATATCTGAGCTCTTCACCAGTCCTAATTCCTCCACGAAAAGGAATTCCATTCAGGCTGTACTTATCGGCCGATGAGAAGTCTATCGGCTTAATTTTGGTTCAAGACATTGATGGTAAAGAGAGGGTCATTTTTTATCTCAGCAGGAGGTTATTGGACGCCGAAACAAGGTACACGCCAGTGGAGAAATTATGTCTATGCTTATATTTTTCATGCACTAAATTGAGGCATTATTTACTTTCCAATGAGTGCATTGTGGTAAGTAAGGCCGATGTGATGAAATACATGCTATCGGCCCCCGTGTTTAAAGGGAGAATTGGGAAGTGGATTTTTGCCTTGACAGAGTTTGATCTCAGGTATGAATCGGCCAAAGTGATCAAGGGACAAGCCCTGGTCGATTTCATTGTTCAACATAGAGATGATTTAATTGCATATTCAGACATTGTGCCATAGACATTGTATTTTGATGGGTCTGTTTGCAGACATGGATGCGGTATCGGGCTAGTCATCATATCCCCTCGGGGGGCAAGCTTCGAGTTTGCGTTTACCATTAAGCCTTATTATACTAACAATCAAGCAGAGTATGAAGCCGTTCTTAGGGGGTTGCAGGTATTACAAGAGGTTGAGGCCGATTCCGTGGAAATTATTGGCGATTCACAGCTGGTTATCAATCAACTTTCTGGGGACTATGAATGCAAGAATGATATTCTCAGAGTTTACAATGAGGAATGCAAGGAGTTGTTGCAAGCCTTCAAGATTGTGACGATGAGGCATATACCCAGGAAGCAGAATTTCGAGGCCAATGACCTAGCTCAGGGGGCATCAGGATACAGGCCGATGGCCAAAGACGTCCAGATTCAAATTGCAACCATGGATGCCGATGATTGGAGATGTGCTATCATCGAATATTTGCATAATCCTTCTTAATCGGCGTCACGAAAAATGAAATACAAAGTTTTACATTATGTCTTGCTCGATGATGATCTATACTATTGGACGATCGATGGTGTCTTACTCAAGTGCCTGAGTTTAGAGGAAGCCAAAATTGCTATGAGCGAGGTCCATGAAGGGATTTGTGGAACATATCAATCGGCCCATAAAATGAGATGGCTTTTGAAGCGCGTTGGGTATTTTTGGCCGACAATGCTAGAGGATTGTTTCAAGTACTATAAAGGGTGTCAAGACTGTCAAAAATTTGGAGCAATTCAGAGAGCACCGGCATCGGCTATGCATCCAATCATAAAGCCGTGGCCGTTTTGAGGATGGGGTATAGATATGATTGAACAGATCAACCCACCATCAAGCAAAGGACACAAGTATATTTTAGTGGCTACAAACTACTTCACAAAGTGGGTTGAGGCCATCCCTCTTAAGAAGGTTGATTCCAAAGATGCAATTCAGTGTGTCAAAGAGCATATTATCTATCGGTTTGGACTACCACAGACATTGACTACAGATCAGGGATCAATTTTCGTATCCGATGTGATTTGTCGTTGGTAGGGATCAAAATCTGGTTCTTGAAGACCTACGGCACAAGAACAGTGTTGAAAAATAAGACCCGGGGGGCAAGAGCAGAAACCCTAGTTTGAAAAGACTCGGCGGGAAAATGAAATGTGAATTTAGAGAGGGATTGACTTACCACAGGGATCTCGGAGGCGTAGAACGGCAAGGAAGCCATGGATGTTGTTGAAGAGGTCGTTGATGAGGGGGTCGGTGCTGAAAGGACGCCGGGGAGTCGCCGGAATCGAAAGGCTCAAGCGGCTATTGAGGAACTGCGCAAGGAAGTCGGCGGCGGGAGGCTGCGAATCTGGATCTGCACGGTTTCAGACAAGCCCTAGCGAAGAAGTCGATGGGTTTCTCAGAGCTAATTCCGCCACATTTTATAATGAAGCGGAATTGGGGGGCATGTGTTAACAGCAGATTTTCATAATCTACTCGGAGAGGAAAGAGAAAACCGATGCAGAGAAGAAGGAGAGCTCTAAGTTGAATCAGTTACCGTATCGGACTCAGTAAGCGTATCGGACTAGGAGAAGCACTAGTAGAAAGGGTGTATCGGCCGATTCGGATTCAATACGGCTATCGGCCGATAGAGTCAGAAAGTTGATAAAGCCAACATGGGCTTGGTTTGGGCTCGAGATAAGCTTCAAGTAGATTGCCAAATAGAGATAAGGCTCAGTTTTAAGCAATTGTATCTTGTAAATTAAGTAGGTTTAGATTTAATCTTTGGCAAGAGTTCACCACAAGGACTTGTTTGTTAGTTAGAGATATGTTCGTGTCCTACGTGGACAATGTTGTAATCTCGGGTATAAATATCCCGGTAGCTTGTACATAGAATCTCTCTCAATATCAATCAATTCAACACAAATCAATCTACTCTCGGCGCATCGCCAACTCTCGCAAGAGGTTAACTTTCGGCGAGTTCTTGCTTCCCTAGAGCAGAGGTAAGAACTCGTACCCGACGATCTACATCGTCGGGGCTAGCATGTCGCTTTAGACGCGTTAAGCCTTGGCAATGTGATCGTCGTCTATCATGTTTTAACTAATCTTGACGTGGCTTTCTAATTCTATTTCGCCAGCGGTTAACACGTTTTAGGGTTTATTGCCGACGATGGTCGAATTGGCTTGCTCGTCTAGATTATCTAAGGCATCTACCATCCTCAAAAGCGATCAATGGCTTAATTTTCTTTGTGTTAACTCTCGATCTACACTTTGAGTTGCTATCGACCTTAGTCGTATTTCGAGATTTAATTTAAAGTCTGCCTTTGATCGTAATTAAGGATAGTACCGGGGCTTCAGCTGGTCTTACCTAATGCATGTAATTATTTACGTTTTTGCATGTATTTGCCATTTGTACAAGTAGATCAACAGATATAGATATATTCATTGCAAGGTGTTCTCAAGACTTCTCTGTAATTAATATATTTATATCGGTCAGTTAGCTTGTATAAGTTTGCACTAGAGTATTAGCTAGTGTATTTATCTTCATGCGTTCCCTATCGGTCGTTTCCATTAAATTGCCACAAACACATTAACATGGGCCGATGGGAAGCTCAGAAGCTCGCAGCTGGCTGTTGAGTCGATGACTTGATCAATACGGGGCAAACCAAAGGGATCCTTGGGACAAAACTTGTTGAGGTCGGTGTAGTCTACACACATGCGCCATTGCCCTGTCTTCTTGCGAACCAGAACCGGGTTGGCCAACTAGTCAGGTTGGTAAACTTCTTTGATGAATCCAGCCGCCAAGAGCTTGGCGAGTTCCTCCTTGATGGCATCCCTTCGATCTTGGGCAAAACGGCGGAGTTGTTGTTTTATAGGTTTCGCGTCCTCTTTAACATTTAATGAGTGCTCAATCACCTCTCTAGGAATACCAGGCATATAAGACGGTTTCCAAGCAAATATATCTTTATTATTTTATAGAAAGGTGATGAGCGTGTTTCCTATTTGAGATCTAACTCGGCACCTATTACAACAGTTTTGGAGGGATTAGAGGGATCAAGGGGAATCTTCTTTGTCTTGGCGTCGCCTTCTCCCAACTTTGCTATCTTCTTTGCTGGTATCTCGCCTTCGCCTGATGTCGATGCAGCCAATCGGACCTCCTGTTGGCCGAGCAATCTTTCATAAGTTTGGGCCATGTCGCAGCTTTCCTTGTCGCAGGTGAAGGCTTGGTTGACGTCGCTGCGCAGGGAAATGACTCCATTGGGACCGGGCATCTTCATCATGAGGTAGGTGTAGTGCAGGACCGCCATAAACTTGGCAAGCACAGGTCTTCCGATAATTGTATGATAAGCGGCTTCGAAGTCGGCAACTTCAAAGCTGACGTTCTCTGTCCGAAAGTTTTCCCGAATGCCGAAGGTGACCGGAAGGGTGATTTGCCCGAGTGGCATAGATGACAGCCCTACGATGACTCCGTGAAAAGGGGCTGAACTCGGCTTCAATTTGGATCTCGGGATTTGCATCTCGTCCAAAGTCTTGGCGAAGAGGATGTTGAGGGCGTTGCTGCCATCGATGAGGACACGCTTGAGCTTGACGTTGTGAACCACCGGGTCTAGTACCAGGGGATACCGCCCCGGGTGAACCACTCGGTCAGGATGATCCGAGCGGTTGAACGTGATAGCCACCTCCGACCATCATAAGTAACGTGGGACTTTAGGCTGTACTACGTTGATTTCCCTGTCGGTCAGCTTCTGCTTCCTCTTCGACTCATATGCTAGTGGCCCTCCGAAAATGTGGTTTAACTCGGCCCTATGATCTTGGAAAGGTTCTGAGCCACCAGCTAGGTCGTCCTTCATGGTTCCTGAGGTGCCGGCTCCATCTGATGGCTTCTGGTGTAGTTGAGTTGCATATTGCTCGGCGAACTGTTTGTAGATGAAGCAATCTTTGGCCGCGTGATTGTGATTCGAGTGATGAGTGCATTGGGCGTTCATGATCCTGTCGTAGGCGGTGACTCGGGGACGCTGTGGCTGATGTTGGTAGTTAGACGTTGCGGCGACCAGATCCTTGGGCTTATGCTTGCGATCTTTTTGGCTGTTATTGTCGTTGCCATTGCCGTTGTCCTTCTTGGGGCGCCAGCTACTCCCGGATTCCTTGTCATGCTTGTCCTACCATGAGGCTTTGATTGCATCATCCAATTTGGCGTAGGAATTGGTTGTCTCGAACATCTTCTTGACTGTCCTTGGAGGCTTGCGCCCGAATTTGCCGATCAGCAACTCATTGCGGACACCTTTCTGGAACGCGGCTATGATGACGTCGTTGGTGATGTCGGGGATCTTGTTTCGCTTCACCGAAAAACGTTGAATGTAGTCTTTCAATGACTCGTCGGGCTTCTGGATCACATTGTAAAGATCGAAGTGGGTCCCGGGCCTTTCAAAAGTGCCCTGGAAATTAGCGATGACGTGGTCCCAAGCTCACTCCATGAATCAATCGAACCTCTCGGTAAGCTTGTGAGCCAATTCCTGGCTGAGTCGGCGAGAGCAACGGGCAAGTAGTTTGCCATGGCCTTGCTGTCTCCTCCTGCTACGCGAATGGCGAGGGTGTAACGGTTAGCCATGACTCGGGGTCGGTTTTGCCGTCATACTTGTCAATTCCAGTGGGCTTGAATCCACTCGGCCAATCCACTCGACGCAGGTCCCGAGTAAACGCGGGTACTCCATCGTCATAGTTGTCGGGGGAATCCCTCTGGTCTTCATGATAGGGCTTGTTGCGCTCGCGATAACGCCGATCAAGTACCTCCCTCAAGTCACTCGGTGTGGGCCTTCGAGAGCCACTCTGGTAGTTTGTAAGATCGAGATGTCGACTAGAGGGGGGGTGAATAGGCGATTTAAAAACTAAATGACACCTAATCAAAACTAACCTAAGTTGCTAGGCTTGGTGAGGGTCAAGTCTAACTAAGCAACTAAGTTATGTTTTGCAAACCTAGGGTGATAGTGGCTCAATTGTATCTCTAGGAAAGTAAATCACACTCCTATGTCAAAGTTTAGCAATCCTAGGGTGATATGATCTCAAGTATGTCTCTAGGAATGTAAATTGCACAAAAGTAAATGTGACAATCAAATGAGACAAGGAGACAAGAGATTTTTCACCGAGGTTCGGAAACTTGCCGGTTTCCTACTCCCCGTTGAGGCGAGCCCAACTCCACCGCTCAACCACGAAGCCACCGCACGCCCCCTTCGTCAAGGGGTGGGCAAGGCGGGAGCCGGCCCACGGAGAGGACTACCCAAGCCTCGATCACTCGGGGTAGTTCTTCCTTCACTCCGAAGGTGGTGAACTCCAAACCACTCACAAATCGGCACCGGGCCTCCTCCACAATCTTCTCGGAGAGGTCACCGGGCAACTCCTCCACAAGCCATCTAGGAGGCGGCAACCTCCAAGAGTAACAAGCAATGACGCGGCTCGGAGATGATCAAGTGCCACACTAGCTCTACAATGGAAGCAAATGCACTTGACTCTTGGCTAGAACAACCTCAATCACTACAAGGGATGAACACTAAGCTCAAATGTGTGTGAGAGAGGTGCAAGGGGTGTATGCAATTTAATTGGGTGCCAAGAGAGTCCCCTTGCTGCTGGTGGGGGAGTATTTATACTCCCACCCACCAAAACTAGCCGTTGGGGATGAAATCCACCAACTCTGTGCATTGCCGGTCAGACTGGACTACGTCGCAACGGCTAGAAAACTAGCCGTTGAACTGCATTAAATGCACTGGGACCACATGGCCGATCAGACCGGAGGCCAAACTGCCGATCAGACCGCCCACGACTCGGTCAGACCGCTATTGGCTCGGTCTGACCAAAAATGGCTCTGGCGGCTCTGGATCGGCCACCCCGAGCAACACCATCCCGGCCTCCAGGGGGCCGGTCTGACCGCAAAAGTACCTCCGGTCAGACCAGCCTTATGTACCGGTCAGACCTCCCGCTTGGTGCCGGTCAGACCGGCCGGGGTACTCCGGTCAGTCCGCCACTATATGGCCGGTCTGACCGCCCTTGGTCAGGCTGAGACAGTGAATACACAAGTGTGTGTGAAGAAATGTGAGCACAAGTCTACATGCATAATGACCTAATGTGGCAATTAAAATCATCTCTTTGCTAGGTCATTACCCCTCTTAATAGTACGGCAAAGCTATAAATAAACTAGCACAATTTTGATCGCCCAACGCCTCGATCAATTTAAAATGAAAACACTAGTTTACCGTCTTCTCTTCTTTTTGCTTTGCGCCGTCAATTTTAATCCATCCATAATCATCCATGCGCACACATGATGTGAATCTAACTTAAAATATATAGCTCAAAGACAACGGTTAGTCCACAATCAGTGCTTGTCATTAATTACCAAAATTAACAACGGGGGCCTAGATGCTTCATAGTTGGAGCTATTGCCATAACGAATCCGATCATGGACGGGTGGCCGGCAGTGACCTCTCTCATGAGAGTCGGTCGACTGATCTTGATGCTTCCAAATTGCGTGATGACGGGGGTCTTTGGACTTGGCGGGTGTCTTGCTGAGCTCGGGTCTTCAGTAGTCTTTAGATCGCATTGGTGGTAGGCGGCTGCCGTCGGGTGTCTCGGCGATGGACTCGGTAGCTTTCCAAGCAGAGCCTGCGGGAGCGCCGGGTAATGCTGTGGCTGCGACGATAGTCTTGACTTTATCTAGGATTGGAGTTACGCCGGGGGATGCCACCTCGATGACGGTGTCGATGAGGTTGAGAGCAGCGACCGTGTTCTGTTGGGGCGTGAGGAAGATATTGGTGTTGTTGACTCGGGTCTGGAGTATGGCCTCACGAGCGGAGCGCCCAGCTGCTCTCAGATCTCGTTTTCTCTTGTCGTTGTCTTCTTTTCGCTTGAGCTCCTCCTCCTTGCGCTTGAGTTCTTCCTCTTTGCGCTTGCGCTCCTTTTCATACTTGGCTCGTTCCTCCTCTGCAAACCTGTGGGCCACGGCTGAGTCGGTCTCCGCTACTTCGGCATAAGGACGTTGAAAAATAGCGGAGCATAGTCGTTGTCGAAGTCGGAGTCGTTGAGATCCTCCGTGGAGATGTCGTAGAGGTCGTCGAAGTCGAAAGAGCTGAGGTAGTCAGCGATCTCAGTAGACGAGCACGATCCGAGGGGTTGAATCATGATGGCGATCTCCCTAGAGCTTGGACCGCAACATGATGACGATGAAGAAGATTCTCCCGAGTGGTTTGATTCCAACTCGGGTGATAAAAGATTGAAGTAGATCTCAGCATCGTTTGGTAACCCGAACGGCGCCGAGTGGTTTTCCCCTCCTGACTGGTTCGGATCCGAGTCAAGGAGAGAAATCTTGCCGAAGTTGTCGGTGATGAAGTCGAGACTGCCGAAACGGAACACCTGCCCAGGGGGAAAGGTGAAGTCGTCGATGCCTGATGAAGATCCCATCACGCTTATTCGGCGAGACGAAGAAGAAAACTTGGCGCAACCCCTACCTGGCGTGCCAACTGTCGAAACCTGATTTCGGCAATAAGAAACAGGGGGTAGCGCACAAGTGCCAAACATGATGGGTTAGTAGACAAAGAAATTTATACAGGTTCAGGCCTTCTATGAAGAAGTAACACCCTACTCCTGTTTCGTGGATTAGATCCGTCGAGTTGTATATTGATCTTTTGATCGAGTTGTGTATGAAGAAGATCTAGCTTATTGCTATTGTTTCTCTATATCCCTCAAGGGACGTCCTATCCTCCATATATAGGTTTAGAGGATAGGCTCACAAGTCGGAGACCTAACTACATACTATATAAGACTTCATAATACTCCCGACTTAGGACTATAAGCCGTTCCTTAATACACAAGGTAACGTAATACTTAAGTCCTAAGCCGATTACATAATCATGAATCATAACCTATCCCCTATAGTCAGTTGGATAAGCTAGCCGTATGGGTATATGGTACCCATAATTTCCACAAATTTCCAACTCGTTAGGATAACGAGCCGAGCCGAACCAGCTCGTTAGGATAACGAGTTAGACCGAGCTGAGCCGAGCTGGCTCGCTATCCACCCATAGCCACGCCACCCTTACTGGCATGGCAAACTACTACTGTCACGCCCCGGATTTCGAAAATCTAGGACCAACTTATCACCGAGCATCTTGCCGTGGCGGTGCAATTTTGCCACACTAGTGTACGTGGCATGGCAGAGTAATACTACCATGCCTCGCTTTGCAGAAAGACAGGAAGCCAAAATATGGGACATAAGCGGCGTGGCAGTTTTCATTCGCCACGCCAGTAGGATCACTTTCGTCATGCCATTAGTAGAGGCGTGGCAACTAGGAACTGCAACGCCATCGCGCTTGGCGTAGCAGACCTGGCACTGTGGCTGGCCTAGTTGGCACTCTGCCACGCTGATAGCACTGGCGTGGCAGTTTGCTACTGCCACGCTAATGGAAGTGGTGTGGTAGACCTAGTTGCTGCTTTTTGGCAAGTTAACCCAGCTTGTTCCATGCATGCATCTCTAGCTGTCGACTTGTTCCTTTCAGTCCTTGTGCACTTACCATTTCCTTATACCCTCACACTACCACATATGATCTGGTGATAGGAAAACACACAATTCCCTTAAATATTGTGCAAATACATAGTCTGGCATAGCTTACTAGTACGTACTAGCTGGGGTACATAGTTCAAACACAATACTAGTACTTGTTCAAACACAAAAGGATGAAATGTGTCCGTGAAGTCGAACATTTCACTTCCTCTTCGTGCACCTGATTGCTTCAGTCCCCGGTGTGTACAGCTACTTCTGCTTCGTAGCTCTTCCTGACGCTGCAAAATATTTCTCGTTAGTTCCACAAAAACACGAAATTTTTGCACGCCGAATTTTTGTATGTATAGTACCTATAGGAAACATGTTTCTGCTATGAACATTTGTGCGGTCTCGTGGCCGCTGGGTACCCCGACGAGGCCTCTGTGACGGTTGTGTAGCTTGCGGAGCATCGGCAAGTTGGGAGGGCCCAATCTCGTCACGAGCCAAAGCGTAGTCGATGTCGGCTTCGTCACTCTCCTCCTCATCGCCTTCGTCACTCTCCTCGTGAGCTCGCCGTGGAACCCTGGTTGTTTGCCTTGACGAACCAGCTTGCGACAGCGTAGCTTGGGGAGACAACGAGTTCCAAACTGGCATCCTCGCCATACCCAATGACGACGCCTGCCTCAAAGAGCGAGTTGGCCCTACTACGCTAGTTGCGGCAACGGCATTGGCAACTGCCGCCTCAGGCATGTGGACTGCTACTGTAGTAGAAGTGCAGCTCATCCCCGCAGCCATTCGGCAGGAACGGCGATGAATAAGCTGCAACAAAAAAGCCTCAATGAGATCAATTTTCAACGATTGAACAGAGTATAGAGGTGGAATGCAATTTTTTCATGTACCTCTATAAAGCCTCATAGTGCACTAGCCTTGTTAGGTGCTCCGAGCGGTGTTAGCAAAGCCTCGCCGGCCTCGTTGGTCAAGCGGGCTAGTTGTTTCCCCTGCATCCACACATGAGTTTCTCGACATGAGTACAGAAAACAAAACGTAAGGACCACGTACAATATCAGAAACGAGGCCTCGCAAAGCTATCGATACAACCAGGCTAGGGTTGCCGACCCCCAACTGTATGTGCGAATCATGTCCCACTTTGCGAGTAGTGGAAGGAACATCCAGGCAACAGCATCCCCACTAGCATCAGGGAATAGGACGGTACCGATGAGCATCCACAACCAAGCACAGGCGTACCTCTCCACAACCTGAATCGGAGCCTCTGCAAGACACACTAAGAAGGTGTCCCAAAGCCACCTGATAGGTACGCCTGAAGGACGTGTGTCCTTACCCTCCGGCTCAGGGGGGCGCACACCAACGAGGCCCTCCACCATGTCATGTCATCCCTCAGTCTGTATATCCCCCGTCACCAGCTCGCCATCAACAGGAAGTCCAAGTATCATGGCGACATCCTGAAGAGTGATGGTGACCTTACCGCACACAAGGTGGAATGTGTGGGTCTCGGGTCTCCAACGGTCGACCATAGCGGTCAATGCACTGTGGTCCATCTGCGGTAGCCCGGTATTGGCAAGACGAGCAAGTGGAAGAAATCCTGCGAGCCGAATGTAGTGAGCGTACCGCTCATCCCACGATAGTGGGATATGGACTTGAGGTCTGAGGGGCTTGAGACGCTGCACAATACGTAGAATAAAGTTAGTACAGTGAGACATTTATTGAGGGGAATTAACGACATCCAAATGTAGTAGGACCAAACTAACCCTATTTTCCTCCTAGAGTGAGTAACCTCGGTGTGTGCTATCGTAGTGCAACTGCAGAAGCAGATACTGTTGGTGCGCCATTCTGCGTACACATTGAGAACAATATAGGGCAAAATAACAAGTACAACAAATATGAAAGACTTATGGTGCATACAAATAAAAAAAATGGAAAGCAACTATGGGTACATACAAAAATAAAAAAAGTTACATAACTAGGGGTGCATGTAAACACAACAATAAAATTAAAGCCACAATCACCTCCATGTTATGTCCCGCCTTCTTCCTAAGGTGTTTAGGTTTTGTTTTCTTTGGTTTATGAAAATTCTTATTGTGGCCCTCCTCATGGCATTCGGAGCAACGAATTTTTACTTTATTGTCATCGAAATCCCCATGACCATATTTGTCAACATCACCACCACCATTCGACGTATCCATATCGTTCCTAAGACGTTTCCTTTTTCTTCGGCCTTTGGCGGTCCGCTTCAATGGGTTCGACGGCACGTATTCCTCCCCAATGTATGGTGGCCACTGTAAAGGATCAAGGTAAAGCTGGAACCTAGATGACCATGTGAGTAAATCCTTTTCTTCCATATAGAACCGAGTCAAGAATTGAGGAGACTTGTGATCAACACCTCTTTAACGACAAGCTGTCATCACGTGTGGGCAAGGCACATGTAATAACTCGATCATTCGACAAGTACACTCCGTCGTTGATAGGTTTACTTTGAAGTTGCGGCCACCATACCTCCCTCCACCACACGTGGTCCCACCGGCCGACCTAACAGAGTAAATGAACTGGTTTGGATCGTACAGACCGCAACCTCATTGGACGAGGCCTCCTCCGCCTCACGCAAGTGCTTGGTTGTGGCAACACCCCACAATTTACCGGCTATAAGCTGCTGTTCTACATCCTTATATCTGTCAACAAAATAGTTGTTGCAATTCTTAAATGTGAACTCCACTACGATCGACACAGGCATTGCTCGAATCCCACCCAACACATTGTTCATCACCTCAGCAACATTGGTTGTCATCATCCCATACCTAGCACCATCCTCGTCGTATGCTTGTGCCCATTTTCTCCTCTGTGACATTTGACTCTTGAGCCATGCCCTTCCAGGCTCGTTCAAGTCCTTTCACAGTTCCTTATACTTCTTTTTGAAATCTTGCTTCTCAAGAAGGTAACATAAGGCCTTCAACTTACCAATCACGGACTTGCAGCTATGTTTCTTCCAAAGATTCGCAGCGAAATGACACACACACCATCGATGAATAAGATTTGGATAGCCATCTAACTTCTCCTTGACCGCATTGATTATTCCTGCATGTCGATCGGACACAACGCACACTTTACGTGATGTACCAAGGACCTCTAGGCGTAATATGTTCATAAACCAAGACCAACTATCATTGTTCTCTCCCTCCGCAAGAGCAAAGGCAATAGGAAGAAGTTGATCATTTGCATCAATGACAATAGCAGTGAGCAAGGTACCCTTATATTTTCCAGTTAGAAAAGTCCCATCTATAGCAATGACGGGCCTGCAATGCTTGAAAGCCTCAATGCACGACGAAAACGTCCAAAACACCCATAGAAGGACGTGTTTCAGAACACCACCATCCATCTCCGTTTGGTTACCATGGTATATGAAATACTTGGTGCCTGGATTGTAATGTGCTATTGCATTAAGGATCATGGGAACCCTGTTTTATGCTTCCTTCCAGTCGCCCCATATTAGTTCCATCGTCTTTTGCTTCGCCCTCCATACCTTCCCGTATTTCACTCGATATTGAGATAACGCAAATATGGATTCAATAAATGAGGGGACAGAGGTATCGGAGTCACGTTGCACAATACCAATTATGCGCCTTGCAAGGTATGTCACTGTGGCTTGAGAGTGTTGACCTGATGGCCGAGATGATCCACATGTGTGAGGTTGCTCTACATTGGTGATCTTCCAGGTTGCCTCTCTTGTCTTTCTAGCCCAAACCTTCCATTCGCATCCTCTCTGGCAATGTATGGTGTATCTCTTATTCACATCAGACAATATCACCACGTAAGGCCTATGATGATGAACCGCATAGTCTTGCAAGAATAGTTTCAATAACTCTATTGTCTCAAATGTCAAACCCTTTCAAATAATGGCCTCCTCAGCACGTGGAGCATAATCCCTACTCCGAAGACCGCTCTCACAAATAGCATCAACGGTGTTGGAGATGTCTTCTGAAATAGGAACCTCCGGCAAGATCACTTTCGCCCTCCTAAGATTTTGCAACTCTTCCTCCGTATAAATTGAAGCTGGGCCTTCATTGTCCGAAGAAAACATCGATAAACATTCATCGATGTCTCCCTGCCACCTGCCATGCTCGAAAGAACTTGGGTTGAAGTCATCGCTCACAACTGCCACTATACCATTCAACTGCACCGCACAAACATTTCCATGCCCATTATCGTGCCCATCATTTGTAGTGCCATTGCCGTTTGAGAGACTGTTAGGTTCTACCGAGAGTACTACACCATTATTACCATGTACATCTATCTTCGCTAATGGGGGATCCTGTGTCAAAGTCTACTCGGGCTCCACTATCGGTTTATGATTTGTTTCCAAAGAATGACCACAATCTAAGGACATTGGACTATTGTACTTTGATTTGTACCACTAGTTGTAACCACCACATCCATAGAACGAACTTGTGAACTTGAAACACATGCAACATTGTTGATGAGAAAACACGACGGCCTAGGAGTTCTGCTTAGCTCCAGTGCAGGTTCA
Organism: Oryza officinalis; assembly: GCA_008326285.1. Lineage (NCBI taxonomy): Eukaryota > Viridiplantae > Streptophyta > Magnoliopsida > Poales > Poaceae > Oryza > Oryza officinalis. The sequence goes on from BDMV01000007.1 coordinate 5,989,371, forward strand.
AATCTTGCTTTCGGGTTTAGGGCGTGTCAGTTGGTTTGATCCTGCAACCAACAAGTTATACAATAAAACAATGTTAGTAAACGATAGCCGATCGGTTGATAAGCCGATGACATATCGTGGAAAACCTAGCCGATACATAGGCTGAATTGGCTGCAGGATGAAAGATGCTATACATAAACCAAATTTAGATTAAGTATAATCATAAACAACTTTTCCTTTACAGGATCAATCCTATAGGTTGAACTCAATCGATGCAGCACAAGATTGATATATTTTAAAGTCAATTGTCATATAATTATAAAACCTAAATAACCAGCCGATGGATAGATGTTGTAGATTAAACTCAAAACAATCATGATCGGCTGTAGAAATAAATAACATATAATCACACATTTAATTCTTCTCTTGGATGCAAGTAATTATGGATCGGACCCAACTGAGACAACATTAATTACTTATAACCAAGATCAGGTAAATCAATGATTACATGAACCTATTCATAGCCAATAAGATGTTTTAGGGTATTTTAGATAACGTATCGGCTAGAACTCTGATACAGCCTTATACAGGAATATCAATCTTGATCAAATATGTTAAACAAATTTCAACCTCGACGGATTAGACCTAACCGATGGCAGCGTAAGATTTGAAACAAGCTTAAAAAATTTAAAGGATCGACACACTTGTATAAGATGGCAGATATAACATATTAAGCAAATTAATAAATGCGAAACAGGTAAGATCGGCTGAACCCCGATTCTACCCTTATTGGCAATCAAAAAGCAGGTTAGCATTTATGATTCTGAACACGACTTAGTAGGTCAAACCCAATTGATGTAGCATTAAATATGAAAAGAAGCATGAAGTCTAAACAATCAAGCCCTTGACTAATTTTCAGGGTGGTTGATACCTTAGCCAATCTAAGCCGATGGGACGATTTAGCTGATACCGACAAAACCTTGAAAAGACTTGGTCGATACAAGTAGATCGAGCCATCGAATTAGATTGACTAAGATATATAATAACCAACGATTGTACAAGATAGATTAGAACATATAAAAATATGCGCTAATCCGTCGATACAAACCACTGTGACAAGCCATACCTCTTATTGGAGATCGAAACCGATGCAGCCCAACTCGAAACAAGAACTCGTCGAAAAGTAAAAGTAAAGTTATGGTGATGCACTGAGAGTGTATTGAACTGTTGTTAATTTCTTACAAGACTCTGGCATATATTTATACCCGAACATACAAACCTTGTTCATATCGGACACGACTCAAAACTTGTCTAATTACAAAATAAACAAACAAGTCCCTAGGCGAACTCCTACCATGAATTTCTTAAAGGAAGCAACTAACTCTTATTCCTAATTAACAGATACAATTGTCTCTTCTGGACTCAATCCTTGTTTGGCAACATCTTCAGATCTCCTCTCGAGTCCGATATGAACTCGTACTACCTGTATCGGCTGACCGAGTCCGACTCTGTATCGGCCAATACGGCTTCCTGCCGATGCGCTGCTCTGTTTTCAGAAATAATCTTATCTCCTCGAATCCGTTTCGAACCCATCTTCATCTTTGTGTATCTTTACCAAATTTTGTTGTTAACAAACATATGTCGACCACTCCAACTCACATGATATGGACATCATCACAAAGTGTTCCCTTGATCCAACCCCTGCATCGTACCGCCCTTCCATTCTTACCACGTCTGTAGGTACTCTATGTTGCATTTTAGAACGAACCCGATCACATAATTCTACCCATGTCGGACTGGCCGTAAACACTAACACATCTACTTTCATCTCATCAAACTTTCCATTTGCACTAACGGTTCCACCAGAATATACACGCACCACACGATCCATCTACATACACAATATTCACATGCAAATCAAATAACTATTATGGAACGATATGACGGCGGAAGACAACTTCTATACAAAAAAAACACTGCATGCACGACCTTATCGTCCATACATAATCACAATCACCTAAAAATGGCGTGTTCGTGCTCTCTCATGTCTAACCCCAGTTTTACCCCTATCATTCGAACAAAAGGAGGTATTTTCCACGTACAGATCACTGACAGAAACGAGAACTACTCCATAATACACCCCGATCTACTCCGATCCATCCCCATGGACCTCATTAACCCATCTTCCAACAATACTATATTCAACCCTACACATTACAAATACATGCAAAATTAAGAGGAAAAATAAAAAAAAATACCGAGATATACCTTCCGGGATGACCTCTCACTAAAAAGGGCTTCAAATCAGACCAAGAAAACTTGATTTTGAGTGGATTTGGAAGGATTTGAGGAGGGGGCGCCGGTTGCTTCACGAAGACGGAGAGAGAGAGAGCGCAAGAACAGAGAGAAGAGGAGGAAGAAAGGGGCGGCGACGGCGGCTGGGGGATATTTCCCCTAGCCACGCTAGGCGGGATGGCGTGGCGATGTCACGCCATCGAGCCTGGCGTGGCAAGCTGTGGGCTCGCCGTGCCACGTCTGCGTTCGCTTGACCTTGTCAACGGGTCATTCTTTGCAACGCCAAGACCGGTGGCGTGGTAAAGTTGTTTGGACACGCCATCGACACTGACATGGCGAAAAGATTCATTTTTGAAAATAAGTTCACATAGAACTATTATTAAAATTATTTATTAAAAAGATATAAAAAAGAATTCCCCACCATAACACCCGTTGCGACCTACCCGGATGACGCCTCCGCTTGTCCGCTATGACGCTATCCTCGGACTTGCCTCAATCCGCAATGCAATTCCATCGCCGCACCTTTCATCCTCGCCCTGCGTAGCTGTACCGCGCGCCTCAGCAGCCGAACTTCCTCGCCGCCCATAGCTTCACCGTGCCCTCCGGTCGTCGTCCTCTCTTTTCCTCCGGCACCGCGCGAAGGCTTGGTTGCGACGGGTGCCACCCAACCTCTCATCCCTCCGGCGGCTACCTCCGAATTGTGTGAAACAATGTCATCCCTCCAGCGGCTACCTCCGAATTGTGTGAAACAATGTCGTCTCCCGGTGCTCTTCTGCACACTTCAGCTCTGGCATCGACCATGCCGCCCGGTCTCGACGTCACGCAGATCTGGCCGCCGTCACCTGCCTGCATCTGCTCACGCTTGCCGTGGACGGAGTAACCAGTAGCCGCACCATTCTCGCTAGCCATCCACCGTTGCCTATTGCTGTTGTATGTTCTCATTTGCACATTGCATGGTAGGTGCTCGGTCAAATGCTTACTCAGTGCAATGATCCAATCTATACTGTTCTCACACTGATCATCTAAAAACTTCAACAACCAATTCATGGTGTTAGAATTGCTCAACTGGTGTCTACTCTTCATTAGAGCTGCAACAGCAATTTCAGGTATCCCTTTTGGCAGTCTTTTGCCGTCTTTCCTGTTAGTTACAGTATATTATTATTTGGTCGTGGATCCCCTCCTATCATTCCTCTGTTGATAAAATTACTGAATGGAAAATTTTTAACGTGCTGACCATATGTTTAGTAAAATGTTTCCACCACGTTGCTAATTTATTTCATTAGTTTGCTTCTTCTTGTTCTAGCAACTTACGTGTGAAAGCATCAACACACTAGATTTTTTCTTCAGATTTTCAGAGACGTCATTGAGCTCCCTTTAGCTGTGCTAATAGTTAGGAATCTTCAGAGAAACAATATGCACAATGTACTGAACTTCCAAGGTAATATCTCCACCAGGTCAGCATAGAATCGTATACCATTTGCTTGCCGTGAATGCAGCCGTCGTCTTCACTTCTTTAACCAAAATGTTTGTCATTCAGCATGCACAACTAATTGAGGGGTGAAAAAAGGGAAGTTGAAATAAAGTGGCAATTTTTGGAGAGAAAAATAAAGCCCATTTCAATTCATTAATCCATGGTTCTTCGCCATTTGTAAAGAAGATGCACTGTAGAATCAACAACTGCACTGTTCCAAAGTTCTTCCGGATATAAGCATTGAAAGTCTTTTGCATGGCCATGGTCTCTTACAAGTTTGTTTCTTCAGGTCGAACTTACAAAAAGTAGCTGTGATCATTATTGGAGGATAATTTCTGAACGTCAGGACCTGAATTTTTCTTTTTTTTTCTATATATAATGTGTATCAAAATTCCTGCTAATAATTGACATACAGAATTGTTTGGTTATATATTTATTATGACCTAGATGCCCAAGTTCTTTTTCCAAGTTATGTTCCCTAATATGTACTATATTTTGTATGTAACTTCAAGTTGCCTGCTGTACTGCTTTGAACCACCATCCAAACTAGGACAAGCACTTCCAACAGTTTTAATTTAATTGAGGTTGGTAAGCCTTTAAACCATTCTTTTCAAGAAATAAACCATCCAAACTAGGACAATTTCTGAAGGATTTACATGGAGTTTTGGAGCCAAGCCCCAGGTCAAGCCCAAATTGCCCCAGTTCTGGGTCCACCCCTGATAACAACTCACATATTTATTTTCTCCTTAAATGGTGAAATGCTTTGCTTCCTACAAAGCATTATATATATTGCATTCTATCTTCATTGGTTGTAAACGCAGCAATTTTAGAGCATATATCACAGTATTGATTTTTACATTAGCAATACAAATGAATGATGAAATAATATGGCTGGTGTTCTTCCTTGATCACACCTTCACACCTACAATTTTCCCATGACACATCCTGTGGCCCACCCACCTCTTTTCAAGTATTCAACAAAACAACTAACCATACATGTGCTTTCAGGCAAGCTTATTTTGTGTGTTTGAGGTTTGCCTATGGTTTAGTTTGTTTGGAGCAAGGTTACTGGATCGTGTGCGAATCATCCTGGTAGACTGGTAACTCATATTGCGCTTTATTTGATGTTTGACCACTTATAGTACTGCACAGATATGTTTTGCTTTTGAAACACTTGTATTTGCCAGCTTACTCTGATTAGATAATTCATTTTTTTTAGCTATGATAAGTTACACCAATGAATTAACTCGAATATAGGTTTACCAGGTCGGCAAGTGTCAGCAGGTTAAAGGACAAATTTATTTGGTCGGTGTTAAGTTCACTGGACATATTTTTAACAGAACTTTTATTTGTTTTTCAAATCCTATTCACTGAGCAAGGAGAGTGGTAGAAGGCATTCAGTGGGTACGAAATGTAGATCTAGCTCTAAAGTTTCAGAAATCACATCTTAGGCTCCTTTGAATTGGAGGAAAAATGGAGGAAAGACAAAGGAATTGAAATCCTACACTATTCATGCCTTTGATTTGTAGGAATGAGGAAAGGAAAAACGTAGGAAACTTTCCTATTCCTATGATTCTAGAGGAAAAACATAGGAAATTTAACATCCACTCTAAGCTCATGTTTTTGCTATCTCACGTAGGATCGAGGCAAATGTAGTAGCTCAAGGCCACTTGTCTATTCAATTAGTGTAGGTTAGATGTGTATAAGTAGATAACCAATCCGATTTACTCTAATAATCCAAACTTATTCTTGTGTTTTTCCTACGGTCCAATCAAACACTCATTCCCACAAAATTTCTATGTTTTTTAATCCTCTGTTTTGCATATGTATTCCTATTCTTTTTCTTTGTTTTTCCTATTCCTACGTTTTCTCGATCCTGCGTTACTATGGAGGGATTCCTTAATGTGTTTTTGGTCACTCACTATTCACTAAGTTCTTACTGTGTTGCAGAAGACTGGACGTACAAATGGCAGAAATATAATGTTGTCTTCCTACTTATCCTTGGATGATAATTCACAAATCTGCATCAAATTCTTAAGCATGCAGTTCAAGCGATGATGGTGGCCACGACTGGAGGTTCCGGTGGTAGTTAATAAGGTAAGAATCATAGTTGTTTACTGACAATGCCTATAATGCAATACATCATCAAATGATTTAGATAGAAAAGCATTATGATTATTGCCATTTTATCTCTCTAGGTTCAAGCCTTGAGGATCATGTTCAGGACTCTGCTGCCTTCGATTTATTCCATCGATGATTGAGAGCTTTAATTTGTGCACTATTGAACTATATACGAGAGAACCGTCTAATTCTAAAATTGCAGAGTCTAGTCTAAAATGTCAGTAGTATGCAATGTGCAATTTTTCTTTCTTTCAACTGTAATTTTGTTGTTATACTTGGTTTACTTTGTTGTGATTTAAGTTTAAATATTATTTTCTATAATTTTGTAAATTTTACAAATTGTAAATTTTATTTCATGTAGTTTTTGTATGTTTAAATATGTTGTTCAACCTTTTATTAAAAGAAAAGAAGAAGCAATGAGAATCGTTGGATTGCCATCAAATGGAATGTGCAAAGTAAATATATTGGAAGTAAATATACCGCTGTCCACGCCCAGGCCATCGCCGTCCTCAACATCAAGGTCTTGATTCTTGTGGTGTTGGATCGCGCCGCCAACAACTACAGCCATTGGCGCAACCTCTTCCTTGTCGTCTTGGGCAAGTATGCCCTAACCGATCACGTCCTCACCGACGATGGCCGTGGCCCTCACTGAGTTCGGCGACCCCATCGGCGATCGTACGCTCGTCCTCACGCTCCTCCGCGGCCTCAGCAGCAAGTTCCGGCACATGGTGCCCAATCTGAAGATGCAGCGTCCCTTTCCCACCTTCGAGGAGGCCCGCACGCTCCTTCTCGAGGAGATCGACATCGACGACGTCGCCGCCACGGATGCCGATGTCGCTCCACTATCACCACCGTCCGCCCTTGTTGCTGCTACCAACACCGCCCCGCGCGCCCCTAGCTACCAGTGGTGGCGGGTTCCAGTAGTGCCAACAACGGACCGAGCGGGCAGTCCTCCCAGAGCTCCGGCCGTCGTCGTGGCCGCGACGGCAAGCAGCAGGCTACACCCGACGCTCCTACTGGCGGCCCTCGTCCACCGGCGCCCTTCACCAACCCCTAGGCCGGCACGGTGCAATTCTGGCCACACCCGTACAGCCTCGGGGGCGCCTCAGACGTGCCTCATCAGCCTCCGCCCGCTGCCTTTACCGCCATGCAGCTGCAGTACCAGCCGTACCCGACACTGCCCCAGCAGCAGTAGCCCTACTCCACGCCGCCTCCAGGGTTCGGCTACAAGGGCGTCCCGCCCGTCGCAACGCAGCAGCAGTCGCCCTCCTGGACGCCGATGCAAGGGGGGTCCTAGGACATGCCGTCGCTCGTCAGCAACTTCAGCATCATGTCATGACACCACCGCCGTCGACCGAGTGGTATGCCGACTCTGGCGCTGGCTCTCATATGGTCAACAATTCTGGCTCGCACAATCAACAATATTGTGCGCTCTCTTCTGTTCCAGGCTAGTCTTCCTCCGGTTTATTGGGCTGACTCTCTTCACACGGCTATCTACTGTTGGCGCATAATTTCGACCCGTCCAGCAACCAAACGGGTTCCGCGTTACCACGGCGGCCTGGGAGATCTGCTTAACTCCAGTGCAGGTCCAAATGGCTTGCCTAGTCGTAAGTAGAGCGTGCCAGTTGATTTGATCTGCAATCAACAAGAAACAAGTAAACCAAGTCAGAGAACAATGGCCGATCGGTCAATAGACCGATGACACATTGTCATAGCCCAGCCGATAGGGCAAAGCTATATCGGCTCACTTAGAAAATAAGTAAAACATGAATCTAATCTTATCAGCCTTCATTGATATGTAGATCTCAACTAATAATATCGGCCGATAAGGATGACAAAGGTAACTACACCAGCTAGTACTCTAGTGCAACCTTATACGAGCCAATCGGCCAGTATAAACACATCAACCATAAAGAGATCTTAAAATTACTTCACGATCAACATATTTATACTTATCGATCTGCATATATAAGCGGCAAACATATGCAAGAAATATAAAGCAATCACATATGTTAGATAAGACCGGCTAAAACCCCGGTACTATCCTTAATTACAACCGAAAACAGGCTTTGTGTTAGATCTCAAAACAGGACTAAGGTCGATGACAACTTGAAGTGTGGATTGAGACTTAACACAAAGAAAATCAAGTCGTCGATTGCTTTTGGGGATGGCAGCTGCATTGAATAATCTAGCCAAGCATAAAAATTAAACCATCGTCGGCAATAAACCCTAAAGCGAGTAAACCGCTGGCAAGGCTTAATTAAGATACCTGTCAAAACTATTCAAGACATGATAATCGACGATCACGTCATCGAGGCTTAACGTGTCTAAAGCGACACGTTAGCCCCGACGATGCAGATCGTCGGGGACGAGTTCTTACCTCTGCTCCGAGGAAGCAAGAACTCGTCGAAGAAGACCTCTTGCGAGGGTTGGCGATGCGCCGAAAGTAGATTGATTCGATTGTGTGATTGGTTGAGAGAGCCTTTACATGTACAAACTATCGGGATATTTATACCCGAAGTTACAACAGAACCCTTGTAGGGCACGATCTTATCTACAACTAACAAACAAGTCCTTGCGGCAGACTTAAGCCACAGATTAGATTTACACTACTTAATTTACAAGATACAATTGCCTAAAACCGAGCTTTATCTCTATTTGGCAACTTCCTTGAAGCTTACTTCGAGCCCAGACCAAGCCCACGTTGACACTGTCAACTCACAACCCGCATCGGCCCACGACCAAACCAAATCCGTATCGGCCGATACGCTCTTTATAGCAACACCTCCCCAGTCCGATACGGTTATCGGGTCCGATACGAAGCCTGGTCCGACTCCAACTCAATCCTTCCTCTCTGCTCCGGTTTCCTCTTTCCTTTCCGAGTCGATTACCAAAATCCGTCGTTAACACATGCCCCCCAATTCCGCTTCATTATATAATGTGGCGGAATTAGCTCCAGGGAACTCATCGACTTTTTGCTAGGTCTAACCTGAAAACCGCACAGATCCAGATTCGAACCCTTTCGCCGCCGATTCAACAAACTCCTCGTGTTCTGCAGCTCCGGCGACCCCTCGGCGTCTCGTCAACATCAACCCCCTTCACAGCGACCCCTCCAACAACAACGATGGCCTCCGCCCCGTTTTACGCCTCCGAGATCCCTGCGGTAAGTCAATTCCTTCAAAGTCCGCATTATTACCTTTTCCGCCGATTTCTCCAAGTTAGGTTTTTACTTTCTGCCCCCCTCAGGCCTTATATTCTCATCGTTGTTCTCACGATTTAGGTCTTCAAAAACCAAATCTTGATTCCCACCGACGATAAATCTCATCGCTTTCTCCTGGGCCCCATGGGCGACTGCGACCCAACCTGGCTAATCAACGCCGAAACAGACAGAATCCCTTTCAGGCAAGCCAAGCCCACTGTCTCGGCGTGGAAGCACACCTTCAGGTCATGGCCATCAAAGCTAAACGGATACAGGACCTGGCACAAAAGGATTGCTGCCGTCAAACAAGTCCACTGGGACGAGATTGGAATCGGCCAATGCATAACTCTGTCCCTGGCCGATACCAAGAAGAATGAGCCACTAATGTCAGCTGCCAGCTACTTCTGGTCAAGTACCTTGAACGCCTTTATGTTCAAGCAAGGTCCGATGACCCCAACCCTCATAGATATCAAGGTACTCACAGGATTGGATATCAGCTCCGAGATCAACCCCTTCAGCCTCCTGGTAAACAGCAGCCACAAGTTGAAGACCAAGAAAATCGGAGGCTGGTCCGGATATATCTCTGAACACATGGAACAGGGATCGGTCTCAGAGCGAGAACACGTAGCTTTCCTGACATTGTGGTTGGAGAGATTTGTCTTTTGCGGATCGACCTGTGGCCCCACTACAAACTGTCAACACTTGGCTCAAGCTTTGGTCGACAAGAGACAAATCCCCTTGGGCCGATACCTTCTAGGAGCTGTATATCGGCTACTCCATGTTTTCACACAAGACTTGATGCTAAAACAGACTGTGGCTCATGGAGGACCATAGTGGTTCATTCAACTCTGGCTAACCATATACACCAACACCATGGTTGATCGGCCACCTCTATCAGATTCTCGCTTTCCATCAAAATATGCCGATCACGAAGACCCCAGGAACAGAAGATGCATGTCCTACGGGGAAGCAGCCTCCGTCTACCTCGGCGCAGATCAATCGGCCGATGACATGGCTACATGGTTCATCCGTTTCTTCACCGGCCCTCCATCAGCCAAGATGGATATGTTTGTATATACATCGGACCGAGACTTCGAGCTCCCAGACGATCTGCAACTGAGCTTAATAAATGATGACATGGAATCAAAGGAATTATTCATGATTGGCCTTACTCCATGCCTGCTCCCAGTAGGCGTCTTTCAGGGAAGGAGCACCAGCTTGTCCTATGAGTTTTACACCCCAATGACAGCTGCTAGACAATGCGGGCTCGGACAACTTCCCATTAGCTTGCATCTTCATAAGCTCCTAGAGAGCAGAGGCACAGTCCCATCGGCCCTGATTATGAACAAAGCAATGGAAATCGAGCTCCCCAATCTTGGTGACTGCGATCGGCTGCATCTGAATGCCTTCGTGCACATTAACTTCCAAACTTGGTGGCAAGAGTGGGCCGCTCACATATTTCATCAATCGGCCAGGTTCTATGTGACAGAACTTATCCAAGGCATCAGCCCTCAAGTCCCAGATGAGCCGATTCCATCTGTGAGCAACAGTGGACGGAAGATCTTCTACGCTCAAGCCATAGCTCCATCGGGGTCAACCGTCCTGGAATCCATCATCGGCCTCACTGCCCCAAAAGTGGCGTCACTTCTCCAAGGTCCGATGTCTAAAGAAAACCCCAAGAGAAAAGCGCCGGCCAAAGGCAAATCACAGAAAGCCAGCAAGAAGGCTAAAACCGATGACCAGGCCGATGCCGAAGAGCTAGACCCCTCCTTGGAAGAATTCCTCGAAGAACAAGTGATGGAGGAGGAAGTCGATGCAGCAGCGGCCGATGCACACGAAGAAGAAAACCCGTCGGTCGAAACCACCCAAGAGCCATCGGCCGAAGCTGCGGAGATCCCACCGGCCGATGACCAAGATGATGCCCCGCAACCAAAAAGGACCAGACATGCAGTTCGCAAGGTCAATATAATCCCTTCTCTGTGTTTACATAATTTCCTTGTACTGTCACACTTTAGCTTCATATCCTTTTCAGGCTGCGGTGTCGTCTGTGTTAAAGGAGAGAACTCAATCGGCCCCTTTGCCAAGAACCAAGAAAACAACTTTGCAACGGCGCGAACGAGCCAAGGCACGATTGAGAACCCCTTCTCCTTCTCCACCACCCTCTCCGACTGTCTCGGTAAGAGTTGATTTTTTGCATTATTTTCGTAATCACATAACCCTATTCACCAATTTCCTGCTTTTTTAGCCTAGGGCTCCGTCACGTTCACCACATCGGCCAACCCCCTCGCCTACTGTGTCGACAAAGCAAAGGGAGGCCGATGCAAGCACCACCAATGCTCCAACACAGGTAACCACGGTTACCCTGATCCCCTTTCTGCCGATTCCTGATTAACAAGGCTAACCTCGACCCATGTTGATATTTGCAGAACCTAGCCGATATGTTCTCCTTTGATATCGGCCAGTTTCTTGATGATGAGGACAAGGAGCTACCCAGCACAGCCAGGGCACCAATCTCTGATGATCTGAAGAACCGGCTGACCGATATTGGGAATCGGCTAGAAGCCTTGCTGGAGTGTTTGGTAGAAGACTGCTCCTCCATCAGAGTCAGGGTACAAGAAATCCAAGACGAACTGCCCGAAGACCTGATGGAAATCCTCACGCCGGCCATCTTCCTGGAACAATACCGATTCAAGCTTTTCAGAGCAAAAGAAAGACTTGCAGAGCGACGACAGCGCGAACAACTGGAATCGGCCCTGTCCGCTAGCAAAGCTCAAGTGAACGCCGATAAGACCAGGTTGGACGAACTAGCGGTGGAGCCGATTGTGCTGAAAAATAGGCTTGAAGAACTCCGTCGCCTCGAGGCAGAGCTAGAATCGAAGCTGGCCACTACACGCCAAGAAATCCAGGAAGTCGAAGCCGGGATAGCTGCATCACCCAAGGTCATAGAAGATCAGACGGCAAAGCTCAAGGCATCGGCCAAGTACCTCGCGACCCTAAGCAAATCACTGAAACCAATCCCAGGGACGATGGCCGATGATACCCAGGCTATCGAAGACGTTGAGCAGATTCGTCGTAAAGCCATTGCTGCTATCGCAGACTTCATAGGGTGATGTAGCATATGTTATTTCTATAATGTATAACCATACACCTTATCGGCCATGCAGCCGAATTTGTTTTGAAAATTCCAGCCTAATTTATTGCTTCTGAAATCCTCTCACACCTTATCGGCCGTGCAGCTAAATTTGTTTTGAAAATTCCAGGCACATATATCTTTAATACGAACAATCTCATTATAAGCAATCTCATCAGCCAGAGAGCTGAAGTCAATCGCCAAACTGAAAAATCCTTGAAAATTTTTGAAAATTCCTGTATATATATATGCCCCCCAAATTTAGGAAGATGAGGGCTCATATTCTGAAATTTTGAACTAAGGGCGATAGTATTTACCGGCCATCTAAAGACGATGCTTGACTACATCGGCTGTAATCATAAATCGGCTAGAGGGCCGATCATGAGTCAATCCAGACACTGGGATAATATTGTTTCAAGTATTTGCCATTGAGAGCTCGTCCATAAATCTCGCCATCTAATCCCTTGAGCAGATAGGCATTGTGAGAAACACATCAATGAATTAGAAAGGGGCCTTCCCAATTAGGTGACCATTTGCCGAATTTATTATCTTTGGAGCCAATCGGCATTATTAATTTCCACACAAGGTCTCCTTCCTCGAACGATTTGGCAACGACCTTTTTATTATAATGACGGGCCACTCTATCTTTATCACGCTTGATTTTCTCCAAGGCCCGTAATCGAACATGTGCCAAATCATCCAATTCATCCACCATAAGATTATGGTACTCATCGGCTGTCAAGTCATCTTGCAAAGCAATCCTTCTTGAGCCGATGGCGGTTTCCCACGGCAGTACGGCTTCATGCCCGTAGACCAGTTGATAGGGAGGCACTTGGATTGCACCATGGCAAGCCATCCGATACGCCCAAAGGGCATCGGCCAGCGTCGTATGCCATTGCCTCGGCTGCTCGTCGATTTTCCTCTTGATTAATTTGATTAAAGACTTGTTAGAAGCCTCCGCCTGCCCATTGGCCTGCGCGTAGTAATGAGAAGAATTGAGCAATCTGATGCCCATGCTGTCAGCAAATCGGACGAACTCGTCGGACACGAAGATTGATCCCTGATCTGTAGTTAATGTCTGAGGTAACCCAAACCGATATATGATGTGCTCCTTGACGAACTAAATAGCGTCTTTGGAATCAACCTTCTTGAGAGGAACGGTCTCAACCCACTTTGTGAAGTAATCTGTAGCCACCAATATATACTTGTGTCCCTTACTTGATGGTGGGTTAATCTGGCCGATCATATCTATTCCCCATCCTCGAAACGGCCACGGCTTTATGATTGGATGCATAACCGATGCCGGTGCTCTCTGAATTGCTCCAAATTTCTGACAATCCTGACATCCTTTATAATACTTGAAGCAATCTTCTAGCATGGTTGGCCAAAAATATCCGACGCGCTTCATCAGCCATTTCATTTTATGGGCCGATTGATGGGTGCCACAAATCCCTTCGTGTACTTCGCTCATAACGGTCTTAGCCTCCTCAGGACCTAGGCATTTGAGTAGGACACCATCAACCGTCCGATAATATAGATTATCGTCCAATAAGACATAGTGTAAAACTTTATATTTCATTCTGCGTGACGCCGATTGGGAAGGGTTTCTCAAATACTCAATGATATCAAACCTCCAGTCATCGGCGTGCACGAGAGCAATCTGAATTGGAACGTCTTTAGCCATCGGCCTGTATCCCGATGCCCCCTGAGCTAAATCGTTGGCTTCAAAATTCTGCTTCCTGGGTATATGCCTCATCGTTACGATCCGGAAACCGTGTAATAACTCTTTGCACTCCTCATTGTAGACTTTGAGAATATCGTCTCTGCACTCATACTCCCCAGAAAGTTGACTAATTACTAGCTGTGAATCACCAATGATTTCCACGGCATCGGCCTCGACTTCTTGTAATAACTGCAAGCCCTTAAGCACCGCTTCATATTCTGCTTGATTGTTGGTATAATAAGGCTTGATAGTGAAAGCGAACTCAAAACTTGCCCCCCGAGGGGATATGATGACTAGGCCGATACCGCAACCGTGTCTGCAGACGGATCCATCGAAATATAACGTCCACGGCACAATGTCTGCATATGCAACTGAGTCATCTCTATGTTGAACGATGAAATCGGCCAGGGCTTGTCCTTTGATCGCTTTGGCCGATTCATATCGAAGATCAAACTCTGTTAAAGCAAAGATCCATTTCCCGACTCGTCCTTTCAACACAGGGGCCGATAACATGTATTTCATCACATCGGCCTTGCTCACTACGATGCACTCGTTGGAAAGCAAGTAATGCCTCAATTTAGTACATGAAAAATATAAACAAAGGCATAATTTCTCCACCGGTGTGTACCTTATCTCAGCGTCTAACATTCTCCTGCTGAGATAAAAAATTGCTCTTTCCTTGCCGTTAATATCTTGAACCAAGACTGAGCCGATGGATTTCTCATCGGCTGACAAGTACAATTTGAATGGGACTCCTTTTTGTGGAGGAATTAAGACCGGCGGAGAAGTTAAATATTCCTTGATATCGTCTAGCGCTTTCTGTTGCTTGTCACCCCATATGAATTCTTCGTCGTCCTTTATTTTCAACAGTGGGGTGAATGGCTCTATACGGCCCGACAAATTTGATATAAAACGCCGGACGAAGTTGATCTTTCCAAGCAGAGACTGTAACTTGGTCTTGTTTTCTGGAGGCTTGATTTTCTTGATGGCATCGATGTTCTTCTGTGTGATTTCGATCCCCCTTTCATGGACCAAGAAACCCAAAAACTGACTGGCCGATACGCCAAAGGCGCATTTGTTAGGGTTCAACTTCAAACCATATTTCCTTGCCCTTTCTAGTACCTTGCGTAAGTCGGCCAAGTGCATATCATGTTCTCTTGACTTTACGACGACATCGTCTATATAAACTTCAATCAGAGAGCCAATAAGATCATGAAAAATGTAATTCATAGCCCTCTGATACGTAGCTCCAGCATTCTTCAAACCAAATGTCATGACGACCCATTCATATAGGCCGATTGCCCCTGGGCACCTGAAGGCTGTCTTATGAATGTCCTCTTTAGCCATAAAGATCTGGTTGTAGCCCGCGTTTCCGTCCATGAAATTAATGATCTTATGCCCAGAAGCAGCGTCGACTAGCAAATCGGCTAACGGCATAGGGTACTCGTCTTTGGGTGTCGCCTTATTTAGATCTCTGAAATCGATGCATACCCTTAGCTTGCCGTTCTTTTTCAATACCGGAACTATGTTGGAGACCCACTCCGCGTATCGGCAGGGCCTGACAAAGTTGGCGTCGTAAAGTCTTGTGATCTCTGCTTTTATGGCTTCGTGCATATCGGCCTTAAACCTCCGAGGAGCTTGCTTAAAAGGCCGATAGCCTTGCTTGATTGGTAGCCGATGTTCTACAATCGATCGGCTTAATCCTGGCATTTCATGGTATTCCCATGCAAAACAATCTCTGAATTCTTTCAAAAGATCTATCAAATTATTCTTATATTCCTTTGGCAAATTAGCGCTTACATACGTCGGCCTAGGCCTATCACCTATTCCTATATCAATTTCTTCCAATTCATCGGCCGACGTAAAACCTTGTCCCAACTTGCCGTCTAACTCATCCACCGCGTCATCTGTGTAGGGGTTATTGTCAACGGCGGATGGTGCATCTTCGCTAAAGTAACCGCTTATCTTGATCTTCAATTGTCTCGATGTCGCAGTCGGTTACCTTGAGGAAATCGGCGTCCCAGACTCGCCCGGACAAGCAGTCGATTCCCTCCATCTCCCAAACTGCGAGATCGGCATTGGCGACGTGTACTGACCGATCGGCCTGCACGATCTCGACTTGGTCCCCTTGCCATTGCATGAGGCATTGGTGCATTGTTGAAGGGACACAGCAATTTGCATGGATCCAATCTCGTCCCAACAACAAGCTGTAGGAACCCTTTCCATCGAAGACGAAGAAGGTGGTGGGAATTGTTTTGCTGCCCACGGTGAGTTCCACGTTCAGGACCCCCTTCGCCTCGGACGCGTTGCCACCGAAGTCCTTTAATACCATATTTGTCTTGATAAGATCCTCAGGTACTTTTCCAAGCTTCCTGAAGGTCGTGTATGGCATTAAATTGACTGCTGCGCCACCATCGACCAGCATCTTCGTCATCGGCCGCCCGTTGATGAATCCTTTGATGTACAACGGCCGTAGATGTCTGTAGCTGGCGTCAACTGGCTTGTCGAAGGTGGCTTGGTCTGGTGACAACCGTAGCCTGGCTGAACTTTGTTCCTCATCAGCCATCGCTTCATCGGCCGCCTACACACTGTATTCTGCTGGCAATATAAACACCATGTTAACAGGCGCCGATGCCGTTTTCTTACCTTTTGAAGCTGAGTAGCCCTGAGCTGTATTGGAGGTGCCCTCATCGGCCTTGGCCACCGTGGATTTTATTCTCCACTCTTTTCTGGTCTTGGTGGGCCGATAGGGTATTTCAGCTTGTTGCTCTTGGATTTGCTCTTTCCTCCTCAACCTCTGAACCCGTCGTTTCTGTGTCTTGGAGAATACATCGCTTGGGCACCATTGGGGGTTCTGGACTTGCTCCTCATCTTCATCGTGTTGGTCTTGGTGCATCGGCCCCAGCCTTCCATGCATGGATTTCCGTTGCTTCGCCGGCCGATGCGTTTGTCTGCTTGAGCTGCCCTAACAAGAATTTTCTACACCACTGCATGCAGGGCACTCCTGGATAGATGGCAACCTCATCCCTTCATTCCAGCAGAAGCGAAAAAACTCGCACTCCCAGTGTGGGTCGTAGGAGTTGTCTTGATCGACTTGGTCTTGAGCTTGTTCCTCCTGCCTCCGCTGATATTTTCTGATCAGACCCTCAGAGGTTTGATGAGGCCGCTTGCCAGTCCGATGACCACCGCCATCGGCCCTGTCCGCCCGCACCATGTTGACTGGGAACGGGTGGCCTTCAATCTTCATCGGCCGCTTGGCGTCATCGATTTTAATTCTGCCCTGCTCGATGGCCGATTGGATTTGTTGCCGGAAGATCTTGCATTCATTTGTATGGTGTGAATAGGAATTGTGCCACTTGCAATATCTCCTTTTCTTGATGTCTTCGGCCGATGGCAATACGTGACCTACTGGCAGTTGAATCTGCTTTTCTTGCAACAGCAGGTCAAATATCTTATCGGCCTTGTTGATGTCGAAATCATATTTATCTTCTTTATCTCCTTTCTTGGCCCACTGGCAAGTTGTTGATTTCTTCATCCGGGCCCACTCGGCTAGGTCGACATCAGCGTCTTCATCGTCTTCATCGTCGGAGGCGTACTGATAAACAGTGTTAATCTTTTTCGTGAACTTCTTTGCCTCCTGGAATCGCTGCTCGTGGGCCGATACCCGTTGTGCCAGCTGAGCGAGGCTGTCAAATTCCTGCGAGGAGAACCTCTCGCGTATCGGCCCTAGCAATCCCTGAAATGTCAGGTCGGCCAACTGGGAATCGGTCAGACTGAGGCTATAACATCTGTTGCGTATGTCTCTGAACCTTTGTATGTACTCAGGGACCGATTCATCCACTCGTTGCCTGATGGCAGTCAGATCTGACAGTTTCATCTCTTGTACGCCATTGTAGAAATATCTATGAAACTGTTTCTCCAGATCTATCCATCTTCTGATGGAATTGCAGGGCAAGGAAGAAAACCATGTGAATGCAGACCCTGATAAGGACAGAGGGAAAAACCTCACCCTCAACGCCTCGATAGCCGATGCCTCCCCACACTGTGCTAAGAATCGGCTGACATGCTCATATGTCGAGACGTTGTCCTGTCTCGAAAACTTAGAGAAATCCGGGATCTTGTATCGGCCCGGCAATGGTACCCTGTCAAATTCTTCGGGATACGGGTGCCGATACACCGTAGAGTTCTCCTTGGGCTTCAAGCCGAATTGATCTCGCATCACTTCGGCTATCATGTCAGCCCAGTATCCTGCGGGCCGATGCGGGAGGTCCTGCTGGTAGGATTGTTGGAGGCCCTCTGCTTGATAGTGCCTAGGGGAGTACGGTTGATAGTGATGATCCAGGTTCTGCGCGCCGTACTGCCCTGCGGTATACTGCTGATAGCCTTGCGGCACGTTGTACGCGGCTGGCTGCGGAGGGTTGCTAGGCATGGGGATGTGAGGCTGTCCAGCCGATGTCAGGTTGACAGGAACTTGCTGCATCGGCTCGATCACTGGTTGCTTCCCCTTTGTCCACTGCGCATATTGCTCCTCTGTGATGTGCTGAGGGCTTCCTCCCGCCTGCTTGGTGAGGACCAGCGGCAGGGTTGTTGTTGGTTGCGCCGATGGAGGTGGCATCGGCGCTGTCGGCTGAGCCGTGCTCAGGTCGTTCCTCAAGGTCCGATAGGCAGGGAACTTATTTTCTGGCAGGTAAATCGGGCCTTGAGGCTTGTACTGATGGATTGAACCATCTAGGATCGACTTGACCGTATTGGTCAACGTGTTCACCAGGATCCCCGACTGGTTGACTAGCGCAGAGTGAACTGCGGAGTCGATTCGGTCTTGCAACGTCGGCGCTGCAGTGTCTTCAGTTTTGACGACGTGATCGTGCGCCGCCGCCGACGTTCCAGCTCCATCTCCAGAACTCGGCATGACCACCTTGGACTTTTGAATCAAGGTGCCCTGCCGAGTCCTAGAATATGTTTGCAGGTACATATTCTGGAACTGCGCGACCAGACTCTCCATCTCAGCTTTTTGTTCTGCGCTGAGCTGGTCGGCGGTCACAGGAATGACGTTCTCCTCGACGATCTCGGCCTGCTTCGACATCTCGAGGTGTTCTTGTTGCTGGTGAGAAGCTTGTGTTCTTGAAGTCCCACTGGGCGTGCCAAAAGCGTGTTGGCGCAGAATTTCGACCCGTCCAGCAACCAAACGGGTTCCGCGTTACCACAGCGGCCTGGGAGATCTGCTTAACTCCAGTGCAGGTCCAAATGGCTTGCCTAGTCGTAAGTAGAGCGTGCCAGTTGATTTGATCTGCAATCAACAAGAAACAAGTAAACCAAGTCAGAGAACAATGGCCGATCGGTCAATAGACCGATGACACATTGTCATAGCCCAGCCGATAGGGCAAAGCTATATCGGCTCACTTAGAAAATAAGTAAAACATGAATCTAATCTTATCAGCCTTCATTGATATGTAGATCTCAACTAATAATATCGGCCGATAAGGATGACAAAGGTAACTACACCAGCTAGTACTCTAGTGCAACCTTATACGAGCCAATCAGCCAGTATAAACACATCAACCATAAAGAGATCTTAAAATTACTTCACGATCAACATATTTATACTTATCGATCTGCACATATAAGCGGCAAACATATGCAAGAAATATAAAGCAATCACATATGTTAGATAAGACCGGCTAAAACCCCGGTACTATCCTTAATTACAACCGAAAACAGGCTTTGTGTTAGATCTCAAAACAGGACTAAGGTCGATGACAACTCGAAGTGTGGATTGAGACTTAACACAAAGAAAATCAAGTCGTCGATTGCTTTTGGGGATGGCAGCTGCATTGAATAATCTAGCCAAGCATAAAAATTAAACCATCGTCGGCAATAAACCCTAAAGCGAGTAAACCGCTGGCAAGGCTTAATTAAGATACCTGTCAAAACTATTCAAGATATGATAATCGACGATCACGTCATCGAGGCTTAACGTGTCTAAAGCGACACGTTAGCCCCGATGATGCAGATCGTCGGGGACGAGTTCTTACCTCTGCTCCGAGGAAGCAAGAACTCGTCGAAGAAGACCTCTTGCGAGGGTTGGCGATGCGCCGAAAGTAGATTGATTCGATTGTGTGATTGGTTGAGAGAGCCTTTACATGTACAAACTATCGGGATATTTATACCCGAAGTTACAACAGAACCCTTGTAGGGCACGATCTTATCTACAACTAACAAACAAGTCCTTGCGGCAGACTTAAGCCACAGATTAGATTTACACTACTTAATTTACAAGATACAATTGCCTAAAACCGAGCTTTATCTCTATTTGGCAACTTCCTTGAAGCTTACTTCGAGCCCAGACCAAGCCCACGTTGACACTGTCAACTCACAACCCGCATCGGCCCACGACCAAACCAAATCCGTATCGGCCGATACGCTCTTTATAGCAACACCTCCCCAGTCCGATACGGTTATCGGGTCCGATACGAAGCCTGGTCCGACTCCAACTCAATCCTTCCTCTCTGCTCCGGTTTTCTCTTTCCTTTCCGAGTCGATTACCAAAATCCGTCGTTAACATCTACCTCCTCAATCGTCACCCCACGAAAACCTTAGACGACCTCACTCCTTTTTTTTGCTCTTTATGGCACCCAGCCCTCCTACACGCATCTTCGAGTTTTCGGCTGTGCGTGCTATCCTAACCTATCCTAACCTATCATCCACAGCTCCACAGCTCCCTCACCTCACTCCACTCTGTGCATCTTTCTTGGATACTCTACCAATCATAAAGGGTACCGATGTCTAGATCAACATTCTAATCGGATCATCGTCTCACGACACGTCGTGTTCGACGAGACTTTGTTTCCTTTTTCTGAGATGTCCACCACCCCTCAGGATCCTACCAATCTAGAGTTTTTGAGCGATGATGACGTTTCCTCTTTGCCCGCTGGGCCAAGAGTTGTGACTGCAAGTACTCGCCTCCCCGGTGGCATGGACACCGCCCCTGGTGCCCCCGATGCTGTGCACGCCCTTGCTGGCTCCGTGCTGCCCGCCCCTGCCGGCCCGGTGCCAGTGCACGCCCCCAGCTCCTCGACTGCACCGGTTGGACCCTCGTCACCGTCTAGCGCCGCTGCTCCTGCGGACCCATCGTCCCAGGCTGTTGCCAGCGGCGCTTGCCGCACCACTAGTCAGACCGCCTCTACGGCGCCTCAGGCCATCGTCCCGGTCACAAATGCACACACCATGAGCACCCGTGGCAAAGCTGGCTTCCGTTAGCCAGTGGACCGCCTCAACCTCAACATGGCAGTCCTCTCTTCGGTGCCTACGTCCGTCCGCACCACCCTTTCGAACCCGACTTGGCCTCTCGCTATGCAAGCTGAGTTTGATGCACTGCAAGCCAATGACACTTGGACCTTGGTGCCTCGTCCGCCTGGTGTTAATGTTGTTATAGGGAAATGGGTCTTCCGTCACAAGTTCCTGTCTGATGCTCTCTTGACCGCTATAAAGCTCGGTGGGTTCTTCGCGGTTTTACACAGTGTCCGAGAATTGATTATAATGAGACTTTCAGCTCGGTTGTTAAGCCAGCAACTATTCGGGTGGTTCTCACTTTAGCATTGTCTCGCTCCTGGCCTATCCATCAGCTTGATGTGAAGAATGTCTTCCTTCATGGGACCCTGACGGAGACAGTTTACTGTGTTTAGCCGATTGGTTTTGTTGACTCCTCCAGACCAGACTATGTCTGCCGCCTGAATAAGTCTCTCTATGGATTGAAGCAATCTCCTCGTGCTTGGCACAACCGCTTCACCTCTCACGTCACCTCCCTTGGTTTTGTTGCGCTGTTCATCTACTGTCATGATGTTGATATGGCGTTCCCGCTCCTATATGTTGATCATATTAATTTATTTTTCAAAAAAATTTAGTAAATACTTAATTAATTATGTGCTAATAAGTCGCTCTGTTTTTCGTGTGGAGGGAAACCTCCGCCCGAAAAATAGAACGACTCATTGACACATAATTAATTAAATATTAATTTATTTTTTTTGAAAAATGGATTAATATGATTTTTTTAGAACTTTCGTATAGAAATTTTTTTTATAAAACACACGTCATTTAGCAGTTTAAAAAACGTGTGCACGAAAGAACACCCAGTACCTTTACGTGCGCAGCGGCGTGAGGCGTGGCGCCGCGCTTACACTTCTAGTTCCTACAAACTAATGAGAGAAGTGAGCTGATCCATGCATGCTGCCACGTTTCAAAGGCAGGTGGAAATGCACTGCCTGCTTTTTGTCAGACAACAGCGACAAACAACACCTAACAAGGAACTGCTCACTCAAAATACACATGTAGTAGTATCTTTCACAAGGTTTGGAGCTCCACATGTGTGGACCTGATCTGGTAAGATAAACCCATGAAGGTTGGATACATTTTCTACACAAGTTGCGTGACTGAAATATTAACAGTATACCAAAATCATCAGTATGTAAGCCAGCCGATCCAGCACAATGCTCAGTGAGTTCAGTATAAGTTCAGCAAGTGGACCGAGAGTGACAGCAGTAGACAACAAACAGCCACTGTGAATTACACATTACTTGACTTCTGATCGCAATTTGATTTACTGGAAACAAGTCAAATTTTTACCCCCACAAAATTTCCAGACAAATCTCCGTGTTCAGTCCTGATCACCGGTGCCCTTGCCAGTGGGTTTCTGGCTATTTGTGCCATAGATCATTTCAAAACAAGCTAATATCACTGACAAAGACCCCAGAAACACCGAGTGGCCAGTTAAAACCTGCTTAAAAGCATCTAAATTGGCACCACGCATCTCTGTCCTGTTGGAAAATTACAGCTGAATCAATTTAATTGCAAAAAATCTAACTAAGAATGGTAAAACAAAAAAGAATTTTCAATACCTCGCTGACACCTTCAAATTTTCAAGCTCCCCTTTCAATAAATTTATCTTATGTTGGACCTCATGGACCTGCATCATTAGTTTAATAATGATTAGCATGATCTATGGGCTCAACAACCAAATCGTACAACAATTAGCATTTATCCATAATCGAAGTAACAAAACTATTGTATGGCTCGTTGCATGTCGCCATTTCAGATTCCTCCAAGCTCTACAATCCCCCCCCCCCCCCCCGCCCAACACACCCACCCAAAAAAAAGGACAGGTGTTCTTCTCCATAGCTTCCTCTCTCCTTGTGTACCTCATCATTGTTCAAGAGATCGCAGCTTGAAGGACATGAGAGAAAGGACGAGCTCATAATTAACTATTTCCAGATAATACACCACCGTTCCAGAGGCAGATTACATTTTAACCATGAGCATGAGCTCACCAGAGCTGCTCATGGCCATGAGCCAGTTCTGCTGCCATCGAGAAGCCCCTCATGACAATCACCTAAGAGCTCCTTAAAATGAATTTTATATGCATTTTACAAGTTTTTATGATTTTCAGTTGAACAATTAATGTTTTAGCTATTTTCTTTACATTTTCCATATAAAATACAGGATCCACAGGTCAGTAAGAGCAAATATGCACAAAGGACCCTGGGTTCTCTGGAAATCAACCCGCACTTCGTCATGACCTAGCTCACATGCAGTGGAGTAACTATGAGTCCTTAATGAAATCATGCGCATGCAACGAATGCCACACGTTGCATGGGAATCTGAAAAAAATAACTGGGAAGAGCATAGGCGAGTGCCATTTGAAGAGGATACAGTAGCCACGTGAAAGGTTAACAACTAGAAAACATATAGTCAATCAAGCGTGCCACAAAACTTACAGCAGGGTAGTTATATGCATTAAAGCCGCTTTCAAAAAATTATATGTATTGAGCAAGACCTAAAGTAACCTTATTTGGGAGTTTGGCCAATGCAACTTCAAGTAACAAGTTCTCTGACATGTCGAACATATAAACCGGAGAATGTTTGATAATATATATAAAGGAAATGGATTATAGGAAAATATTTCTATACTCCTAAGAAGTATATATATATATGTGTGTGTGTATATATATATATATATATATATATATATATATATATATATATATATATATATATATATATATATATATATATATGTATATATATATATATGTATATATATATGTATATGTGTATATACATATGTGTATATATATATATACATATATATATATATCCCTATACCAATTTGGTGTATATATATATACATATATACATATATATATAGGGATATATATATATATATATATATGTATATTTTGGAACGGATGAGAAGAATAAAGGAACAAATTTGGGCGTGGAAGAAGAATAAACGAAGAATTCAGAAGACTACCTAAGAAGGAACCCAGAAGGACACCCTATAAAGCATAAAGGGACAATATAGGGTGCAGTGAATGACATATCCCTGTAAAGAATAAAATTTTCGGTGGAAAGGCCTCAACTTTAACCTGCTCTCGTGAAGCCACAGTAACGAAGAGATAAACAGGAGGCACAGGTGACGCCATCCCTAGCCTCTATAAAAGGAGACTTCGGCCTTCACTCCGGAGACACACAACAACGAAGACACCATTCAGAGCAAAGCTTTCAAGCGCGCCCTTACCCTCCATTTCACTTTTCTTAGTAGTAGTCACTCTAGCCTACCTTGCATAATATATTGAAGTAAGGAGTTGTAATATAACGCTGTGTAAGGTAAGAAGAACTTGTTTGTATCTACTTTCGGGGTTCCCGAAAGGGAACACCGTATGTAAGCCTACCTGTTTAATATGAAGTAATTTTCTTTAAGTATCCCTATCTGTTTGTTCTAGACAAATGTTTATGCTAGGGACCCTATAGGAGAAACCTCTCCGGATGTTCTTGTTTTTAGCCTGCATCTTGCATAGGCGTTTGGAGAATCAGTATCCATAGAGAAGTGTTCTCTTTGGGTGGAACTACCTGGGGAGACGGTAAACTCTTAGCTAGGTCAAATATGACTAGGGGTATCTGAAATTAGTTGCTTCTTTAAACAGGCAGATAGGTGAGGCATACGGCTAGTACCGAGTAGGACTTTAAAATTTCTGAATCAAGCGCCGGCTGTTTTTGGATTCGCCACCCTGCAAAAGATCCTAAAAATTTAAGAAAAAATTTCGAGTGAACGGTAACCAAAAAAGCGACTGTGAACAGTAATTCTGCACTCATAATAGTGAATTCAACACTAGGAATAGTAGTGAACAGTATTTCAGCACCTACAATATTTGCACCACTTCAAATATTTGAGCAAACACTTAAGACATTTAAGTCCTAATAAAAAAGGTTAGTGGTTGTAAAGTGGTATCAGAGCCTGGTAATCATAGAGAAGCTAAATTTAGAAGCTAATATTGAAAAGATAATAAATATCAAAGATAATATCAATATAAGGTATAGATTAAGCCATACTGAAGAACATAGTTGGCACTCTAATAATAGCCAACTAAATTTAATTGTAGATTTAATATATAATTTCTATATAAATTGGGGTAAGAGACAGGAAGGTTTGGAGCAAAAGGTTGAAGACATATATAAAGAACAAAAGCAAATTGTAGACAAAATTCTTTTCTTAGTAATAAGCTAAATACTGCATTAAAATTGTTAGAAGAATATAAGATAAGGCAAAATAAAATTTCACATAATAGTGATTATATTAAAGAATTATTAGACAAAATCAACTCTAGTAAAGGAAAGAAAATAGTTTTGGCTTCATCAGGCATAGTCTCATCTTCACAAGCCATTAATTCAGAAAAATGGACATATCTAAGAGTCTCTTTAGAAGAATAGCAAGTAGAGATGATAGTTAATCTGATAAATAAAAAGGCAAATATGAAGACATAGATGAGCTGGAAAATGTTGCACAAGTAGATAAGCAGCTCGAAAGATATCAACGAGATACTTTAAGGGCAATAAGACCTCAACAAGTATATTGCATGGGATTCTTTGAGAATAAGAATGGGCTATATAGAATATCTAGAGAAGTAGAATTAAGTGTTCTAACAAAACCAGTAGAATTAAAAATAGTAGCTAAAGAGTTTGAAAATGGATTAAAATATTTAGGATATAAGTATATTCACCAAGGTATGTATATAATAGGAATCAAAGGGATAACAAGAAAGAAATTAGGAGCTAAAGTATTAATAACTTTATTAGATAAAAGATGGGACACAATAGATAAAGCATTGTTAGGCTATCTAGAAGGAGATATAAATGAAAACATGCTGATAACCTATATAGTGCCTGACTTAATGATGCCTGTAAAAGAATTCATAGACAAAATGAGTTTTGGTTTTCAAACAAAAGGATAAGAAGAATTAAAAGTAACAAATTTGTTAATAAGTATAGAATTTATAGGAAGATTGACTAATAGAAGTGCCTCCAAATACAAAATCAATATAAATGATGTGATAGAAAAAATACATTCTAAAGAAATAAAATTCATGAGCCCTTTGACGATAGACTCTGGAGAAAGAGCACGAGAAAAATGGCCAATTAGTGAATTTATAAAAAGTAAAACTTTGAGCCAGCCTGAAAACTTCATAAGTTACTAAGATAGCAAAGGGAATGTTAGTATTAGATTTACAAATTATAAGTCCAGAGCTTCAGATGATTTGGATACAGAATCATCTGATAGAAATATTATAGATAGCAGAAGACATAGTATTTCTGAATTTATAGAAAAATTAGATCATGAAAGTAAACTAAAATATTATGAAGATAAATTAAAAGATATAGCAGATGAATATAATAATTCTCTAAAAAGTGAGTGGCCTAAAATTAGAGATAAGGAACTTTACTTCTATAGAGAATTATTCAGGATAAAGAAACTAAAAAAAGATAAAAACTTAGCCATAGAAACCCCCAGAACCCAGGAAATTAAAATAGAACAAATAAAGTTGAAAGAACCAAGAGAAGACAACAAAGAAAATCAAATATTTGGTAAGGTATTAAGTGAGAAAGAGCAATGGGAAGAAAATGAGAAATTATTACTAAAAAGTTATGAAGAAGAAAATAATATGATAGAGGAAATAGAGAATATAGAAGAAGAAGACAACGCGGGACAATATAATGATTTTATAGACTCGTTGGATGAGGTAGGTTTGCATAATCTAGATAATGTAATGGAAGCCATGGAAGTAAAATTGGGAACAAGAAAAAGGAAAAGATATGGAGAGGATTTTGTAAAAAATGAAGGAGAAAGAAAAAGACCAGCCAGGGTAGCAGGAAGATGGCCCCCAGAAAAAGAAGAGTATTCATCTAATTATATCCCAGGACAGTATAGGCACATGGGCACTAAAAGAAGAGATTTTGAGAAACCAATAAAATTTCAAAATCAAAAAAATGATGGAGCTATACTAAATCTAGCAGCACATGATCTCATAGATTAGCCAAATATCATTAGTATTTGGAAGGGATTAATAGTTCAAAAATATATACAAAATCAGCACAACATAGGGAATAAAGTGGAGGATATGATAACTTATTTAGAAACAATTTTGGGTGAATCTACTAAAGTCTTATGGGAGCAATGGGCTGAAAAGAATCCTAATAACTATGAAGAGCTAAAAAGAGTAGGAAGTAATCCTCACAATTTCGCAAATATAGTATCTAATATTATCATAGTTGAAGACCCAGAATTAGGATACACAACCTTACAAAATGAAAGATTAAAAGAAATAGAAAAGTTAACATTGACAAGCTGAAAAGGTATAAAGGAATTTTCCCAACATTATCTATATAATGCAACAACTGCCAAACAAGAATACAATAAGGGAATAGTTGAGCGATATTTTAATAAACAACCTGACCCATTAGGTAGTATGATTTTTGAGGAATATAAAAAGGAAACTGAAGGAGCTGAAATTAATATTTCTCAAGCTATAACTTTCGTATTCAAACAATTAAGGAAAATATGCACAGGAATACAAGCCCAAAGGTCAATGAAACATTCTGATTATAATTTTTGCAATAAAATAGTACAAATACCTTTATCATATGGAGAAGATAGGCCTAGAAATAAAAGAAACCATAGACATCAAAGTAGAAATAACAATAATATAAGGACAAAAAAAAGTTACTTCTTAAGAAGATCAGATAATAGAGTACCTTTCTTACATAAACGAAATGTAAGAAGGTATAACCCAAAGAAAACTTACGATAGAACATGCAGATGTTTCATATGTAATTCACCAGATCATTTAAGTAGAACTTGCCCAAATAAAGATCAAAAGAGATATTCTAGTAAATATGAAGAACAAGAGAGAGTCTTAATTATAGATAGCGTAAATGAAAATATATTAGTATGTGATGATGAAATAAAAGATGACGAATCAATATATTTTATCATAGAAATAGACGAAATTAAAAACACCAATGAAGAGTATGATTCAACCGATGAAGAATTAGATTTAATTGGCAAACTAGCAGGGTTAAAAATTGAAATGATCGATCAATTAAACTGTGAACATGATTGGATTAGAGGAAAAGGAGACTATAATATTAAATGTGCTTTTTGCATCTATTACCCAAGCCAAGACAATAGAGTAACCTGTAGTGTATGCCTAAAACAAGCTTGTGCTGAATGTATAAAAGCAAATAAACAAAAATGGAGAAAAGAGATAGAATTAGAATCAGATGAAAGGATATTATCTAGTAGAGTACGAGTGTTAGAAAATAAAATAAATAAACTAGAAGTAGAATTAGAGAACCTAAAAATTAACTATAATATTAAGGCATTACCAGAAAATAAGGATATACAAAACACCGAATTTAAAGAGCAATTGATAACACTAAAAGACAGTAATACTGCTAAAATAATTCAACTAAGAGATGCCATAACTAATTTTGGAAATAAATATATAGTAAAATTGTCTTTCAAAGAAATTTTGGGAGTAAGAATACCGGTAAAAGTAAAATTATCACTCAAATTATCATATAAAATATTAGCACTAGTAGACACGGGGTGTACAAAAAATATTATTCATTATAAGTACTTCATAAAATGTCCAGAGATAGTTCATACGATTGATGATAATAAGGCAGAACGCTCTACAGACATGTCCGGAATAAAGAAAATTCATAATCAGTTAGCTTATAATGTTGAAGTATACATTAATGGAACTAAATATATAATAGATGATATTACAATAAGAAACTTATCCATGATAAATGATGACATGATAATTGGCCTAAGATTTTTATAACAATCGGTACAAACCACATTAATACATGAGCAAGAAATTACTTTTATCCCATATCAAAATAATGTTCCATATATCTCAGAGGTATGAAAGCGTGGTGGAACCTCCCCCAAACTCGACAACTTTGAAGTACCCAATCTTGAGTCTGAAGAAAGAATTAATGAATATGAGCTTAGTGAGAATATAGACAACTATTATATATCAAATTCCAATATAGAGTGCATAGGACTACAAGTATTTGCACCAAATTGGTATAGGGATATTAAATCTAAGAGGGATATAGAAAAAATTGTTCAAAGATTAGAGGATATCCAAATTATAGGAGAAATTCCTATGAAATATTGGGAGAAAAATGCTATCGAGTGTAAAATTAATATAATAAACCCAGAATATATTATTAAGACTAGCCCAATAGAAGCAACTCCGAAAAACATAGAAGAATTTAAGATGCATATAGAAGAACTGCTAAAACTAGGAGCAATAAAAAAGAGTAGAAGTCCACATAGGTTTGCAGCATTTATAGTAAGAAATCATACAGAAGAAATTAGAGGTAAATCTAGGATGATCATAAATTATAAAAAACTAAATGATAATACTATAGAAGATGCCTATAGTATCCCAAATAAGTAAGAATGGATCAATAGGATATAAGGTAGCAAATATTTTTCAAAATTTGATTTAAAAACTGGATTTTGGCAAGTAAAAATGGTAGAAGAGTCTATAGAATGGATGACATTCACCTGTACCCAGGGACACTATGAATGGCCGGTGATGTCACTAGGATTGAAAAATGCACCTGCCCTATTTCAAAGAAAAATGCAAAATATTTTTAACGTAATCAAGAATTTGTGTTAGTATACATAGATGACTTGTTAGTATTTTCAAAAACTTATAAGGATCATATTGCTCATCTAGAATTGTTTTTTAGAAAGGTCGAGCAAAATGGATTAATCCTATCAAAGAAGAAGATAGAAATATGCAAAGAAAAAATTAACTTTCTTGGACATGAAATAGGAGAAGGCAAAATTCATTTGCAAGAACATATTGCTAAGAAAATTTTACAATTTCCTGATGCTATAAATGATAAAATGAAATTACAACAATTCTTAGGACTTGTAAATTATGCTAGAAATCACATCTATAATTTAGTAAAGCTAGTAGGACCTTTATATGCTAAATTAAGAAAAAATGATCAGAGATATTTTAATTCTGAAAACATTAAATTAGTAAGATTAATAAAAGAAAGGGTGAAAGAACTAAAACCTCTAGAATTACCATTAGAAAAGAGTTACTTTATCATTGAAACTGATGCATCACAATAATGTTGGGGTGCTATATTAAAGCAAAGACCTACTAAATTTTCCGCTAAATCAGAAGAAAAAATATGTAGGTATGCTTCTGGAAGTTATAAATTAAAAACTGTCAATAATACAGATAGAGAGATCATGACAATAATCAATGCAATCAATGCCTTTAGGCTGTACTTAGGGTTTAAAGAATTCACGGTTAGAACCGATTGTGAAGCCATTTGTAGGTACTATAATCAGCTTAATAGCTAGAAAAGCTCAACTAGAAAATGGGTTTTATTTGAAAATATTATTACAGGAAATGGCTATAAAGTTATATTTGAACATATTAAGAGGAAAGATAATAATTTGTCTGACATGCTTTCTCGTTTACCTGAATTGCAGGTATGAAAAGATCAATGAGTTACAGCGGAGTCGAATGCTTCACATTTGGAGATGACAACAAGCTCAGAATATTCTCACCAAATTCATATAAATTTAAGCCAAAAGACCATATAATCTTAGATGAAGTTCAAGAATGCATCTTGGATAATTTAGTTGGTTTTCGCCTATCTGTTGCTTGGTGGTGTTGAATTCAACGTAAGGATCATAACACCTATCTTCTTCCAGAGTACGAACTCTTGCAGGAGGGGAACAAAAGGAGGATAAACCAACCCATCTCAACCCTAATCTAACCATCGTACTTCGCAGCAGACGGGTTGAGTCCATACCTCCAGAGAAGCGCGCAGGCGTGCCGAATGCAGCCCGCACCGGCGAGCCGCCGCCGCCATCCCTCTCTCTCGCTCGCTCCCTTTCTCTGGCCGCGGACTTTAGAGACGGAGACCCTTAAGTGTTTGGAGGTGGAGGAGGCGGAGGCGGAGGCATATAGGAGCACGGGAGTGGTCGGTCTGCCCGCTATGGGCTCTGGCGGTCTGGCCGTCTCGATCGAGCTTGTTGGGCTGAGAATTTGACGGGCTAAGCTCATGTCGAACAGTTGGACTGTTTGAGGGAATGAGTTTTTTCATTTTTATATTTATTTTTTAAAAGATTTAAAAAAATAAATTACTGTTTCAAAGTTTTACATAAATATAGTTCTTCTGCCCTACCGTAGGGCAGGACATATAAATCGCCCTACGGTAGGATAGATTGACGTGGCACCTTGTGGGAGGTGCGTCGTGGTGATTTTGCAAGTGGCCCCCTCCTGAGGATTCGTCGGAAAGGAGCCGCCTGCAAAATTGTCATTGCGCGTTTCATTCATCACCAACATGATAATTTTGCAGGCGGACCTCTTCTGACGATAAATCATTCTAGGGGAGGGCGATTTATTCTTAGGAGGGACCGCCTGCAAAATTGTCATGGCACGTCCCTTCCGCGAGATGTCACGTCACATAGATTGTTCTACCGTAGAACGATTTATATGTCCCGCCTTACGGTAGGACGGGAAAAATATATTCCTATAAACTTTGAAACGGTAATTTATTTTTTAAATCTTTTAAAAATCTTCAAAATATAAATAAATTTATTTTTCAAGTTTATAGAACGCATCCTTACACTTCACCAAAATTAATTCAGGTTTCGTACAAATATTTTTAATAAAAAAATCTTTCAAAAATATAAATAAATTTATTTTTCACGTTTATAATAATTAGCACTAAATTAATTATACACTAATCACTATTTCCGAGCTACAGCAAGAGACGCAGCACTGAACGCAGCCTTAAAGTGCCTCAATCGTTGATTCGTTGTGTGTCAGTACTGAGTTGCGTACCCAAGGTGCGGAGAGCAGCTAGTCTCCCGAGTCGTCCGATCACATCCCTGTGAGGACGAACTGACTACATTACCGACTGGTGTCTCGCATCGCGCAAACTCAAAAAATAAATTTATTTATTTTTTTAAAAAAACTTTTGTATAAAAATATTTTATAAAAAACACATCATTTAGTAGCTGCGAAATGTGCATGCTAAAAATAAGTAGCTAAAATCAAATATAGTATAGGTAACTTATGGCTCAGTTTAAAATGCCGATATGGTTGGGCTCCTACCTCTTTTTGGTTAGCACGTTTTCTGAAATAATGTCTTTCATATAAATACTTTACATGTAGAAATTTCTTTTAAAAGTCAAATAGATTCATTTTAAAATTTGTAATGGTTAATATTTAATTAATTATATGTATACAGCTTATATCGTTTTTCATGTCAGAATCAACTCGACTCTTTCAACTGAGAAATGGGAAGAAGAGTGATGTCAGCATGCTAGCTAATGCTTGGATGGGAGAGAAGGTCGAAGAGAACCATAGGAATATGTCCCCCGCCTATCTCGGACCTCCGACCGCAGTCGGATGAGATCAGTGGATGTTGCTCTATGTAGAGAGTATCCAAGATGATTTGGGTGAATAGAGATAAGTGTTGATTGTTCGTCGTGCAACCAAACACTGTCTGGATATCTCAAGTGCGGCAGCCTAGGATGAGCATGGGAGAAGGGGACGGAAGTGGCCGCATGCTAGGGTAGCTACGGGAGAAGGCGACGGTGATGGCCGTGGCATAGAGCGCACGGCACGGGCGATGAGCTGTTACGGCGGAGTGGCGCAACGGAGGTGTGGAGGACGCTGCAGCGTGGGGAGGATGGCGGCGGCGCGAGCGTTCGGTTTGGAGCGACATGGAGCAGCATGGGGAGAGCGGCGTGTAGGGGCGGAGCTGTTGGTTTTTCTTTATTTTTTCTCTCTCTATCCGGACGACATGCGCATGCGTGAGGGCATACGGAGGTGAGGGTCCCGAGCAGAGGATTATTGATGAAACTAGTACTTTTTATATTGGTATAGATTTTCTCTCTCTATCCGAACGACGTGCACATGCGTGGGGGCATGCAGAGATGTGGGTCCTACGTAGTATACCACGTAGTTGGGTTGGATTAAAGGATTGCATGATTATTGATGAAACTAGTACTTTTTATATTAGTATAGATGCACATTCTAGCTTGCTATGTCGGCCACTTTACAAACTTCACCTCATTGCTGATCCGTAAAACCTAACATAATTGGCAATTTTTGTGAGATATCATATAGCCCCTTAGCATAGCCGGGATGTTTTTTTTAATATAAGCAAATAATACTCCATTCATCTCATAATAAGTTAATTTAATACAGAATGTGACATATCTAGTACTCCCTCAATTTCATATTATAAGTCGTTTGACTTTTTTCTTAGTCAAAATTTTTTAGGTTTGATCAAATTTATAGAAAAAATTGCAACATCTACGACACAAATTTAGTTTTATTAAATTTAACATTGAATATATTTTGATACAATGTTTGTTTTGTATTGAAAAAGTTACTATATTTTGCTACAAACTTAATCAAACCTAAATAAGTTCGACTAAAAAAATCAAACGGCTTATAATATGAAACGGAGGGAGTAATATGAATTTGGACAGGTGACATATCCTACTACTGTAAATCTAGATAGGCACATGTCCAGACTAGATATGTCGTATCCCATACTAGATTAACATATTTTGTGCATGTCCAGATTCATATAGTACTATAAGATATATCACATCCCGTACTAGATTAACTTATTTTGTCTGTCTAGATTCATAGTACTATAAGATATGTTACATCCCATACTAAATTATATGCGGAAGAACTAGTTCATACATTGTAGGCTTTACTTTCGTTTGTTGCGTATAACTAGCTCTAGTCGTCTTTTGACCCCAGCCTTTGAACGATTATGGTGTATTGAGTTATATGGTACCGTGTTAGGTTAGACACCAATCTAGTTGTTTTTGACCCCAGCCTTTGAACGATTATGGTGTATTGAGTTATATGGTACCGTGTTAGGATAGACGCCAAGTTAGTCGGCATCATATATGTTTCTCACAAAGAGTAAGTGAAAACAAGCTTCTGCTAGTTTATTTGCTACTGTATATTGCTGCTACACCCTTTTCGGTTAGTATAACACTACTGGTTGAGCAGAATGAAAACCAAAGACCTGTATACTATGTAAGCGAAGTTATCCACAATGCCAAGTTACGATATTCAATCCTTTATAACATCGTCTACACAATCTTGATGACTTCATGGAAATCTCGCAATTAACTCCAAGCTCACAAGATATTGGTCGTTCCTATTCAATCAGTGAAATCATCTGCAACCAGGAAGCCGTTGGAAGAATAGCCAAGTGGGCAGTGGAATTTGGTGAATTCGATGTCAGATTCGTCCCTAGGTACGTAGAAAATCAAGTGTCAGGTGCTTGCAGACTTCATTGCTAACAAGAATACACCTGAGGAGATCAACAAAGGAAAGGAGACTATGGTTGATGTCTGGATGATGAACTTTGATGAATTGTTTGCTTTAAAAGGCGTGGTGCTGGCATCGTACCTGCCTCACCAAGTGGGGAGAAACTCAATTACGCTATACAGATAGCCTTCGTGGCAACAAAGAATACAACCGATCACAAAAAGGGCTAGCTAGTAGATGGACTCCAAGCAACTTCCACACTTGGCATTTAGCAACTACTGATCCAAGGAGACTCCCAACTAGTTGTAAACCAAGTACACATGGAATATCAATGCTCAAACGAGACCATGGTAGCTTGAGAAGAATTTCGATGGATTCGAAGTACACCATGTTCGACAAAAAGACAGCTTTGACACCGATGAACTTGCTAGCCTCGCGCTAACATCCTGTGTGCAATGTGATTAGCTTGGAACACATGGCTATTGGTGTATAAAATATGGCATGCGCTAGAGATAATATAAAATATGGCATACACTAGAGATAATATAAAATATGGCATATGCTAGAAATAATGACAAACACTAATTTACTATAGAATACCTATACTCATATGGGAAGGATTCCCCTATCTGGGGATATCCTCCTGAACAGATAAGAAATAGCAATCCAAGTTTGGTTAGATCACAAAGATCCAGTCGGTCTCTACAATATCACACTGAAAGACTACCAAGATTATCTATATGAGTCCTCCTAAAAAATAGGGGTCTTAGGGGTATAAATATACAACCACATGAGGAGCCAAGAGGATGAGCAAGCCTACATTGAACAGCCCACTACAAGCCAAGCCAAGCCAATGGAGAAATCAAGCCTCAAGATCCTTAGAGTCATAACCCCAAGGAGTTCTCGACGACTACTCTCACCGGATTACCCAACGAGACTCTAGAATAGGGCAACACTAGGTACTCATATACATCTCTTATGACCATACTCTTCTCTCCTCTCTCTATATATACACATAGGGGTTGTTACTTCGAGAAGGGCCCAAACCCGTATAAAAATCTTCTGGCGTCAAATATGCATCTTCCACGTGACAAGCAATACGCAAAGAGGATCCGTGTATACAAAATTACAAATATACTATTATTATATTTATATTGATAAGAATGACTATCAACATAGAGTACATCAACAGTAAGCCTCGCATGCGCCGTCAAGCATCTAGTGCGATGATAGTCGAGTAAGCCCGGCGATGCCTCCAACTCAAGAAGAAAGTCTTTGAGATCCTCTAGCAATCTACTATCAATGGTTAACATTTGTTTTTAAGTATATACACGTTAGTTAGCATAATATGTTACTTCCTTTGTCTTAAAATAGTAAAAAACAATATACTTCCGCCAATACAAAACAATTGACATATATAATGGACCAGGTTCAATAAAATTTGTTGTAATGGACTAATGGTAAGCCAAAAATCATATTCACTGTGGTGTGCCATGTGTGTAATTTGTTGGGACACCGGTATGATTTGATCTATTTTGAAAGCACCGGTTGGGATCCGTCTGTTCCCTCCTGGTCAGTCGTTCCCGTCCACGCACGCAATTGTTCAGCCATAAAATCACAGCCGTCCATTCCGCCGCAAACGCTACATCCTGACCGTCGATCCGCCCACCGTCCTTCCCCCGCAAGCTTCCGCATAAGACCCTGGA
This sequence comes from Oryza officinalis, assembly GCA_008326285.1. NCBI lineage: Eukaryota > Viridiplantae > Streptophyta > Magnoliopsida > Poales > Poaceae > Oryza > Oryza officinalis. Next base: position 6,025,688 of record BDMV01000007.1, read on the forward strand.
ACTTTCCACGACCCAAAAACCTCCTCCCCCTTCTCATTCTCTCTTTCTCTCTCCTCCACCTCCCCACCTCCTCGCGATNNCATCGCCGCCGGCGACCGCGACTCATCTCCCCGGCTCCCACGCCGCCGTTTCCGGCCGGCCATGACGACCTCTCCCCCGCCACCGCCGCCCGCCGAGGTAAGCGCGCGCGGGGTTGCCCTCCCCTCCTTCCTCTCCGCCTTCGCGCTTCCCGCTGGCTCGTGTGTGTCCCCTCGCTGCCGCATCGGGCGGCGATGCAGGTGGCGTGGTGGATGTGGGCCAGAGGGAGCTCCCTTGCCGTGGGTCTTCGGGTTGGTTTCTGGGTCCGGGTCGTGGTGTGGAGTATGGGGATGGGCGTGCCCCCTCGCGTGCGTACGGAATTCTAGGGTTTGTGGTTTTGCTGGCTTGCCTCGGGCTTGGTAGTGTGGATCTGAGACGAGTCTCCCATGTTTATTTTTTTCGCAGCAGCAGCAGCAGCAACAGGAGGAAGAGGAGGTGCTCGTGCCGCGCCAGGATTTGCCCAACGGAACACAGCCAATGGAAGGTTCGATTCGGTCATTTCGCCTCACGATTACCGGACATGCTTTTGTCTTTCTGCGTATATAAGGATCATCATTTAGTTAGTATTTTACGTTCTCAGAATTTGTACTGTGTCAAACTGCCGATCTATGTTCTCCGCGGATACACTATTCCAGCATGCATGTTGGTGCTCACACATGATTTATTTCTTTTGCTATGCCAATTGGTTTTATATGAGCTGCAGGGTTTGCTGTAATTTTGTTTTTTAAATTCAAACATGATGGCCTCAAAGCTTGCTTTCGTTTTGTTGTGGTGGGTTGCATTTTACTGTATGCAGCTGTTGGAATGTGTATGTCGAGTAAAATGTGTTGCCATATGCGCTGATTACACTTAATGGATCTCATGTTGCTCTGAATTGTCATGCCAGTTGTGCCTTCTGAGCCAGCCGCTACTGTGGAAAACCAGCAGATTGAAGATCCACCAATCTCTAGATTTACTTGGACAATTGAGAACCTATCAAGAGTGAGCACAAAGAAACTCTACTCTGAAATTTTTGTTGTCGGGGGCTACAAGTGGTGAGTGCCTACTGCTTCTTTTGTCTGAGTTTGCATGCTAGGTTGATTTGTGCCCATCCAAGGGGTTACTGTCGGGTGATTGATGGAAAGTCGTTCTGTTTGCAGGCGGATTTTGATTTTCCCAAGGGGAAATAATGTTGAATTCTTGTCTATGTATTTGGATGTGGCTGATTCAGCAGTCCTGCCTTATGGGTGGACTAGATATGCGCAGTTCAGCCTCTCTGTGGTCAATCAAATGCACAACAAGTTTACAATAAGAAAAGGTGCATTCATCATCTATTCATCTATGCCTTTTCTTTATTTAGTCCACTGGGTTACGAAAAGTATTTTAATCCGAAATTCTTTCAGAAACACAGCATCAATTCTCTGCTCGAGAAAGTGATTGGGGTTTCACTTCCTTTATGCCTTTGGGTGAACTCTACAACCCCAGTAGAGGCTATCTTGTAAATGATACTTGTATAGTGGAGGCCGAAGTTGCTGTATGTAAGGTGGTTGATTATTGGAGCTATGACTCTAAAAAGGAAACTGGTTATGTTGGTCTGAAAAATCAAGGTGCTACTTGTTATATGAATTCTCTTCTTCAGACTCTGTACCACATTCCATATTTCAGAAAGGTACAAAATGTAGTTTTACTGATTATTTTCTCTTCTACATAATATATTTGAATGGTGCTAACAGCAGATAGTGCTTGGCAGGCTGTTTATCATATGCCCACAACTGAGAATGACATGCCCTCGGGAAGCATTCCATTAGCTCTGCAAAGTCTCTTTTATAAGTTGCAATATAATGACAGCAGTGTCTCCACAAAGGAACTGACAAAATCTTTTGGGTGGGACATGCACGATTCATTCATGCAACATGATGTGCAAGAACTAAACAGAGTTCTTTCTGAGAAGTTGGAAGATAAGATGAAGGTTTGACATCTGTAAGGTCTTTCCTTTTATGTGCTCGGTGTTGTTTTTCGAATATTGTAACTCTGACTGAATTATGCTTGTAAATGTTGATTCAAGGGAACTGTTGTGGAGGGCACAATACAACAATTATTTGAAGGGCATCACATGAATTATATCGAGTGTATCAATGTGGATATGAAATCGACTAGAAAGGAATCCTTCTATGGCAAGTGATTGTGTTATCGCGTCATGGTCATTATGTCCAAACATGCCCCCTTTGACCTAATTGGTGTACACTCCAATGCAGATCTGCAGCTTGATGTCAAAGGTTGTCAGGATGTCTATGCTTCATTTGATAAGTATGTAGAGGTGGAGCGCCTGGAAGGAGATAACAAGTACCACGCAGAACAATATGGACTGCAGGTTAGATTTTTGGGAGCTTCTGATAGCTAAACCATTTTACGCTAGAGCTACACAGTTATTCTCCCCCTCTCACATATATGCACACAGACAGCCACACACCATGTATGTTATAGTACAATGGTATCTTTATGTGTATGTTTAGGTTCTAGGACAGATGTTGAAATGAAAAGACCGTTAACCAGATGAACATGCATTTTTTTATTTCATAGCAAAATTCCTCAGTAAACTTGTTTGAATAAGAATTAACATGGTCTCGGAGCAACTCATTGTGCTCAACTTAATAGCACAAACATCAAACTCGTGATTACTTTCTCAAAGCATAGCATGGAAGTTGAAATGAACAATATTCTCAATATGGATTAAAGGGATCTTGGGAATTTCAAGTTCAAAGAAAGAACATGATGGGAAGCTATTTAGCGTTTATACAATTTTTAGGCACATTTGGAGGCCTGTCTGGATGAGCAATTCATGTTATCTGGCAACAAAGAAAAACATTGTACTGTATGGGCTTTTATTCAGATGTTTTCTTTGGTTTCAGGATGCAAAGAAAGGTGTTCTTTTCATCGACTTCCCTCCTGTTTTGCAACTTCAGCTCAAACGCTTCGAATATGATTTCATGCGTGATACAATGGTAAAGGTTTGTATCAGTGCCATCCGCTAAGAAGTTCCCTTCATCCATTATTGTTTTATTGGTGAAATGAATGAACAGTTTTGTGGTAAAGGAAGTGTGTTCTTCTTGCTTTCTTTTACTTGTTATCTATCCTGCTATAAGAGTGTTTATGCTCCATTATGAACTTCAGATAAACGACCGCTATGAGTTCCCGATTCAGTTGGATCTTGATAGAGATGATGGGAAGTACCTCTCTCCAGATGCAGATAGGAATGTGCGGAATCTTTACACTCTTCACAGGTTAGTTAGATATTGACTATTATTTCTTGTGTACCTGTGTTTCATTTCGTGCTTTAAGGTTTCAAGGTTCAATAGTTAGAAGCTGAGTGTTCATATTCATGGCTGAACTGCCAACAATTATAGAGATGGACTTCTGGCTTCACTATTTTACCTGTCCTGGACTTCACTAATCAATTAGAAGATTCTGATCAGCAGATAATAATATATCTGCTGCCTTCATGCTACCTGGTGTTGATAGCCTGTCTTATGTGCAAAAGATTTTGAGCTAAGTAACTGTAACTGGATGAGTGATTGCTGAATACTGACCAGGCCAGCAATTGTGGTGGAAGAGTTGAGTTCTAATGTCCCATGCCATGAACTACCAACTAAATATGAACACAAGTTGTGCATAATGATTGATATTTAATAATGATGTAGTTCTATTATAATTTTTATGTTACTGCTGGCTTTAACAGTTAATTTCTTGCAGTGTTCTCGTCCATAGTGGGGGTGTTCATGGTGGGCATTACTATGCTTTCATACGGCCTACTCTTTCTGATCAGTGGTATGTTTATTTTGGTTCTTTTTGTCATTGGAAATGCTTTTGTACATAAACAACAGTATCTTAGGTATATCTGTATCATTGGCTATGCTTTTGTACAAAAACAACAATATCTTAGGTATATCTTTCATATGATTTGTTTGTAAACTTTGTTAATTGTTACTCAACTTTTATCAACCAGTTGCTGCTTACAGCTGTGAGATTGGCCATGACTATTTTAGTATTTTTCTGTGATTATACACCTGACTAATCAAACTCATGATTTGAAGTGGCCCTTTGAGTACTTTTGTTAATTCATTTATGTCTTCTTTTGAATTACCTTTTCAGTTCACTGTGAATGTTAATTTAGACCTTAAACTGATGGGTTCTTAGCTGAGTTCGGTAGAGCTTCTTAGCTCTGCTAATCAGCCGCCTGCAAAACGAGACGGGTAATTAGTGATTAATTAAGTATTAACTACTATAAATTTGAAAAATGGATTTGTTTGATTTTTTCCAAAAAACTTTATATAATTTTTTTTGCACGAAACACACTATTTAGCAGTTCGGGAAGCATACTCACAAAAAACGAGGAGCTCAGCTCATAAGCCCTTCCGAACTCACCCTGAGTCCAGATTAGCAAGTAGGAACTAATACAGTAATACTTGCTCTGTAAGCATGATGCATGTCAGCCACCTTTTCATTACATACTTGTATGCTTCTTGGATGGCTTGTTGCTACTTCTATGTTTATTATTTGCTGAACAAAACATTTCCAGGTTTAAGTTTGATGATGAGCGTGTAACAAAAGAGGATGCAAAGAGGGCATTGGAAGAGCAATATGGTGGTGAGGAGGAGGTTCGTTGCCATTTTGAAGTCTGAGTGCTTATGTATGTTGCTGTAGAAACATTGAGCTGATCAATTTCCTTTTGCAGCTACCTCAGACTAATCCTGGTCTAAACAATACTCCTTTCAAGTTCACTAAATATTCAAACGCATACATGCTTGTGTACATTCGCGAAAGTGACAAGGACAAAATAATTTGTAACGTGGATGAGAAGGACATAGCAGAGCACCTTCGAGTAAGTTGGTACCTAAGGTTTTTTAGTTATTCAATTCTTCATTTTAGTTTAGTCTAATTCTTCTGCTCACTTTCAGATTAGATTAGAAAAGGATCGTGAGGAAAAGGAGCGTCGAAAGAAGGAGAAAGCTGAGGCCCACCTATATACTATCATTAAGGTGTTTAGTCAACATGCTGGGCATGTTGAATTGATTGTTTTTCCTCATATTTCCGTCGGTTTTGTTTTACTTTCTGTTTAGTTATCTAACATGTTTTGGTACTGTAAAGGTTGCAAGGGATGATGACTTGACCACTCAGATAGGGAAGGACATATATTTTGATCTTGTTGATCATGATAAGGTCCCAAGTTTCCGCATCCAGAAGCAGATGCCTTTTACTCAATTCAAGGTAAATTACATGGGTTGAAGACTATTTTCTTGTTGTGATGATGGCATCTTGCCATATTCTAATTGTTGGCATTGCTACATGTTGTTCGTTGTCCTGTACAAAACTATATAGTTCAAGGACCCAGGTGTGCCTATTAGTGTGGCGCGTTGTTTTGCAGAATCAAGCTTTTATTTATTTTGAGTAGATCAATTGCCTTTTGTATTTTACAAGTTGCAAGAAATGCAAGTAAGCTTAATATTCTGCAGTCTATTTATTCTCCATTAAGCAGTTTGTTTGCATGCCTTCTTCTCACCCTTTCATGATTAGCTGTACACGCTGAGCATGTGTATCATGCATGGTTTTTAGTCATATAAAGCAGGGATTTCTTTCTTGAGTCTTGACGCAGCTCATGTGCCCAGTTATGTTTTAGTATTTTTCTTTGTACTACTTGCCAGAGTAGAGTTTTGCAGTTGCCAAACTGATTACTCATATATGAAGTGCTTTACAGGAGGAGGTAGCAAAAGAGTTTGGTATTCCTACCCAATTTCAAAGATTTTGGCTGTGGGCCAAGCGACAAAACCATACATACCGGCCTAACCGTCCACTGACTCCTCAAGAAGAGACACACACAGTAAGATGAATTCATGACATATTGCATTGATTAAATGATGCACAGTCATAGTTGATGCTCTTGATTTCTAGTGCTCATTTGTGTATATGCATTGTGCTGTTATAATCTGATGACGAATTTAATTAGCAGGATACAGAAAATACAATGGCATTTTCTGTCATTTGAACCAAGTTCAGAAAAAGTTGCACAATTGGTACTAATTTGTACATAGCTTGAGTTGCTTTGTTGATATATTATATGCTTTTCATGGTGGTTCCTGTTTGTATTTGTCATGGTGCTTCTCGGATGCTAAAATTGGGAATTTCTAACTCAACCTTTAGTCTGTGCCCTTTGAACTTTGATTGAAACATCCCACAAATGATGCATATTTGAGTATCTTAATTTTGTTGATCCAGGCAACTTGCTCATTTATTATTTCATTCTCATGACCAACGCACCGCAGTATCTTTTCTTTTTCCTGGCAACTGCTATATAATTTGTTTTTTATTGATCAAGGTTCACCGTTCCTTGTATTGTTAATAAGAATCTGCTTATTTGGATTTGACAATGAAGTTAAGATCCTATTATTATGTTGCTGTCCTTGCTAGGCCAACCTGATCTGTTTTGGGATTTCTTGTCAAGCTAATACTTCCTTGCCTTCTATTCAGCATATATGTAAGCAGTGATCTAATTCTGTGTAAGGGTAAACATGTGGATAGTAAGGTCAACAACTTTGTGTAGGTTGGACAGCTAAAAGAAGCGGCAAATAAGGCTCACAACGCAGAACTAAAATTGTTCTTGGAGGTTGAACTTGGACTGGTAATAGCCTTTTCCCTCACTTTTCTGCATTTCTTTCTTTATTTTCTTATGTTTGGCTGCCAATCTGTTCATCTACTTTCAAATTGTAAAGGGAGTCTGCTTTAAATCTTTACTGGCAATGTAGGACCTTAAACCTCTTCCTCTGCCTGACAAGACCAGAGAAGATATATTGCTTTTCTTCAAACTCTATGATCCTGAAAAGGAACAACTGCGGTACTTCTCATAGTTTCAAATAGCCAACTGTATCATCATTGATTTGTGTTGAGGTTCTTACTTATGCCCTGAATGAGTTCTTCAGGTATGTTGGTAGGCTCTTTGTTAAGGCTTCAGGAAAACCTCAGGACATTCTGCCAAAACTGAGGAAAATGGCTGTTTTTTCACAGGATGAGGAAATTGAACTTTATGAGGTTGCTTTCTTTATCATGTAAAAAAGCTTGCAAGATACGCAAATCATTCTGGATCAGCATGTGACTTTTTTTCCCTTTCACCAATACTAGGAAATCAAGTTTGAGCCTAATGTAATGTGTGAATATATTGACAATAGGCTTCTATTCCGAGCTTGCCAGGTATGGCCTGATGTTTTTTTTCTTGAACCAATAATATTCTTGTTTCTATGATATTATCTTTACCTGGAATCTTTTGTGTGTACAGCTTGAAGATGGTGACATCGTTTGTTTTCAAAAATCTCCAAAGCCAGATACTGCTGACCAATATAGATACCCTGACGTCCCATCCTTTCTGGTGTATATACGGAACCGGCAGGTACTTGAGGGTGCCCCATTCACCAATCCTGAACTTTATGCTATTTGTTATTTACATTTTCTCAACTTCTCGCTGCAATGTTGCAGTGAGGAATTATTTTACCTCTTTGTCCATGTTTAATTACAAGGAATTTCATTGATGACAGTTCAATATTTCTCTTCCAAAAAAGAGAGCAACGCATTTTCTGTGATTTTTGCCTACTTTTCTTGTTGTCTTGTTTGCCCTATTTCATATAAATTGTCTGCAGTAGTCTTGCTCTATATGCATTGTGATGTACATCTTGACAGCATCACCATATATTATTTTTGCATTAACTTCTGTGTGATTCTTCAGGTGGTCCATTTTCGTTCATTGGAGAAGCCCAAAGAGGATGATTTTTGTTTAGAGATGTAAGCATTTCAACATGCTATGATTAGTGAATCTTAATATTTTGTATTACCACTGATATTTTTTCTTTGCTCTTTTCTGTATAGGTCGAAGGCTTTCACGTATGATGAAGTAGTGGAAAGAGTGGCTCAAAAACTTGGTGTTGATGACCCAACTAAAATTCGGGTTACATCACATAACTGTTATTCTCAACAACCTAAACCTCAACCTATTAAATACAGAGGTGTTGAGCGTTTGCTGGACATGCTGATTCACTATAACCAGGTTGTTACTCTGACTCTCATCTTTGTGATCATTTGTCGTTTACTTACTAAAGCGAAGAACTGAACTGTGACATGTCTCTTGTATAGACTTCTGATATTCTTTACTATGAAGTATTGGATATACCCCTCCCAGAATTACAAGCTCTGAAGACATTAAAAGTTACATACCATCATGGCACAAAAGATGAGGTTATTTTCTTGATACCTTCTTTTTTGGGGAAAAAAACATAACAGTAGGTTGTTTTTAATCTTAAAACATGTTTTACCAGGTGTCAGTTCACAGTATTAGGTTACCAAAGAACAGCACTGTCGGTGATGTGCTAAATGATATCAAATCAAAGGTATATTTTTGTACCCCTTATTTATGGTCTGTATTCCACATTCTCCAGTTATTCTATTTGTTGGTTTTACAAAGTTTAACTTATGCCCTATGTATGCCTTCTGCTATTACCAAACCAGGTTGAGCTGTCTCATCCTAATGCGGAGCTTAGACTACTTGAGGTTTTCTATCACAAGATATACAAGGTGACACAAATAACAGTTCTTTTTAATGCCCTCTAGTTGCAGTTGGTTCCACACTGTATCATCGTCTAACTTGTATTCCCTTCAGATTTTTGCACCGAATGAAAAGATAGAAAACATCAATGATCAGTACTGGACCCTGCGTGCAGAGGAGGTATATTACCTTTATGCCTGGTTTTACAACAAGATCAATTTTCATTTGTTAAGAGGTTTAGTCCCCCAGCTCCCCAGGAATTGATGGATGCCATTTTGTTTTCTTTCTAGGTTCCGGAGGAAGAGAAAAATCTTGGTCCTTTTGACCGCTTGATTCATGTATACCATTTTACCAAAGACACTCAAAATCAGACGGTAATGGAATTCTGCTAATAATTGATATACATATATAGCTTAAATGGATAACTCCATATGCACTGCTAAAAAAATTTTAGCCACTTTGTTGATTGTAATTTTAAGTTAGTCGCTGACAGAAATTCATCCAGGTTAGGTGTGTTTATTGGATTCAACTCTCATGTTTTTATTTCTTTTTTTCAACTGCTTGCCAGCATCAGTATCATGTCCTATACATTTTATTCCAGATGAAATTGAACTGTGTTTTGGCTTGTTTAATTGAGTGTTTTTTATTATATCTGTTTACCATCTAAACTTCAGCAGGCGCTCTGCATGCTAAATCATCTGAACAAAAGTGTAGCCATGTGTTTCTTTTTGTATCGAGCTATGGCTGTTTCCCTTTTTATATTTCTGCAAAACGATTATATTTTGCCTATTAACAGCATATTTTTCATCTCCACTTTGTTATATTTAACTAATCTTCACCGTCAAAATGATTAAAGGAGTCTTTACAAAATCAATACTCCTACATCTGTAGGAAGCAGAAGCCCACTTAAAAAGCATTTGTAAGAAGCAGCATTAGGCTCCTGTAGTCCTGCTTTTGTCATGTCATACTTTCTGCTTTTGTGTCATGTTATGCTTGTATTTTCCATTTGCAGATCCTTAAATGAATTTATTGAAAAGAACGTTATAGGTTTTATAACATGATAGATAGTTCAGCTTTTGGGCATGGGTGTATTTCACTTGCTACCCAGCATAAATACTGGCACTGATGGGAACACAATATTGTTAGCCAGTTTTGGCAGTTCTGCATCTAACAGCATACTTCTATATCTAGTAAAACTTATGCTGATATTTATCCTGATTTCTACAGCAAGTTCAGAACTTTGGAGAACCTTTCTTTATGGTTATTCGTGAGGATGAAACCCTATCTTCTATTAAAGAACGGATACAGAAAAAACTAAAAGTTCCAGATGAGGATTTCACAAAGGTACTCTATACTATTCCACATTTGTAGATAATTTTAAATTTGTGATTTCCTTTATGTTATAGCATTCTCCTGGAACCTTATAGAAGTGATGTAATTGGAACATGTTACCTGCCAGTTGTTTATTTACCTAACATCATAAGAACATCAATTAGAACTATCAGTGGCGTTCCCAAGTTCTCTGCTTCTATCCCTAGTTCGCATCAGAAGTGGCGCATCAGATGCATCACTTGGTTTTATTTTTATTCTTTTGTTGACTTCTGTTTTGATCATGAAATAAACTGAATGGCCTACATTTTTGTTATCTGACGGTCAACATGCTAGTTTGATCTCTCTAATATCCAGTTTAAATATTGCATGGAAAGAATATGTTTAATGGAACAACTCAACTGTAACTGCAGTCCTGGTACTTCTCTACTTCGGTGCATTCAGATTGCGAAAGTTGTATTGTTTGATATCACACAAACATGATGTCACTCTGCTCTTCTAGAAATTCCTATAATATGTTCGCAATTGCCTCTCCTGGTTTAACTGGTTAAGAGCTTGATATCAGACATAAACTGCTGCTGACAATTTTATCTGTTAGCTAAATGAACAATGTTAATTTTATCTGCTTAACAGATGTATTTGGAATGGCTGATACTTCTCTACCATCGTTAGTGGTTAATTAGAGGGAACTGGAGCTATAAATTGAATAGTGTACAATAGATTTTTTTTCTAATCTCTTCCCAAGATAATTAGTAGTCCTTTTCGTATCTTTGATGCTGATTGTGATTAATTATTTGGCTTGTGGCGGGTGGCCTATGGCAAACATGCATATGTCGCTTCTGGTGTGCTCTTGCTTTCTGATGGTTTTCTGCTTGTGAACTGTGACAGCTAGTGCATTTGCTCTTGCTTTCTGATGGTTTTCTGCTTGTGAACTGTGACAGCTAGTGCAATGCATTTCCGTCTTTGATGTAGATTTGCTAATGATTAATGTGGTTAGATTGGTTTGAGTAATGTGTTTACTTAATGTAAACATGCACCGCTAAGCAATCTTTTCATGTCCTTTTATAGTGGAAATTTGCCTACATATCACTTGGTCGCCCAGATTATTTTGAGGATTCAGACACTGTAGCTTCAAGATTTCAGGTACAATATTTTCTTGCTTGCTAAACGATCATTGTTTAGTGCTTAATTTGGTTCACATTTGGAAACTTTTTTGCCTTGCTTATTTAGAGAAACATGTATGGAGCTTGGGAGCAATATCTTGGACTGGAGCATCCAGACACAGCTCCTAGAAAGACACACAATGCTAATCAGGTACATCCTTAGCAGATTAATACAGATAGTCATTGCATCATGTCTGCCCCTAGTCGGACAAACCTGAGAGAAAATTGGAACCTACCACTACAACTGTTTATTTCCTGTTTTCTGGAATGTTTGCTAATTGCATGTTCTTCATGCAGAACCGCCATTCATTTGAGAGACCTGTAAAGATCTATAACTAGACGTGAGAAATTCGAGTGACGTGCCGCCATCCAACACCAAGCAAGGGCCTGAAAAGTGCTGTCTTGAATAAATTGTGTACCATAATTGATGGTAGGACGGGTTGCTCAGGTTTTTCGACGGAGCTAGAAAGCATGCGTGGTGTTTCCCGAGGAGACGTGTTTTAGTATCTGGGGCAGTTTCTCATCTTTCGTGACTTGCCCTGGATATATAAAGTTGTGCAGATGACCCATCGTCTTTCAGCAGATAAGGCGGTATTTTCCAGTAGTCATACAGTTAAAATAGCTCAAGTTTTCTTCGTTGATCACATGGTTCTGCAGTTGTACTAGGTACGCCGAGCTGTTGATACCTGTTGCCCTGTAAATTATCCATGTGCAAGTGTTTTTCTTGCTCTGACGACAGTCAACACGGTATTGTAATTCCAGCTATAAAATATATTGTTGCGTCTTCTCACATATTTCTATCTGATTGGCAGTTTGCTATCCCTGAGCTCATTTGGAGTACAGGAGAGCTTTCAGGACTGTCTATTCTGTGAATGACCGCTTTTTAAGTGAACAACAAACATTTTCCTAAGCCTCGTCATATGGACCTCAATTCCGACTGATACACGTGTGACAAGTTTGAAAAAGCCTGTATCTTGGCCTTGCCAAACCAGGGCTGTGGGTAGAGGTGAAAATAGTCACGGAAATTCCGATCGACTGGCGCTCGTTTTTTATTCTTACCGGCTGAGCAATGTGAATGGTTATTGACGGACATGAAAACGGAAGTGGTTTTGCTTCATGCTTTCTTACGGTAATTACTGGTTCTTTTATAATGGTATTTGTATATACGATAATATTTAAGGTCTTTTTTTATTTGACCCGTAGTTTAGGCCCATCAACTTTTCAATCAAATTCCTAACGTAAGTATAAAGTTAAAAATTCCTAACTTAAGTATAAAGTTAAAAGGAGACAATTTATAATTTACATAATGTCCTTGAATTTATTTTGTTATATTATATAGTTATGCAAAGTTAAATGGGAGCGCATAGTGTCCTTGAATTTATTTTGTCATATTATATAGTTATGCAAAGTTAAATATGTGATTTTATAGTTCAATGTTTTTGATATTTATTATCGGTTTTCGATTGATACCAACATGTTTTCATTCGTATAGTTCGTTTCTGGTTTTTCGATATTTCTGATATCGTTTTCATTTACGGTTTTACCGTTTTCGAAAAAAAGATATGGTTATGAAAATGGTTGAGACATTTTTTGACCGTTTTCATCCCTATATGTGGGCTTCAATTCAAACAAGGTCTTAGAGCATCTCCAACAGAGTGGTCAAATGGCTTTCCAAGCCAAATTTTAGTAAGTATTGAAAAAAATATTCTCCAACAGCCTCTCCATCTGGCCAGCCAAATCTAGCGAGCCACACCCGTTGGTCAACTATGGGCCCCACAAGCTATCCTCCTCCTCCACACGACTCTCTCCCCAGTTCCTTCCCTGTCTCCTCCACAATCCTTCATTCTATCGAGCTCTAGCGTCGGCTGGCTCGCCTCCAGCATCGACCAGCTCACCTCTAGCGCTAGCCGTCGATTGCCCCTCCCTCTTCAGCGTGTCCGCCTCGCCTACCGACAAAGTCTATTTTGAGCGTGGCGACGATGAAGGCAAATTGGATGGAGAACCCCCAATGGAGCGAGACAGGGGTGGCTTAGAGCACCCCACCGGCGCCGGAGTTGGGGAGAGGAAGAGGACGAGAGAGGCGAAAGGAGAGAGGAAAAATAGAAGGAAGAACGAAAGATCTAGAGGAAGTACACATAGAGACTAACATTTTGGACGTATTGTCAGATTGGATAGTGTAATGAAGAGGCCATTGAGACAATTTTGGCTCTCTAATTTTTGAGCAAGCTAATCAAATGGACATTTAGAGAGTCAGATTTGAAGACTGTTGGAGATGCTCTCAGGTTGTGTTCGAGAGTGGACGTTCGAAACACATATCTCTGGCATAAAAAACGAGATAACTCATTAGCGTATAATTAATTAAGTATTAATTTTAAAACTTGAAAAATGGATAGTATAGTTATTTAAAAGCAATTTTTCTATAGAATTTTTTTTTGCAAAAACACATATCATTCAGCAGTTCGGGAAGTATGTGTATGAAAAAGAGGGAGTAGAAGTTAAAAAAGAGGAGTTCCGAGTGCAGCCTTAGGGGGTATTTGGTTGAAGGCCAAAGTTTGCCACACCTAAGTTAGTCAAATTTGACTTTTTGTGGTCGCTGTTTGGTTACATTTGTCAAACTTGTGATATGCCAAGCTTTAATTCTTCTATACCACACATGGCATAGACTCACCTCCTAGCCAAAATGTGACACATGTGTGGCCAACTATTTTGGTGCCACACTTTTACCTCAAAAGTTTGGTAATGTGAAGCAACCATCCAAACATGCCCTTAGTTTGTTGCCTTTGTCAAATTTGACCTTCCAGGCTGGACTTGTTTTCTTGGGCATGAAGCCTTGACACGGCATGCTGAGAAGTTCCTATGGCATACTTTTATTGTCTCAAAATATAGCAACATAGTTTCATATTAGATCTAAACTACTTAAAAAATTCATAATTTTCTGTTCGTCCTAAATACGTTTTTGTCCGTCAGCTATGCGCTTTCGTCTACCTAGACGCGTGGGCACAACCCGTGTACATTGCACTCAAGCCGAACTCTCCTCTCTGCTCCACTCGCATACTCGCGCTTCGTCCCCTCACCACTCAGATTCTACGCGATGCACACCAGATTGATCCTGCACAACAGAACACCAATGTAGATCCGATTCTGGTTCCTGCGTGAGGAAACAACACACCACACACTTGGTCATGTGTTTCCGCGTGAGACGAGACGAGATTCGTCTCATCGATCTGCTGCCCATCATTCTGTTCATCCCGATGACCCGATCATGCGTCTTATTTGGTTTGATAACGTTCTTTTCTGTTTCTTATTATGTCGTTCCCGCGCGACGCCACACTCTTGAGAGGCTCCGACCTCACGAAGCGTTCCGAATACCAGCAGCTCAGCCCACCACAAACCATGATGGCCACGAACCACGACCTCAAGGAGCACCTTCTCGTCCCATCCCACGCGCCGCTGCCAATGGGCTGCACCACACCCGCGGCAGGCGACACCGGTGCCGGAGGAGGCTGAGTGGCCATCGACGTCCACGGACTGAACAAGCATAGCAGCGAGCGGCGATCATGGGTGCGCATGGAGGCGGCAATGGGCATACCTCCACAGGGGTAGCGTAGGATGATGGCCTCCAGGCCTCGTCTGCAATGATGATAATGCGCCGTATATGCTCGAGGTTGCAGACGACGCTTGTGGGCTCGTAGGCCATGGCCGAGGACCACGGAGGGGTAGACGAAGAGCTGGTCGAGGAGGCACATGGTCGCGTGCACGTGGGCAGGTCGAGGCAATGCATGAGCGTCGGCTTGGCGACCTCCAATCGCCTCAGATCGGAGGGTAAGATAAATGGACTGTCTGTCAACATGTAGTTTTGTAGTCCTACGTATTTACTATGGCAAACATTAGTACATGCATGCTTTTCAACAATCCAATCCAATTTCTCCATGTATTAAGGTCAGAGATGAGATAGAGCATGCTCATGGACGAGGATGGTGGTATGGCTGAAATGTACTTCACAGAGAAGAAGTTTATGATTATTTTTTTTCTTTCAGTTGTCAATTCTGTTGTATAGCAATACTGGTTTTCTGTATATAGTTGAAAAAAATCTTATTCTTTTTTTTATTTCAAACCCCCGCATGAGTAATAATATTCAATTGCAAGCTACATCATATATGTTCCAATGTAAGATATCAGAAAATCGTGTAACGCACGAACATTTTGCTAGTATATATATCATAATATTAGAATTTAAGACAGATGGCAATTCGTCCGTCGCTCCGATCACCTTATAAATGGCTCAGGCGTCCTCATCGCTCGCGCGTGCTACGGGCTGCGGCTACACGCGTTGCGCTTTTCCGTCGCTAAGTCCCCGCACGACCCGCCCGAGTCGGATGTTGGAGCTGCTGCTCGTGCTGTTCCTGGATTCGACCCATGCGTAGTCTGGCGTAGGCGTGGGTCCAGGATTGCACCTGGAGATTGCTTAGACCAGACCCACGCGACGACTCGAAGAATGTGAATTTTAGCTATGCATTAATTTTAGGATGAAGGTAGTATATACTATCTTCTGTCTATAAGAGATTGCTTGAGATCGACCACATTGTGCATCATTGCTACTACTACCACACTGTGCATACAGATCAAACAGAAAGGGATGTTGCAGCCCTTGTCCTCTTTTTCCTTTCTTCTCTCTTCCCCATCATCATTTAAACCCACATGATATATTGGGCCATATGTTTAAAACTTTAACACTCGTATATCTCGATGATCAGGAAGACAGTAACCTCGTTGGCCACGAAGCTGTTATGCACGCATTGAATTCCAAGACACGAGGTCGAACTCACGTGCAGGCATAGAGTGTCCCTGTGCATACGTGGCACAGGAAGCAGAATAAAAAATAAACAAATGTAGGACCTATATGTTGGTAGGTGTCCACTATAAAATTTTAAAAAATTTGTAGCGACGGTACAACGTAGCTACCTTTTCTCTAAATAACAAAATTACTCCTATATGTTAAGAAATGAAGATATTACTAGAGTATATTATATTTTGACATCACTTTATGGAGAAAAGTTTCCAAAACATCAGCATGTCATCTTCATTGTATCTGAAAATGGAACCTAACTTGGACACTATGATATGGAAACAAAGCTGAAATGCATATGTCAAAACCACGAGGAAACTACGATAAATCTGAGATAGAGCATTATGTCTAGTATTACTGCCAAGCTTAACTGCCCCAGCGTATCCCTGCTACCAACATCACTAATAACATCAAGGATTCGCCTGAGCTCTGCAAAAAAGAGCAAACAATCATTAACTATGTGGCAGAAAACGCATTCATGCACTTGATCATATACAACAGATGAAATGTCACTGTACAGGGAAGATGCGGAACTAACGGGTTAAAACAATACCTAATCACATGTCCAGCTAAAACAGCTGACATCGATGCGAAAAAAAACATATAAATTGCCACAGCAATCTGTAGTGCATCCAGATTACCGCGTGTAACCTCTTTCCTGGATTCAAATATTATGTAAAACAATATAAGCAAAAAAAAATTGAAATTATGGATTGTAAACAAAAATAAAACTGAATCTCTCAGTACTTCACATAAGTCTGCAACGAGTGGAATTCAGACTTCATTGTCTCAAGTTTATATTTCATCTCACAAACCTGCAAAATTAGTTTAACAGTCAGCTATAGCAGGGTAGTTATATCTATTAAGCCGCTTTCAAAAAATTATTATGTATTAAGCAAGACCTAAGGTAACTTTATTTAGTAATTTGGCCATGCAACTTCAAGTAGTAAGTCAACTAACATGTCATAAAACATATAAACTAAATAACGTTAGATAGTTTAATACTACCTCTTTCCTGTGAATCTCATCATGTTTCACAGACGACTCAATGGGTGATTCTGGATTTGTGGTCATTGAACGGCCACTACGCCTACTTCCTCCTGCGAGACCCTGAAAAACAGTGCAATTATTCAAACATGTTTAGTCATTATGATGACCTCCGTGTTTATCAACAGGTATGAAAATTTAGTGGGCATTAAAGTTATGTGCCATACAAAGTCTCATTACATGCTTGTCCTGATGGTTGGTAAAACAAAGTTGATGGTGGATTGCAAGGGAAAAATTTTGGCTGCCAATGATATCGAACATAATTTGTTCCCAGGTAAGGGACATTCACATGTTATCAAAATATATTCAATGTTAGGTTCAACGAAACTAATTCAGTGTTATACACAGTGGCAGAGCCAGGAAATACACACTTAGGGCTGAGCTACTGGAACCCCAATATTTTCACAAATTATATAACATTTTTCAAGATTATAATGGTCTATGGAGCTAGGCATAGAGCTCAAGCCCTAGCTGCCCCATGCCTGTTTCTGCCGCCCCTGGTTATACATGTTACATTTTTCTATAAACATGGTTGAACTTAAGGAAATTCATCTATCACAAGGTCAGTTCTCCTCACGCCCCATCCTGATCTTACTACATGGCTCCCTGAGAATTGGGATTTGGCTCCTCTAAAAACCTGCTACGTATCCCATCATCCTCTTCCTCCTCCTCCTCCTCCCCTCCCCTCCCCTCCCATGCGACGCTCGCATGCGCCGCCGCCTCCTCCCTCCTCTGGTCCTCCTCACTGCCCGCCTGCCGCCGTTCTCTCCCTCCCCTTCTCTCATTCCTCTGCACCACCGTCGCTTCTTCCTTCCTACCTCCAGCGTAGTCCCAAACCCCCCTCCCTATGCCCGCATCGCCTCCCTCACCCCCACGCTCACCACCCGCACCACTCCCCGCCCCCACGCTCACCCAGGAGGTCCACCCCGCGCCTCCAACACCTTCTCCAATGCTGAGCCCACCTTCTCCTCCGTGCGACTCATGCCGACGCTCCTCCAGCAGCGGTTGTGACGACGCCGAGCGCAGTTCGAAGCACTCCCGCTTGGGGGAGGACCAGGACCGGGAGTGGCACCGCGAGGGCAGCGGCGGCAACAGCAAGGAGCACCAGGATCAGGACAAGAGAAGGAGAAGGAGAAGGAGAGGGAGAAGGACAGGACACTCAGCGAAACAATCCAAGAATAATAATAAGAAGGAATCCTTATGAGGTACTACAAGTAGATTGGTCTTAGTTGTAGTCTAGCTGTACTTATGTAGCTGGCTAGCTGTAGTTCAATCTGTCGTTCTGACAGGTAGTTAATTGCCGGATTATGGAGGACGATATCAGTTTTATTCAGGTTAACATGTTGTGGTGTGATATGGAGTATTATGCCGCTTTTCGCTCTGCTGATTAGTGATTACAACCGAGTTTTAGCTGTTGAACTTGTATAATTTCGAACCTCCTTTGCACTGTGGCTCTTAAACCTTTGCATATTAACACAGGACCAACTTAATGTACCCTAGGCTGAAGCTTGCAGGCTAGCATTCTATCTATTGTACAGATCTGAGTATTTTAACATAAGTATGGATGAGTCTAAAACTATGATGTGCTATGTAATACTGCAGAACTCTTGAGCTAGAAGTTATTATTACCTATACATATATTGTGTTTATATAATTCATGTATTTAATTAAAATTGAGAAGTCAAAGGTACTATTGGATAATAGGTTCCTGGGTAAGTAGTGATTTCCTTTACAGACCTAGTTACTTATATATTACTACAACAAGATTATGTCAGAATGTGTAGACTAAATCCCAAACAGACACTTCTATTTACCTTAATCGTGTTTTAGAAAGAAATAATGATGTTCATATAAATTTGAAATTTGATTGCAGAGTAATGTAAATACAAAATCTTAGCTATTGCTCTAAATAATCTGTTGCAAGTTACATCGGTAAGGCATTTTCTTATTGATACTACAATCTGCTAGCTTGACCTTAGATTTCGTGTGGTGCCGTAACATGCATGTATGGATTTTGGGAGTTGTCCAGTTTTATATGTAAGCATTATAGTATACAAGATGTGCTAATATGCTTTGATTTTGCATAAGCTGCTAATTTCTTTCTTTCTTTGCTTCTATGAGTATTTACTCTCATAAAAATGGCAGGTGTCTTAACTCTGTGAGCTCTTGCTTTCAATGCTTTATGATAAACACATAATATTCATTTAAATGTTTGTACATCAATAACCTAAATTTAACTTCTAGCTGTTATTGTTGCAGCAAAATGATGAAGAAAACACTGAACATCGTTTGATTCAAACAAAGGGTACAGCTCCATTATATGTGCATGGAAAAAAGCAACAGTTCACTTGATATATCTGTCCAAGAGTACTTTTGGTGTATATATAATAGCTCCATTATATGTGTATTGTATATGGAAAAAAAACAGCAGACCAGTAACTAGATCCATAAGTATGTCTGTGTAATTCAGATGGAGCTGAAGGTACGAACTACTGTCCTATTTTCAAATTCGTGAAATTGATAAATTTTGATATGAAAAACCTTTCTATTTGTCAATTGGTTCATACCTACCATCATGGGGCACCACGGTAGGGTTGAAATAGGGTTGTCTGGATCAAACTCTAAAATATCCATACATTGATCATTCCAAAGTTCAGTAAAGTTCTATATTCTTCACCTATGTGGGAACAACAGATCAGTATTATTATTTCTGGGACATATTTAGGTATACAACATGTTTCGATTTATAAGTGTCGAATGTGATAGTTGATCTAAAGCACTTGCAGAGAATTCAGATATCGAGGGTTTTATATCCCAATCTTGATTAATCTGAAAATCACGTCCGCTCGATAGACCCAAATGGCCTGGCCCATGTACTGTTCCGCGCGGCAAAGACGCGGGTACTTTCTAGTTAACCCTAAACCAACCCATCGCAACCCTAATCTAATCATCCTACCTCGCGGACGGGTTGAGTCCATACCTGCGGAGAAGCGCGGAGGCGTGCTGAGTGCAGCCCGAACCGGCGAGCCGCCGCCGCCATCTCTCTCTCGCTCGCCTCCTTTTTCTGGGCTGCGGGATTTGCGCCTTCGGACTTCGGAGACGGAGACCTGTATATAATAATATAATAAAGCACGGGAGTGGTGGGTGGCAGGATGGGTGTGGGCGAACGGCTAGATGCGGCGCTACGCGGTCGAGTCGAGTCGAGCCGATCCGACCTGGCCCTGGTGAGGTACTCAGGTGAAGTATCGCAGGGCGCGACGTGCGGTCGGTCGGTTCGGCGTGGTTGCGGTGCGGCTCACTGGTGCGTGGGCGTTTGCCTGCTATGGTGTCTGGCCGGTTCGCCCGAGCTGGGCTGAGGAAATTTGAATCACAAACAGAAAAAAATCTAAATTTGAATCTATTCCAACCCATAACCCTATTAAAACAAAACAAATCTCCAATCCAATCGATAATCACACAAAAAATCCCCAGTAGCAAACAATCTATGGATCTCCTCCGATGCGGATTGTTTTGATGAGTCGAACGGTTTACATGACAAAAAAAAGTGCGATTCGGATCACGATTACAGAATCCATTTCGGAGACTGAAAGCTCCGTAATATAGTGACTGATTGATTGCCTCTTGCGACGTCTCTAATTCCAACAAGTATTAACGGCGATGGTGAAAACTAATGAAAGCAAAAGACGAAGACGCCAGGAGCTCCATATTAACAATCTTCATGAGGTACGATGCTTGTCCTTGATCATCATCAATCAACACATGTAGAGTAGATTATTATAGTTATAAATAACGAAATTGCTAACCTCCTATCGACAGAAAACCTATCTTCAAATCTTATAGATTTTGGGCGACCGGATGAGCTTCGCGATTTATGCTCCAGGCCTTCTCCTCCAACTCTAGCGACTTCCTCATTCTTTTCCGCGCCGGTGACACCCTAGACTCCGACAAAGGACCCTACGGGTTAGGGTCCCAAGTTGAGCGGGGGTGAGAGAGGGGGAGAGAGATCACTGGGTTTAGAGGGATGGCCATGGGAGGCAGCCCGAAGGTGGGTGTTGGACCTGGGTGGGCGGCGAGGTGATAGCAACAGCGTCGAAGCCGCGGAGATGGAGGTAGGCCGACGTTGGTGGCGGGGGCAAAGCAAGCGTGTGGTTAGGAAGCAACAGCCAGTGGTGACGGATTCGACGACGGGGAGCCATTGGAGACGGGGAAGACGGTGGGGCAAGGGCACCTTGCCACCGCCGCCACCTTGAGGAGAAAGAGAGGGGGGGGAGGGGGAGCATGGAGAGGGAGGAAGCTTGCCGAAGGGGCCTCGTCGACACCGTTGATGCCTTCCAGCCAGCCGACGAGACGGGTGGCGGTGGGGTATCAAGACGCAAGATGCGTGAGGGAAACGCGAGGAAGAGAGAAGTTAGGGTTAAGGGTTCTGCATGAATCTTAAAGCATATTTAATGGTCCAAAATTTGAAAGATGGGATGTGAGATTTTCTGTCAACACATATATAGAAAGTCCCTATAAATAATAGAGTACCATCTAGTAGTACATTTTTGCTGCCGAGGTTTAGTCACAGAAATCTTAATTTTTGATTCCTAAGTAGAATTACCTGACTGGACTCACTGATTCATAATTTTTGCAGGAGATTTTGAGCCGAGTAACAGGACAGCTGAAGCTGAAGGAGTCTATACAGACGAGCGTCCTGTCCAAGACATGGAGGCACATCTGGAGCGCCCCACGGAAGCTCGGCATCCACCACGCCGCCGACAAGAAGGACATGACCGTGTTTGCGCGGCGCGCCGACGCCATCATGCGCCAGCGGCGAGCCGCGGTGACGGACCTGCAGATCAGGTGCGTGCTGACCAGCAAGTACGCCGCCGAGATCGACCGTTGGCTCGACACGGCGGTGTCAGTTATCTTGGATCGCTAGGAGCCGATCTAGGAGTTGTTCTCTAGATTGTAGACGAAACGGGAAAAAGAGAGAGAGAGATGGAGCCCGATACCTTCGCTCTGCTTGGAGCTTGACGCAGCCATGGCGACGGTGTCGAGGGTGGCGGCGGTGAGCGATTCCCCTCACTTCAGCGCGCTCCCGGATCGGATGGGTCTAGGGTTTTATGGGGAGCCCGTGTGCACGACGACGAACGTTGGTTCGTGTGCGCCGGCGGCTCTCCTTCTTTTATATGTGCGCTGCGTGAGAGGAGGCCCACAGCCATGATAGGCTTGCGCCCCCGATCAGGGCGCGTAGGCGGAGTGGGAACCGGTTCTCCCGAGTTCCCCGGGGATCGCAACTAACATTCTCCCCTTCGATCTCCGCCTTTCTTACTTCTTATACTCGACATTTACTTCTAAATAGATTGATGCATAGAGCACGCTCCATCATGATAGTTATTACTGAACCATCAGACGCAACGACTACAATACACCTCTCCATCTCGAAATAAACACTAGGCCCTTTTGTAATCCAAGGATCATAGGCTTTCCTGTAAACCCATGCCGGCTAAGTGTTCTCTGAACACACTGGGCGGTAAGCCTTTCGTAAGCGGATCCGCTAACATCTTCTTTGTACTTATATGCTCAAGACTAATAGTCTGATCCTGGATTTTCTCTTTCACAACATAAAACTTGATGTCAATGTGTTTGGCAGCGCCACTTGACTTATTGTTGTGAGCATAAAACACTGCTGGTTCATTGTCGCAGTACATCTTGAGTGGTCTTTGAATGCTGTCGACCACTTTCAACCCGGGTACAAACTTCTTTAACCATTTTGCCTGCCCCGTGGCCTCATAACTAGCTACAAACTCAGCATATATCGTTGATGATGCTATGACGGTTTGCTTGGAGCTTTTCCACGAAATGGCTCCTTTTGCGAGAGTGAATATGTAGCCTGATGTGGACTTTCTATCATCTACATCTCCCGCAAAGTCTGAGTCTGAATACCCTTCTATCTCAAGGGAATCAGTTCTTCTGTACGTTAGCATGAGGCCTTTTGTGCCTTGCACATAACGCAAAGCTTTCTTTATCATTCTCCAGTGATCTATTCCTGGATTTTCCTGATATCTGCCAAGTATCCCGGTAACAAAAGCTAAGTCAGGGCGTGTACATACTTGAGCATACTGTAAGCTTCCGACAGCTGAAGCATATGGAACCGCTTTCATTTGATCGATCTCATACTGGTTCCTAGGACTTTGAAATTTTCCAAATCTATCGCCCTTGACTATCGGAGCAGGTGTAGGCTTACTCGCATGCATACTGTATTTCTTTAGAATCTTTTCCAGATATGTCTTTTGCGATAATCATAAAACCCCTCTTCTTCTATCTCGGTGAATCTCTATTCCTAAAACAAATGAGGCTTCACCAAGATCTTTCATATCGAAGTTCGAGGACAAAAACTTTTTCGTCTCCAATAGTAAATCAACATCACTACTAGCGAGTAGGATGTCGTCTACATATAGGATAAGGAAGATAAATCTCCCATTTCTGAACTTTGCATAAACGCAATTGTCCTCTTCATTCTCATTAAACCCAAACCTTCTTATTACATCATCAAATTTTAAGTACCACTGTCTGGAGGCTTGTTTTAATCCATAAATGGATTTTCTCAGACGGCATCCTATTTGTTCTTTTCCTTCCACAACAAAACCCTTTGGTTGTGCCATGTAGACATTCTCATATAAATCCCCGTTAAGGAATGCCGTCTTTACATCCATCTGATGTAGCTCTAGATCATAATGTGCCACAAGTGCCATTACGATCCTGAAGGAATCTTTACATGACACCGGAGAAAATGTCTCATTATAATCAATTCCTTCTCTTTGAGTAAACCCTTTTGCCACGAGTCGTGCTTTATACCTTTCTACATTTCCTTTGGAGTCACGTTTTGTTTTGTAGACCCATTTGCAGCCTACTGTCTTGGCTCCTTTAGGAATTTCTTCTAAGTCCCAAACTTTGTTGGTACTCATTGATCTCATTTCATCTTTCATGGCTTCAAGCCACTTCGATGAATGAACACTTCTCATGGCTTCTTCAAACGAGGTGGGATCTTCCTCTGTTTGAACTTCTTCACTAGCATAGACTTGGTAGTCACTAGGAATAGCTCTCCTTCTCTCTCTTTGAGATCTTCTGAATTGTGGTACGTCTTCAACTTGGGGCTGATGTTGCTCTTCCTCTTGTGTGGCAACTTGTTCTGAAGGATCCTGTATCTCAGGTTCCTCCTGCTCAGTCGTTGTTGTCACAGGAGAACTAACATCAGGTGTTATCACCGCAGCGTTCTGTGCTGGCGGTGTAACAGCAACAGGTATTGAGAAAAGAGGTTCCTGAATCATTGGAGTAGGTACTTGTACCCGCTTCTCTTCAAGAGTAATTTCTCGGGGTACCATGCTCCCCCTGATTATTTCATCCTCGAGAAACACTGCGTGTCTCGTTTCTACGAACTTAGTGTGTCTGTCAGGACAGTAGAAACGAAAACCTTTTGATTTCTCAGGGTAGCCAATGAAATGGCAACTAACTGTCTTGGGATCTAGCTTCCCAATATTTGGGTTAAATAACTTTGCCTCAGCTGGACAGCCCCATACCCGTACATAATTTAGCGTGGGTTTCCTTCCTGTCCATAGCTCATACGGTGTTTTGGGCACCGACTTACTTGGTACTCGATTAAGAATATGGACAGCGGTTTTTAATGCTTCCATCCATAGACTTATCGGTAAAGTGGAGTGGCTTAGCATGCTTCGCACCATGTCCATTAAAGTGCGGTTGCGTCTTTCAGCTACTCCGTTCTGCTGAGGCTCGCCCGGTGTTGAGTACTGGGCTACTATGCCATTTTCCTGTAGAAACCTTGCAAAAGGTCCAGGTATTTGGCCATAAGGGGTGTGTCGACCGTAGTATTCTCCTCCACGGTCGGACCTTACTACTTTGATCTTTAGACCAAGCTGATTTTCTACCTCAGCCTTAAATATCTTGAATTTATCCAATGCTTCTGATCGTTCTTTAATTGGATAAATGTAGCCATAGCGCGAATAGTCATCTGTGAATGTTATAAAAGAATCATAACCATCCACTGTCGTAATTGGAAAATGACCACAGATATCTGTGTGTATGATTTCCAATCTTCCTAAACTTCGTATGGCTCCTTTCTTTATTTGTTTAACATACTTTCCTTTAATGCAATCGATGCAATATTCTGTATCCGTAAAGTCTAACGGATGCAAAATTTCTTCTTTAATTAATCGTTCAATTCTCCCCTTCGAAATGTGGCCTAAACGACAGTGCCACAATTTCGCCGAGGTTTCATCATTGCATCGCTTGCGCTTACTTCTTACACTTGTAGACGAGGAAGACACACTATTGCACGCAACATCCTCTTCATTGCATACAACATTCACATTCTCATGTTTAGACAACATGTAAAGTTGGCCTTGTCGGATGGCAAGACCTACACACTTATTCTTGAATATAATTGAACATAAATCTGGTTCGAAATAACAATTATATCCATCATCCGCCAAACATGAAACGGAAACTAAATTTCTACTTAAGGAGGGTACATAGAGCACGTTCTGCAAATAAAGTGTGAAGCCATTATCCAACTGTAATGGATGATCGCCAATAGCTTCAACTTCTGCTTCAACTCCATTTGCAACTCTAATGCATCTTTCTCCTCTTGCTAGGATCCTCCTCGTATGGAATCCCTGTAATGAATTTGCAACATGAATAGTCGCACCTGAATCAACCCACCAAGTGGATTTTGAATAGCTTACATACAGTGATTCATCTACGAATGTAATGATATCCTCACCTTTCTTTATTAGATGCTTCAGGAACTCAGGACAATCCTTCTGAAAGTGTCCCTTCTGCTTGCACCACCTGCAAGTGTCCTTATCCACTTCTATACTGGGCCGTGGATGAGAATCATTTTGTGGCGCCTTGCCTTGTGACTTGGAATGTGCGACGTTCTGACTATGGTTGGGCCTCCTCTTGTTCTTCACATAGTTTACGGAATCACCACGAGTCTTGGGTCTGTCTTCTTCTTGCACACACATGGCAATCAACTTCTCAATGTTCCAGCTTTCGGGCAATGAGTTGTAATTCACAACAAATGCATCGAAGTCTGAAGGTAAGGAGGCAAAAATGAGGTGAACTAGGAACTCGTCAGGGAGAACCAAGTCCATCTTCTTGAGCTTTGAAGCAATGCCGCTCATCTTCAAAATGTGCTCTCTAACCCCTCCGCCATTGTACTTCATAGTAACTAAGCTCTTGATCAGGGAGCTCGCATAGGTTTTTGAAGAATCAGTGAATTGATTCTCCACCCTCTGAAGATACTCTACGGCGGTGGTACAAACTGGGATTGCTCCCCTTATTGCCTCCACTATGGAGCTCTTGATTACCATTAAGCACTTGCGATTGGAAGACTCCCACTTCGCACGATCAGTGTCGTACTTATGCACTATTGGAGCATGGTCCAACATTCTCTGCTTGAAAGCATCTTCGCTCTCACTTTCCCCTCTCACTGGCGCAACAGGCTCAGTGGGACAGGGCGCGGTGAGAGCTAAATCTATGTCTGATAGCGCAAGTGCTATCTCGATCTTCTCTCGCCATGAGCCATAGTTGTTCCTATTAAGGGGCTCAACGGCCGAGATATAGACTAGTGGGTTAGTGGTTCCTGAAAGCAAATTAAAGAAATTGAGAAACATTTAAATTCTTGCATGTTTTAATTTAACGTTGGTCAAAATTAAAACATGCAAACTACCACATTAATTCTACATCACCGTTGGGCAGAAATAGAACTAATGTATTAACTTCATTATAGTAGCGGAAAAATTAAAATTACTTACATGTTCAGAAGCAATTATTATTATTTATCTACTCTCTAAACAATTTTCACGTTGGTTAAAATTGTTTAGAAATTAAAACAATCAATTTAACTTAAAATAATAAAAGCTTCTGAAAAAGGATGTAAAACAGACTTCTTTCGGCCGCAAAAGGGCCTGAAATGGACTTCCTTTTCTTCGGCCGTGAGGGACCTCATTTGGACTTATTTCCTGGCCCTTTGCCGGTCGGCCCACGGCCTTTTGAGCCTGCGCAGGCGCTCCCGTGCGCCACAGGCCGCAACCTGGGCCTGGGCCGGGAAAGCCGCCCCGCGCGCGCTCCCTCTTGGGCCGATTTCGGCCCGTTTGCCGTCGGCCGTCCGATCGCTAGGGTTTCGATCGGACGGCCGCGCGTCGAGATCGGGGGGAACAAAACCCCCGTTCCTCCCGGCCGCCGCACGCCGAAAACCCTAGCTTCTCTCCTCCCTTCGCCGTAGCCCTTTCTTGCCGGAGCTATGGCGCGGCGGCACGGCGAAACGCAGCGGCGCCGTGGCACCCCCCCTCGCCGGTGCGCGCACCCACCCGAGGGTGAGTGCGCCGCCGTCGAGTGGATGTGCTGCGGCGCCCTCTTCTTCCCGCAACGTCGGCGACGGCCGGCGGTGGTGGTTGACTACCCGCACACGTCGGCGAAGGCCGGCGGCGGCGGTTTCTTCCCGGCGGCGTCATCGACGACCGGCGGTGGGAGGTTAGGGTTTTACCCTTTTCCTTTTTTAATTCTTTGGCTTTTCTTCGGGAAACCGAGTTCCCTTCCTCTTTCTTCTACTTAGCCCACCTAGATTTACTCCTAGGGATGGCTCTGATACCATTGTCAGTTATCTTGGATCGCTAGGAGCCGATCTAGGAGTTGTTCTCTAGATTGTAGACGAAACGGGAAAAAGAGAGAGAGAGATGGAGCCCGATACCTTCGCTCTACTTGGAGCTTGACGCAGCCATGGCGACGGTGTCGAGGGTGGCGGCGGTGAGCGATTCCCCTCACTTCAGCGCGCTCCCGGATCGGATGGGTCTAGGGTTTTGTGGGGAGCCCGTGTGCACGACGACGAACGTTGGTTCGTGTGCGCCGGCGGCTCTCCTTCTTTTATATGTGCGTTGCGTGAGAGGAGGCCCACAGCCATGATAGGCTTGCGCCCCCGATCAGGGCGCGTAGGCGGAGTGGGAACCGGTTCTCCCGAGTTCCCCGGGGATCGCAACTAACAGGCGGCGGCAGCGATGGCGCGCCACCTCACCCTCGACTTCCGTTGGCACGGGCAGTGCTGCACGCTTCACTCGTGCATATACGTCTTCCCCTTCCGTCTCCTCACCGGCGGCGGCGCCGGCGGCCGTTATTTGGAGTCTCTACATCTCCTTCACGTGTCCATGGAGGCCCTGGCGACCTGCTCGTCCTCGCCATGCCTCCCGCGGCTCAAGAGGCTCGAGCTGGCGTTCTCCGACGCCGACGAGGCCGCCGTGCACTGCCTGCTCGCCGCGTGCGCCAGCACGCTCGAGTGGCTGCGCTTCGAGGAATGCCAAGTGCTGCGTGGCCTGGCCGTTGGCCATGACGATTACCCGCCGCTGCCCCGCCTGCGCCGCTTCGCCGTCGACGACTGCTTGTTGCTCCGGTGGATCGAGGTGCGGCGCGCCCCCGCGGCTGGCCGAGTTCCACTTCGTCGGCAACCCCCCAAGACGCGCGTCCTCCTCCTCGACGCGCCGCAGCTCGCCGCCATGGAGGAGCTCGACGTTGTTGGCGAACACGCAAGGTGTTCGTCCGAGTTCCAGAATCAAAACAGAAAAGAGAGCGAGAGCGAGTATTTGGGCTGCTGAAAACTTGGCAGCTTTTCGAATTGCATACAGGAACTTAAATAACGGATACATGTCCACAGCCTCCGACTGGATCGCGCCATCCCACGATCGAGGCTGCCGCCATGCGCTCCTACAACTCCGGCACTCGCCATGACTCGAGAATTGGCCGCGCCATCCCACGACCGAAGGCATGCAAGTGCACGCACTCCCTACGAACTGAAAAACCGGGCTCCCGCATGAACGCAGCATGCGTCAGAGCGATACACGCGCTATCGCGCTTAGAGGAAGAAGTGAAGCAGAAAAACCCGGAGATGGCGCATGGCCAGATAGCTTGACAGGTGGCGGCTGCGGCGGCGATATACTCAGCTTCGCACGACGACAGCGCGACCACCTTCTGTTTCGCCGATTGCCAGGAGATGGGGCTGGAGCCAAGGAAGAAGAGGACACCGCTCGTGCTCCGGCGTGTATCCAAATCTCCGGCCATGTCGCTGTCGCTGAAGCCGTGAAGCACCGGCCGCACAGCTTGCTCCCTGGCGTAGTGAACACCATGGTGTCGTGTCACGGCGACGTACCTGATCACGTGCTTGACCGCCGCTTGATGGTCCTCGTGTGGCTCCTCCATGAAACGGCTGAGGTAGCCCACGGCGTAGGCGATGTCCAGCCATGTGTTCACCAGGTAACGCAGCCCGCCGATGATGCTGCGGTACTCCGTCGCGTTCACCAGGGGACAGGTGCTGGCCTTGCTCAGCTTCAGTTGTGCCTCCATTGGAGTTGAGCACGGATTGCAGCTTCCCATGCCGCTCTTGTCGAGCAGTTTGCCGGCGTACGCCGCCTGGCAAAGCATGATCTCCGATTCTCCGTATCCCCCTGTTTCACCTCAAGACCAAGATAGTAAGAGAGGAGGCCGAGATCACTTACCTTGAAGAGCGTGCACATCTCCTTCTTGAACGCGACGATGTTGGTGTCGCGCGCTCCAGTGATGATCAAGTCGTCGACGTAGACGCCGACGATCAGTTTCGCGTCCCCCTTGCCATGCGTATACACTGCATGCTCGGTGACGCTCTTCTGGAAACCAAGCGACAACAAACTGTTGTTGAGCTTGGCATTCCAGGCCCTAGGAGCTTGGCGGAGCCCGTACAAAGCCTTGCGGAGACGGTACACTTTGTGCTCCTCTCCGGCGACATCGAAACCTGGCGGCTGCCGGACATATACTTCCTTCGCGAGTTCGCCGTTCAGGAACGCGCTCTTGACATCCATGTGATGGACGCCCCAGCCGGCGTGCGCCGCGACGGCGAGCAAGAGCCTCACGGACTCCATGCGTGCCACCGGCGCAAAGACCTCCTCGAAGTCGATGCCGGCTTGCTGGACGTAGCCCTTGGAGACAAGGCACGCCTTGTGTTTGACGATGGCGCCGCGCTCGTCACGTTTCACTTTGAACACCCATTTCAGTCCGATCGGGCGCTGGGACGGCGGCGGATCGATGAGGTCCCATGTCCTGTTGTCGATGATGGAGTCCATCTCCTCCATCATGGCGCGCCGCCAGCTTTGGTGCTGCTCCGCCTCCTTGAACGAGGTCGGTTCCTCGGCTGACACGAAAAACAACTCGTCGGCGGCCAGCTCGCGATGTGCGAGAGCCGGCGCAGGAGTGTGTCCGAGTATGTTGTCGACGGCTCGGTATCTCAGTGGCGCGTCGTCGTCATGGTCAGCGTCCAGGGTGTCACTAAAGTTGCTAGGGGGCGACACAAACTCCGGCAGTGTAGCCGGCGTGTTCGGCGTCTCTTCCATCGGTGAGGCCGGCTCGGGCGTGGGTGCATCCGCCGAGACTGCAGTCGGTGACCTTGAGCTTGGAGTCAATGCGCCCGCTTGCTCCTGCTCTGGGGCATTGATCTCAACTGGCGCCACCGTGTACTCGATGGTGAAGTCAGTGGCACCCTCCGTGCTCTCGCCGTCGCCGCGAGCGGTCCAGTTCCAGCTGGCCGCCTCATCGAACACGGCGTCCCGCGTGACATGGACGCGCTTGGAGCTAGGGTCATATATCCGGTACGCCTTGGACCCAGCTTCATATCTCAAGAAAATCATCGGCGAGCTCCAGTCATCAAGTTTCTTGAGATTGGGCTTGGTGTTCTTCACGTGCGCCACGCAGCCGAACATGCGCAGGAAGTGGACCACCGGCTTGACGCCATGCCAGGCTTCATACAGCGTCTTGCCGGAAAGAGCTCGCGTAGGCACGCAGTTGAGGAGGAAGACCGCCGTTGAAAACCGCCTCTCCCAGAAGCGGGCGGGGAGTCTCTTTGCTTTCATCATGGAGCGAGCCATGGCCACCACCGTCTGATTCCGCCGCTCGACTACTCCGTTCTGCTGCGGGGAGTAGGGCGCGGTGAGTTGGCGCTGGACTCCGCGGTCCGCGCAGTAGGCCCCGAACTCGACGGAGGTGAACTCGCCGCCGCGATCGGTCCTCAGTACCTTGAGTTTGCAGCCGAACTCCAGCTCCGCCATGGCCTGGAATCGCTTGATCGCCACCGGTGCTTGATCCTTGCTGGCCAGGAGAGTGAGCCACATGTAGCGACTCACATCATCAACTTGCAACAAGAAGTAGTGGTTCCCGCCCGGCGTCGCCGGCGAGATCGGCCCACAGAGATCGCCATGCACCAGGTCAAGCAAGTGTTCGGCGAAATGCCTGGCGTGTGCTGGGAACGGGGCTCGGCGTTGCTTCCCGGCCAGGCAGCTGTCGCAGACTTGGTCGACGTGATCAATGAGCGGCAAGCCCCTCACCATGTCGCCCTGCACCAATTTCCTTAGTGATTGAAAACTAAGGTGCCCGTACCTTGCATGCCACCAAGCCTCATCAGAGCTGCGGGCAGAGAGGCAAATGGGACGTGCGGCGTTGATTCGGATGGAGTACAGCCGGTTCTTGGAGCGAGGGATCCTTGCCAGTAAACGCCGGTCGTGATCCCGAATGCGCATGAAGCCGCCGCGCACCAGGGCTTCACAACCGTTCTCGTCAAGCTGGCCGACGCTGATGAGGTTCGCGGTGAGGCGCGGGATGTAGTAGACGCCAGTCAGTCCGCAATGCTCGCCGTTCTTGCAGGCGAAGAGGATCGTGCCGCAACCCTCGATGTTGACGACGGAGCCATCGCCAAACTTGACGGTCCCGACAGCCGCCGTGTCAAGCTCGGTGAAGACGGCGCAGGCGCCGGTCATGTGGTTGGTGGCTCCAGTGTCCAAGTACCACAAGTCTGCAGGGTCGGGGTCGCCGTCGAGGTGAGCCAGCACCTTTGCCTCCTCTAGGTGCAGTGGTGCAGGTGGCGCCGCAGGCGCCGGCGCGAGTGTGGGAGGAAGCTTGCGCTCGACCATGCACGCGCGCGCCATCAGCAACGTGGGCTCATCGTCATCCCCGGCTGCGATGTGGGCTTCGGCCTTCTCGGCCTTGGAGAGGCAATCCTTGGCCCAATGGCCCATTTTGCCACAGTGACGACATTTGTTGCCGGGGTGCTCCTGGCCTCCTGGGAGCCGCGCCCGCGACCGCGCCGGTTGCCGCCGCGCTTCTTGCCGCCGTTTGGGGAGCCACTGGACGCGGTGCCGCCGCTCTCACCGCTTTGATCACGGTTCTTGAGCCGCGCCATCCATTGCTCCTCGGTCAGCATGAGGCGGTCGCTGTTGTCGACGACCTCCTTGGGCTTGGCCTTGCGCTTCTCGACGGAGCGAAGCCACCCGGTGACCTCTTCGATCGACAAGTCACGGACGTCGAGGAGCGTCTCGATCGAGAAGGCTATCTGCGAAAGATGCTCCGGCACAACATTCAGCAACTTAGTAACGACGTCTACCTCTGGGAGATCACCTCCAAGGCCACGAATGCTGTTGGCGAGGCTGGTGAGGCGGATGGAGAAATCCTCGACGCTCTCTCCTTCCTTGAACCTTGCATCGGCGAATTCCCGTCGCAACAGCTGCTCATTTGCCTCCCGCATGCGCCGTGTGCCGACGCGCACTGTCTTGATTGCCTCCCATGCCGCCTGCGCCGTGCGCTTGGTGGAGAGGGAGCGCAGCATCTCCGGCGGCACCGCGCGCAAGATCGCCGCCAACGCCAGCCTGTCGTCGCGGTACTCGATCTCCTCGTCGTCGTACGGCTCCACGGCATGCCAGAGTCCTTGTACCTGCAGGTTGACGGTCATGAGGAGCGCCCACTCCTCGTAGTTGGTCCTCGGAACCGGGTAGTGGATGGAGGCGCTCGACTCCTTGATGACGTGCGGCAGGGCGCCCTCAGGTGGTCTCTCACCACGCGCACTCCCACGGCGCGATGGCGGGGACTCTGCTGCTCGGACGCGTGGTGGTGTGCGTGACGGGCGAGGTGGCGGTGATCGCGAATTTCGTGACCGCGGTGTGCGCGACGGCCGAAGCGGCGGAGTGTGCGACGGCCGTGGTGGCGGTGATCGCTGCGACATGGCACCAGCGAGCCAACGAGGCTCTGATACCAATTGTTGGCGAACACGCAAGGTGTTCGTCCGAGTTCCAGAATCAAAACAGAAAAGAAAGCGAGAGCGAGTATTTGGGCTGCTGAAAACTTGGCAGCTTTTCGGATTGCATAGAGGAACTTAAATAACAGATACATGTCCACAACCTCCGATTGGATCGCGGCATCGCGCCATGCCACGATCGAGGCTGCCGCCATGCGCTCCTACAACTCCGGCGCTCTCCATGACTCCCGAATTGGCTGCGCCATCCCACGACCGAAGGCATGCAAGTCACGCACTCCCTACTAACTGAAAAACCAGGCTTCTGCATGAACGCAGCATGCGTCAGAGCGATACACGCGCTATCGCGCTTAGAGGAAGAAGTGAAGCAGAAAAACCCGGAGATGGCGCATGGATTATATCCAACAGACGTCACGTACAAGTGTTGCATCCACCATGACATCTTCGAATGCGTCACGACTCACGAGGCTCTCCATGTCCACGCGCGGATCGTTCAAGCCCGTGGCTTTCCCGCAAAAGTGGATGCATCTGAGGCATCTGCGCTTGAGAGTGGAAGCCGGCGCCCAAATGAGTAGCGAGCGGGAGAAGAAAGACGTGCGCCATTCTTGGAGCTCTTCCAGCTTAACATGCGGAGCACCGAGCGAACACAGTATGACGATAAGAACATGGAGAAGCTGAGGAGCCTCGCGCCGTGCCGGCGCCATGAGCACCTCAAGAGGGTGGACATGTCAGGGTTTACTGGGCACAAGGATCAGATCGAGCTCGCGAGGCACATTCTGTGCAACGCGGTCAGCTTGGAGCGTATGACCATCGACGCGGAGTACGCCGACGGTGAGCCCCGGACGCGCTTCTCAGCTCTTGGGCTAACATTTTCTTTAAAATAAGGGCAAAAAGTCCATTTATGTCCCTCATCATTGGGTCGAGTTTGATTCGCTTCCCTCTGTCACAAAACCAAGTATAAAGCATCTCTCAACTATCAAAACCAGTGAAAATCGAGTCCCTCGATAGTATTGAGGGTGGTTTCGGCTGATGTGGCATCCTAATCAGAAAAAAAACACACGTTAGGACATACATGTAAGTGGCTACCTCGGCTTCTTCCTTCATCTTCCCCCCTCTCTCTCTCTCTTCACCCTCTCCTCTCTCTGAAGGGATGTCCAAAGTGAAACATTGGTAATAAAATAATCCAAAGCAAAATTTACTTTAATTTTTTTCCCAATGTTTCACCTAATATATTTTTTATGTTTCTTTGTGTTGTTGCAGTGGGTAGTTTGATAATGTTTCTTTTTTTTCATCTTCAATGCATGAGATCTATTTGTTTCAATAGTTGAAACTATGTTTTATACACTAGAATGAAAATGTTTTAGTTGTGATTCGATTGTGTTTCACCATTTAAACTATTGAAACATTATTTTTCTAGTGTTTAAACATTTCTGTATGAGAGGTAAAACAGCTCCTGATTTAAAGTCTCCCAGAAAGTTTTTGTATAAATAGTAACCTTCTATTACTACCTATAATCATCAAAACAAGGCTCGGGGTTCGACGGTTTCCACGACAAAGTCTGACTCAGATTATGATTGAGGAATCCGTTTAGGAGTTTAGGAGACTGGAGGGGCCATTATACAGAGACACAAGAGATGACTGATGGAAATACCGCACCCACCTCGATAGACCACTCGTGCGATGTCTCCAATTCCAACAAGTACGTGCGGTGATGGTGAAAACGACTTAAAGCAGGAAATGAAGATGCCGAGAGCTCCATATTCACAATCTTCATGAGGTACGGTGCTTGTCCTTGATCATCATCAATCAAACATGTAGATTATTATAGTTAAAAATATATTATAGAGTATAATCTAGTATATATTTGCTACCCAGCCACCCAGGTTTATTTTACAAAAATCTTAATTATGATAGAAGCAAGTTAACTCTTTTAATCACTCAAATAAATGTCCACTCGTTTATTATATGTCAACTAAATAGCTCTATTTTTTTTAAAAAAAATATTTGGCAAGATAGTTTAGTATGTAATATATCACTTCACAAATATTTAAGTTCAAATTCGATTTTTATAAGTTGTTAAAAAAACAAATTTTACTATGAGTATATGTATACTAGTTATAATTTAATTTGTTATTTTTGTTATAATATTTAGAAGTCAAAATTAAACTTGCATGCTTGTGGAGTGATACATTATATATTAATTCATCTTGTCAAACTTTTTATAATTATTTAGTTGATATGTAATAATCGAGTGGACATCAACTTAGATGAGTAGAATCCCTCTCAGTACTGATTATTACTGACTCTGACTGATTCATTTTTTTCAGGAGATTTTGAGCCGAATAACAGGACAGCTGAAGCTGAATGGAGGCACAACTGGAGCGCCCAACAGAAGCTCACCTTGGACTGCCTCCAACGTCCTCGGCTTCGACCACGCCGCCGAGGAGAACGACATGGCCGTGTTTTTTTTAGAAAAAACTAACTTCTGTCTGTTAATTTGGGCATAGACAGAAGTTTTTTTTTGGGAGGAGTATGCACTTAAGCAAGTACTCTCCCTCTGTTAAAAAAATCCTGGTTTTCGCATTTATGTTTCACTTATGCTTATACTTATGTAAATCACTTATTAACAATTTTAAAATAATTTGTATGAAAAACTTTTATGTATATGTCATTATCGATTCAAAAGCAAATGTTGTAAGATAAATTACGATGAAAAAACTACGAATTCAATTTCAAAATTAAGTTTTAAAATTTAAAATTTGGTTTATAAATATAAGCATGAGCAGAACAATGTGATCGTTGTAGAGTTAGTTTCAGACTTGAATATTTCCCACGTAAAGTAAATATACGAGTGTGGAACTAAATATCCTACTCTCTCGTCTCAAGTTTGACTTTCCTAGTTGAAAAGTGTTTAGCTTTTTAAAAGTTTACGGTTGTAAAAAAAAAAGAAGTCAGAAAAATGAGATTGTGGCCCTGTTTAGTTCCCTTCAAACTTCAAACTTCAAACTTCAAACCAATCACATCGAATGTTTGGACACATGCATGAAGTATTAAATGTGGACGAAAAAAAACCAATTACACAGTTTACGTGTAAATTGCGAGACGAATCTTTTGAGCCTAATTGCACCATGATTTGACAATGTGGTGCTACAGTAAACATTTGCTAATGATGGATTAATTAGGCTCAAAAGATTCGTCTCGCAATTTACAGGCGGAATCTGTAATTTGTTTTGTTATTAGACTATGTTTAATACTTCAAATATGTGTCCGTATATCTGATGTGATTTGATGTGATGTTTTTTTGAAAAAAAAACTTTGAAACTAAACACGGACATGTTTCGGGCATTAGGTTTCTTCAAAATTTCCATCTAAAAATAGGGTTTGCATGGCAGGAGCGACCAGATTTGGAAGTTAACGTAAGTGTTTTAATGATCATAATAAATAGCGGATGGATCTCCTCCTCCGATTCGGTTTCCGCAATTGCAAGTGTTTTGATGAGTTGGACGGTTTCCGCCATGACAAAGACCGACTCGGATCACGTTTGCTTGCGGAATCCATTTCGGATTACTGGAAGCTACGTTATATAGTGACCGATCGGCGCCTCTTGGATCACTGCAACTATCCTCGATCGAACCACTCGTGCGACGACGTCTCCAACTCCATCAATGCAAGTACCAGCGGCGATGGTGAAAACTACTGAAATCACAAGACGAAGACGCCGGGAGACCCATATTCACGATCTTCATGAGGTACGTACGGTGCTAGTTTGTCCTTGATCATCATCATCAATCAACACATATACTGATGTACAGTACTACAGTAGATTATTATAGTTATAAATATATTAATTATAGAGTATATATCATCTAGTAGCACATATTAATTTGCTACCCAGGTTAATTTAGTCACAAAAATCTTAATTTCTGATGATTCCTAAGTAGAATTATCTGGCTGGCTGACTGACTGATTCATAATTTGTGCAGGAGATTTTGAGCCGAATAACAGGAAAGCTGAAGATGAAGGAGTCTATGCAGACGAGCGTCCTGTCCAAGACATGGAGGCACATCTGGAGCACCCCACGAAAGCTATAGTTGGCCATATGGCCCGAGGCCTGACGGCTCGGCCCACGGCACGGGATTTTGGCCCGGCCCAAGCACGGCACGGCCCGACTGGAGTCGGGCCCGTGTCAGCACGGCCCGATAGTTGGGCCATGCCTGGGCCGTTGCCTTGGCACGGTGGGCCGGCCCGGCACGGCACGGATCACGATTGACACGATGGGCCGGCCCGGCATGGCACGGCACAACGGTAGGCACTACCGTGGCCCGATCCAACGGTCGGTCGCATAGGTCACCGGCCTGTTTGGCCCAAGACCCCGCACCCGCATATATAAACGATCACGCAGCCGCATCCCTAACCCTAGATCACATTCGCCGCCCTCTCCAGATCCAGTCGGTCTCGGTTCTCTCTCTGTCTCTCAACCCTCACCCTAGATCACATCGGCGCCCTCTCCATATCCAGTCGGTCTCGGTCCTCTCTCTGTCTCTCAACCTGTAGGATCAAAGATGTCGACTAGAGGGGGGGGTGAATAGGCGATATTAAAATTAAAAGACACTTAATCAAAACTAACCTAAGTTGCTAGGCTCGGTGAGGGACACGTCTAACTAAGCAACTAAGTTATGTTTTGCAAACCTAAGGTGATAGTGGCTCAAGTATGTCTCTAGCAATGTAAATTGCACAAAAGTAAATGCAATAAGTAAAAGGACAAGAGACAGAGATTTTTCACCGAGGTTCGGAAACTCGCCGGTTTCCTACGTCCCCGTTGAGGCGAGCCCAACTCCACCGCTCAACCACGAAGCCACCGCACGCCCCCTTCGTTAAGGGGTGGGCAAGATGGGAGCCGGCCCACGGAGAGGACTACCCAAGCCTCGATCACTAGGGTAGTTCTTCCTTCACTCCGAAGGTGGTGAACTCCAAACCACTCACAATCAGCACCGGGCCTCCTCCACAATCTCCTTGGAGAGGTCACCGGACAAGCACCTCCACAAGCCGTCTAGGAGGCGGCAATCTCCAAGAGTAATAAGCGATGACCCGGCTTGGAGATGATCAAGTGCCACACTAACTCAACAAGAAAGCCAAAGCACTTGACTCTTGGCTAATCCACTCTCAAACCACACTAAAGAATGAACAAAGGCTCAAGTATGTGTAAGAGAGGTGCAAGGGGTGTATGCAATTGAAGCAAGTGCCAAGAGAGCCCCCTTGCTACAAATGGGGGGTATTTATACCTCAAACCCTCAAAACTAGCCGTTGGGGACGAAATCCACCAACTCTGTGTATTGCCGGTCAGACCGTAATTGTGTGGCCGGTCAGACCGGACTACTTCGCAACGGCTGGAAAACTAGCCATTGGACTGCATTAAATGCACTGGGACCACAGGGCCGGTCAGACCGGAGGCCAAACGGTCGGTCAGACCGCCCGCGGCTCGGTCAGACTGCCACCGGCTCGGTCTGACCGATTGCGACTCTGGCGGCTCTGGATCGCCAGGCCAGAGGCGGCCATCCAGCCTCCAGCCGGCCGGTCAGACCGGCGGCAAGTGGCCGGTCAGACCGCCAAGAACTTCCGGTCAGACCAGCTAGTGTTCCACGGTCAGACCGGCGCATAGACCCGGTCAGACCAGGTAGAGCACTCCGGTCAGACCGCCCAGGGACAGACAACAGGAGAAAATTCAAGAGCAAACCAAGACTTAAGTGCAAATGACCTAATGTGGCATTTTGATCATCTCTTGACTAGGTCATTACCCCCCTTGATAGTACGGCAAAGCTATATAAAAAAATCTAGCAAATTTGATCGCCCAAACTCCTCGATCAATTAAAATAAAAACGCTAGTTTTACCGTCTTCAATCCTTTCACCGTTGCAACACCAAAAAATGTCCTCGGTGATCATCCATGCACTCATATTGAGTAACCCTAGCTCAAATATGTGTAACTCAAGAGAATCGTTAGTCCACAATTAGCGCTTGTCATTAATTACAAAAATTCACAACGGGGCCTAGATGCTTCAATCTCCTCCTTTTTGATAATTGATGACAAACACCACCAATATATAATAGGCATGAATAATATGGACACAAATAAGATAAGGATAGTATAAGCTCCCCCTGAAGTTCTCTCAAATCGTAAAAAAAAATCAAAGTTAATAATTTATCTGAGAAATTGCTTAATTAATCTAGAGAAAAATCCAATTAATTAATGCATTAAAGAAGTGGAAATGGCAAGGTGGAATTTTTCTTGAGTTCCCCATGTCAAAATACATTAACAGGATTTTTAGTGGAATTTTCAGAACCCTAGAAATAATTTTAATCAATTAAAAACCTCAAGCGCAATAAATAAATCCCTGGGAAAATTCTTTTCCTTTTTCTTTTTCTTTTTCCCTCCTTTGGGCCGTCGGCCCATTGTCCTCCTCCTTCCCGGGCTGGCCCAAGGCCGCGCCGCTCCCGCCGCCCCCTCCTCTCCCTCTCGGGCCGGCCCAAGGCCACCCGAGGCCACATCGCCTCCCTCCTCCGCCCGGGCCACCGACAGGTGGGGCCGATGCCCGGGTCGTCTTCCCCGCGGACGGCCGCCGCCGCCCACGCGCGCCAATGCCGCCCGCCTTCCCCGCACGTCCTGCGCCCGCAACCGCCGCACACACCCCGTCCCGCGTCGCCCGCATGCCGCGCGCGCCCGTTCCCCCTCTCCGCACCGCTTTTCCTCGCGTCGTGGAGGCGAGATTCGCGGCCGAATCTCTCTCTCTCTCTCCGCCCGCGCCGAACTCCGGCGAGAAATCCGGAGCCCACGCGCACGTCCTAGCCCTGCATCCCTATTAAATCGTCTTCGCCGCGCTCCCCTCTCCTCTTTTCCCCAAACGCCGCCGCTTTTCGCAAACCCTAACGCCGTCGCCCCTCGCGAAACCCTAGCGTCGTCGTCGTCATCTTCCCCTCCGGTGAGCCGCGCCTCCCCCTCTCTCTCTTTCTTCTCTCGGCCGCCGCCGCGCTCGCGCCGCTCAGCCGCCACCCGCGCGCGCTCGCTCGCCGCCTCCGGCCACTCCCTCACCGCTGCTGTCCGCCGCCTTGGCCGCTGACTCCGGTTGCGCCGCTGCCGCACGCCATGGGTGGCCGGCCGAGCTCGGGCCGTGCCGCCCCAGTGCCCGCGCGTGTGGACCGTTGGATCAGCCACTCGGGCCGATCCCGGCCGTTCCCCGCCCGTCCCGCGTGGCCGCCGCGTCGGCGCCACGCGTGCGCCACGTAGTGCGCCGCGGCGCCGCGGACCCGTGGACTCTATCCACGGTGGACCGGCCGTCGCGCGCGCGTTGACGCCAACCCTAGGGGTTAATTGCGCAATAATTCAATTAAGGTTTTTCTGCTATAGTAAAAACACAAATAACTTTAAAAATTCATAACTAATTCATCCGAGCTCCGTTTAAGTCCATTCAAATTTCGTTAAATTCATAAAAATGCAGAGAATCCATTAAAAATGGTTTTGTGCTTTGTTTCAGTAGACTTATAGCATGTATTGTTGTTTGCTTTGTTTGTCGCGTAGATTCCGGCAATTCGGGCGCTCCCGTTTATTTCGAGATCGTCGCAGAAGTTGCTTCAGCTCAAGAGCAAGGCAAGTCATGCTTCGCATTGATCATATTGTACCCATATTTACAAATACCTTATTTTTTCTGTAAACACCGCATTATTTCGCAATATCATTTCATGTGGGTTTTTACCTATTGTACTCAACCCTGTATATTGATTATCTTGTACCTTGAGTAACCTGGGTAATTAACTAGTTAATCGCTGATTTTAGGAGTGCTTAGCCATGCTTAGTTAACTTAGCTCACTAAAGGGGATCACCTTTGTCGGTGACATGGGGCCGGGGGTATCGTGACTAGAGGCTTGGGTAGCCGCGGTCACCCACGTGTCCCGACCCCCTCGGGGGGGTCGGGCCCGAGGGTGACGTGGCCACCCCTCCCTCTGTCTCCCTGAGGGGTCGGGCCGCTCCCATTTCGGCCCCGAGGGCTGGGGCGCCCCGACCCCCTGTGATTTTGGCGCCACGTGTGCGGGTTAGGTGAGCACAGCAGGGCTCACCTAACCGCATTTATAGCGGATCAGACGAGCGCACCACGCCGCATTTAATGCGGCGCAGCGCACGCTTATCCGGTCCGTGACCGGTCGCGGTGTGTGACCGGTCACAGACCGGTCAGATCGCGGGTTAGGTGGCGACAGGCGGCCGGTGGCACGCCTCGCCCCGTCCCGTCAGAATGATGAGAGCCTCCTGGCTCTCGTCCCTAGCCGGAGCCGGCGTGCTAACTGCTGGAGTTGGTATGTCAGTCCCGGTCAGATCCAATCCAGACTTCAGCGCAGGCATGGCAAGGAAGTCGCCGGCCATTGAATGAAGGTTGAAACGGGCGTCCACCGGGAGAGCTGGCGAGCGGGGCAGAAGGCGTGTACCATGCCCGTCAGAGGTCACTTCCGGCTGTAGACTAGCCCTCATTGTAAAAAGAATGTTTCCTTTCTTAGGCAGCTTGAGGCCCATGTGGTGACCCCTGACCAGATAAAAGGAGGCCCAGGCCTAAGAAAGAGAGAGGACTCCAGCGAATACGCTCTGGAGACTGAACTCCCTTTGTATTGTTGGAGACCCTCAAGATCCACCAGAACACAGGAGTAGGGTGTTACGCTTCTCAGCGGCCCGAACCTGTCTACGTCGCCCGCGTCTTGTGCGTTTTCCCTCTCGCTGACATTCCTTAGATCGAGGGCGAAGAACCTCACTTAGCGCCCCCGGCCGAACCGGCAAAGGGGGGCCCGCGCGGTCTCCCGGTGAGGAGCCTCACGCTCCGTCATCTGGCGCGCCAGGTAGGGGGCGCGCGGGTCTTTCTAAGCCCTCATCCTCTTTCGTGTGGGCCAAGTTTCGCCCGCTCAGCCCTATGACCGAACGGGCAGTGGCGCACAGCCTCTCTCCGAGCGCTAGCGGTGATGACGGGGAGCAGAACCTGCGCCGTCGGGCTCGCACCCCACCGTCCCCCTCTCGCCGAAGTCTTGGGCGGGGGAAGGCGCTCGAGGAGGTTGAAGGATCCGCGACCTCGCCGCTCGCGGGCGACGGGGGAGGACGGCGGGACAGGGCGCGTCGCCGCCTCGCCTACGGCGATGGCGGCACGCCCCAGGGCGCGCTCCAGGCTGCAGGCGCGCTCCTGCGTCACCCGCCCGTCGTCCTCGATCCAGAGACCCCAGCCCGACGTTGGCTGGATGACGTGGCCGACTTGGTCATGACGGCGCAGCAGCGCCTAGACGCCGGCGGGCGGTCCTCCGCCGCCGGGGTGTTAACGACCAAATTTGGTAAATCAAATATTGGATCTGAAGATAGAATCAAAGCGGATTTGGAGGAAGCTGGCGGTTACAAAAACAGAGCAAGAATCGGTTGGTGACCGAATCGGCTGGTGACCGAATCGGCTACGGTGTGTATCGGCTGGTGACCGAGTCGGCTATTGTGACCATCGGCTAAGACAGAGTCGGACAAGGATAGCCGATGTAGCCGATTCCGACGAGAGGATAACAGAGTCTTTGTCGGGTTCGGTTGGTGAGCTTCATGAGGGTTCCCGCATACGGATTGGGTCCGAAGAAGGGAATTGTATCTATTAATTAGGATATAATGTTAGTTTCCTAATAGATACTGTCGGTTAGAGTTTGTATTAGGGAATTGTCTTTAATATGAGTTGTAATAGAGATAAGAATCGTGTCCGATAAGGACTTATTGTAGAGTTCTGGGTATAAATTAAACCCAGGGTCGTGTAAAGAAAACAACAGATCAATACAACAACTTCGGCGCATCGCCACCTTTACTCTTTCATTGTTTTCGACGAGTTCTTGCTTTCGAGTTGGGCTGCATCGGTTTCGATCTCCAGCAAGAGGTAAAGCTTGTTATGGCAGCTTGCGCTCTCGGGATTAGTGCTTCCATCTTTATGACACTCTGATCCTGTTTGTGTGAATCGTCGAGTTATCATATATATTGTATAATCTGAATTGATATCAATATATAACCTAGATCGGTTGATGCCTGTTTCACAGAAAAGCAGCCGATAGGGTTATATATCGCTATTGATCTAGATTATACAATATATCTACCATCTCGAAAAGGTTTTCATCGACTTGATCATCTAGACATTATGTTTCTTTACATATTTGGTGCTGCATCAGTTAGGTTTGACCTACTAAATCATGTTTAGAACCATAGTTTCTAGCCTGTCTATGATTGCTAATAGAGATAGCGTCGGGGTTTCAGCCGATCTTACCTGGTTTAATTATCTCGTTGTCTTGATATATTAAATCTGCCCTTTATATTGAGATATTAACTTAGTAAAATATATTGAGCTTGTTGTCAAATCTGGTTAGGATCATCTTAACATTAATTTGACAAGTTGTTTAATATATTTTGTTCATGGTAATATCTCTGTATAAAGTAGTATCGGAGTACTAGCCGATACATGTTAGATTTGCTTAATCGGCTATGCTATGAGCTTGTATAATCTATGCTTCATAGTATATTTAGGCATAAGTGATTTATACTGTCTCGGCGCCCTGTCCGATCTATCCCAATCACTTGGTTTAAATATATTTTGAGACTTAGATTATATTTTGTTGATATTTACAGCCGATTGAGTAGATTTAGCTTTATCTTGCTTTATCTGTTATAGCCGATTTAATGCATCTTGCATCGGCTCAATGCTCAATGATACGTCATCGGTAAGCCAGCCGATCGGCTATCATTGGTGGATTTAATTGCGTTTTCTTTGTTTCTTGTCAGTTGCAGGATCAAACTGACTGGCACGCCCGCATCTCACCAAGATTTGGACCTG
The DNA here is from genome assembly GCA_008326285.1 of Oryza officinalis. Classification (NCBI taxonomy): domain Eukaryota; kingdom Viridiplantae; phylum Streptophyta; class Magnoliopsida; order Poales; family Poaceae; genus Oryza; species Oryza officinalis. Next base: position 6,069,677 of record BDMV01000007.1, read on the forward strand.
CACTGGAGCTAAGCAGATCTCCCAGGCCAGTGTGTGTTTTTTGCATCAACACGGGGCCTCTGGCGCTGCCGCCGCCGGCTCCATGTCGTCGAGGCGCAGGGCGCGGCGAACGACGGCCGTTACACGCCGCTCGTCCGCCGTTCCCTCGTCAACGCCTCCGACCCAAGAAGATGTGCGTGGGGGGCCGGATGCCCGACTCGATATCGAGCGCCGGTGCGACGCTCGTCGCGCCGCCCACGCAACGGAGGGCGCTTCCTCGTCCGGAGCGCCACTTCGGTCCGGTCACGGGGGCCGGCCCCCCGTGTCCCCGGTCGGCGGTGCCGGCTGTCGAGCCTTTGTGGCGAGCCTTCGGAACGTCCGTTGGCCCCCAAGGTTCCGGCCCACCATCACCGAAAAATACGACGGAAGCGTCAACCCCGCCGAGTTTCTCCAGATCTACACGACCGGGATCGAGGCTGCGGGGGGTGACGACAGGGTCATGGCGAATTTCTTCCCCATGGCCCTGAAGGGTCAGGCGCGGGGTTGGCTAATGAACTTGCCACCCGCGTCGGTCCACTCTTGGGAGGATTTGTGCCAGCAGTTCACCACGAACTTTTAGGGCACATATCCGCGCCCAGGCGAAGAGGCGGACTTGCATGCGGTACAGCGAAGGGACGATGAGTCTCTTCGCTCGTACATTCAGCGGTTCTGTCAAGTCCGCAACACCATACCATGCATCCCCGCACACGCGGTGATCTACGCGTTCAGGGGGGCGTGCGGCACAACCGCATGCTCGAGAAGATCGCCTCCAAGGAGCCCCAGACCACCGCGCAGCTTTTTGAGCTCGCGGACCGTGTGGCCCGCAAGGAGGAGGCCTGGACCTGGAACTCCTCCGGTTCTGGCGTGGCAGCTCCGGCCGCCCCCGGGTCCGCCGCTCGGTCAGGGCGACGGGACAGGAGGAGGAAGAAGAGGTCGGCCCGTTCCGACGACGAGGGTCATGTCCTCGCCGTCGAGGGCGCTTCGCGGCCCCCCGAAAGGGGAGGCCTGCGGGCGACAAAAAGAAGGAGGCCGGCGTTCCCAGCAGGGAGCGTCCGACCGGCAAGTGGTGCACCGTGCACAACACCTCCCTCCACGACCTCGCGGACTGCCGCGCGGTCAAAAGTTTGGCGAGCGGACGAGGAAGTGGGAGGAGGAGAAGAGGCAGGAGCGCCGTGAGGGCAAGGCCCCGGCGGCTCCCGCCGGCAACCGGCGAGGTGAGGCCAAGCAGAAGGCCCCCGCCGAGGACATCGACGATGGCGACGATGACCTGGGGTTTCAGGAGCCTGAGGCCACCGTCGCCACCGTCGATGGGGGAGCGTGCGCTCACGCTTCTCGCCGGAGCCTCAAGGCCATGAAGCGCGAGCTTCTGGCCGCGGCCCCTACCCATGAGGCGACGCGGCGGGCGCGGTGGTCGGAGGTTGCCCTCACCTTCGACCAGACCGACCACCCGCCGTGCGTTGCCCGGGGAGGACAGATCGCGATGGTGGTTTCCCCCACCGTTTGCAACGTGAAGTTGGGGCGTGTCCTCGTAGACGGGGGTGCAGCCCTCAACATCCTTTCCCCCGCAGCCTTTGATGCCATCAAGGCCCCGGGGATGGTGCTCCGACCGTCCCAGCCGATCATTGGCGTGACGCCGGGGCACACCTGGCCGCTGGGTCATATCGACCTCCCGGTCACCTTCGGTGGTTCCGCCAACTTCCGCACGGAGCGGGTGGACTTCGATGTGGCGGACCTCAGTCTGCCCTACAACGCGGTCCTGGGGAGGCCCGCGTTGGTGAAGTTCATGGCGGCGGTCCACTACGCCTATCTCCAGATGAAGATGCCGGGCCCCGGTGGCCCCATCACCGTCCATGGCGACCTCAAAGTCGCGCTTGCTTGTATGGAGCAGCGCGCGGACCACCTCGCCGCGGCATCCAAGCCCGCGGGCGGCGACGAGAGGCCCAGCACCTCCGTCCCGCCCGCCCCAAGGCAGCGGATGGTCACGAGCGACGAGGTCCCGGTCAAGGAGGTTGCCCTGGGCGACGGCCCGTCCAAGACCACCCGAATCGGTGGTCTTTTGGACGACAAATAGGAAGACGCGCTCGTCTCCTTCCTGCGGGCAAACGCCGACGTCTTCGCCTGGAGACCGGCGGACATGCCCGGGGTCCCCAGGGAGGTGATTGAGCATCGTCTCGCCGTGCGGCCGGGCGCAAGGCCGGTCCGGCAGAAAGTGCGGCGGCAGGCCCCGGAACGTCAAGCCTTCATCCGCGAGGAGGTGGCGCGACTTCTGGAGGCCGGATTCATCCGTGAGGTCATCCATCCGGAGTGGCTGGCGAACCCGGTCGTCGTTCCCAAGGCGAACGGCAAGCTTCGGATGTGCATCGACTACACCGACCTCAACAAGGCATGTCCTAAGGACCCTTACCCCCTGCCACGCATAGATCAGATTGTCGACTCCACCGCGGGGTGCGACCTTTTGTGTTTTCTAGATGCATACTCTGGTTATCATCAGATTCGCATGGCTAGGGAGGATGAGGAGAAAACTGCATTCATTACCCCCATAGGAACTTATTGTTATACGACAATGCCTTTCGGGTTAAAGAATGCAGGTCCTACTTTTCAGACGTACTACTCGAATTTCCTTGGGTAGCCAGATAGGACGCAATGTTGAGGCCTATGTTGATGACTTGGTTGTGAAGACACGCAACCAAGAGACCTTGCTCTCGGATTTAGCGGAAACTTTCGAAAGTCTCCGCTCCGCCCGCATAAAGCTGAACCCCGATAAGTGCGTGTTCGGCGTGCCTGCGGGCAAACTTCTCGGGTTCTTGATCTCTGCCCGAGGCATCGAGGCCAACCCCGAGAAGATACGAGCTATAGAGCGGATGCGCCCCCCCAGCAAGCTTAGGGAGTGCAGTGCGTCACCGGCTGCATGGCCGCCCTAAGTCGGTTCATATCGAGGCTGGGAGAGAAGGCGCTACCCCTATTTAAGCTCCTCAAGCGCTCCGGGCCGTTTACCTGGACGGAGGAGGCTGAGCGCGCCTTCACTCAGTTGAAGGCGTACCTCAGTTCTCCCCCAGTCCTGGTCGCCCCGGAGCCAGATGAGCCGTTGCTACTCTACCTGGCGGCAACCCCGCAGGTGGTCAGCGCGGCGTTGGTCGTGGAGCGTGACGAGGACAACCCTCACTCCGCGCGCCCCCACCCTGTGTCGGCTCGACCCGGGAGAGAGCAGGGAGGAGAGGCCCCGAGCCGAACGGCGGCCTAAGGCCCCCGACGGCCGGAGCTGGCCCTCCGCCTGCTTGTCTGACGGTGCCAGGCGCCCCCGACCCCCAGGATGGCCCGGGGCCACTGCGGGAAGGCCGCGCCTGTCGCCCTCTGACCCCGAGGTCGTCGGCACAGAAGCCGAGTGCGCCCCGCACGGCCTCTCGGACGGAGAGCGCCCTGGAGACGCGGCCCCTGGCAAAGAGGATAGGCCCCGCCGAAAGGTGCAGCGGCCCGTCTACTTCGTTAGCGAGGCCCTCCGGGACGCCAAGACCCGATACCCTCAGGCCCAGAAGATGCTTTACGCTATTCTGATGGCTTCGAGGAAGTTGCGCCATTATTTCCAGGCGCATCGGGTCACGGTGGTTACGTCTTACCCCCTCGGCCAAATCTTGCATAACCGAGAGGGTACTGGACGGGTGGTGAGATGGGCAATCGAACTCTCTGAATTCGATTTGCGCTTTGAACCACGCCACGCGATCAAGAGCCAGGCCCTCGCCGACTTTGTGGCGGAGTGGACCCCAGCTCCCGAGCCCGTCTCCGCCCCCGAGGCCAGCCCGGGCCCCTCGCAGCTGCCTCACACCGCCTACTGGGTGATGCAGTTCGACGGCTCCCTGTCTCTTCAGGGCGCCGGTGCGGGGGTCACTTTGACCTCGCCGAGCGGAGACGTCCTCAGATACCTGGTCCGCCTCGACTTTCGGGCGACCAACAATATGGCGGAGTACGAGGGACTCCTTGCGGGACTCAGAGTGGCGGCTGGACTGGGGATCCGCCGCCTCCTGGTGTTAGGCGACTCCCAGTTGGTCGTTAACCAGGTCCGTAAGGAGTACCAGTGCTCTGACCCGCAGATGGACGCCTACGTCCGCCAGGTGCGGCGTATGGAGCGCCATTTCGACGGGATAGAGCTTCGGCACGTGCCCAGGCGGGATAACGCGGTCGCCGACGAACTCTCAAGGCTCGCTTCCTCGCGAGCCCAGACCCCACCGGGCGCCTTTGAAGAAAGGCTTGCCCAGCCGTCGGCGCGACCCGACCCCCTAGGGGAGACGGACGCGCCTGAACGGCCCCCGAGGCCCAACGGAGCCCAGGCCTCGGGACCCGAGGGGAGCGCTCCCAGCTCCCCTAGATTGATTGCTTGGATCACTGAGATCCAGGCGTATCTCGCAGATAAGACTCTACCCGAGGACCGCGAAGGGAGTGAACGCGTCCGTCGCATCTCCAAGCGCTACGTGCTGGTGGAAGGGACCCTCTATCGGCGCTGGGCTAACGGAGTCCTCCTGAAGTGCATTCCTCGGGAACAAGGCGTCGAGCTTCTCGCCGATGTCCATGAAGGCGAGTGCGGAGCCCACTCCGCCTCGCGCACCTTGGTTGGCAAGGCCTTTCGTCAGGGTTTCTATTGGCCGACGGCTCTCGACGATGCGGTCGACCTGGTCCGGCGATGCAGGGCGTGCCAGTTCCACGCCAAGCAAACCGTATCATTACGGATAACGGCACCCAGTTCACTAGTGAGCTTTTCGGCGACTACTGCGAAGACATGGGCATCAAGCTCTGCTTCGCCTCGCCCGCCCACCCCAGAAGCAACGGCCAGGTGGAGCGCGCCAACGCGGAAATCCTCAAGGGCCTCAAAACCAAGACCTTCAACATCCTCAAGAAGCACGGCGACTCGTGGATCAAGGAGCTGCCAGCGGTGCTCTGGGCGAACCGAACCACGCCAAGCCGAGCAACCGGGGAAACGCCTTTCTTCCTCGTCTACGGCGCGGAGGCGGTCCTCCCATCTGAGCTCACCCTGAGGTCCCCTCGGGCCACCATGTATTGCGAGGCTGATCAAGATCAGCTTCGCCGAGACGACCTCGACTATCTGGAAGAGCGAAGGCGGCGCGCGGCCCTTCGAGCCGCGCGCTACCAGCAGAGCCTGCGGCGCTACAATCAGCGCCACGTCCGGGCCCGATCACTCTGCATCGACGACCTCGTCCTACGCCGCGTCCAAACGCGTGCTGGACTGAGCAAGCTCTCACCAATGTGGGAGGGTCCGTATCGAGTGATCGGCGTCCCCCGGCCGGGCTCGGTTCGGTTGGCCACGGGCAACGGCACAGAGCTGCCTAACCCGTGGAACATCGAACATCTTCGTCGCTTCTACCCCTAATGGGGGTCGAGTGTCATGTCTCGGGCTTGGGCCAACCCCGCACCCCCCCCCGGGTGTGCCGGGTTGGCCGGGGGCTACCACATGCATATACTTATCTTTTTTCTCTGTCGTATTTCAATAAAAGCACTTTCGATTTCCTGAGGACTGTGTCTGTGCCATCGCTTCCTTTTGAAGAATCTTGGCTTGAGTTAGTACGCTCGTGCTCGACCCTGCCCTCGGTGGCCCGGGCCGGCTAAAACCGCCAAATGGGGCCCAGAACCGAGCCGTGCCCCGGGGCGTGGTGAACTCCGGGGGGGAATCGGCAAAGGCCCACAATCGGGTCCTCCTAACCCTCGGTCACCGCGCTCCCGGCCTGGCCAGTCTCGACACGCGGATCTCCCCAGGCACTAGCTCCGACCCGCGCCGTTTGAGGCTGGGACCTGGGCACGAGCCCTTGGTCAAGCCAAGACTCAGAAGGACCGCGGCACAGACCATCCTCGTCTCATACGCACAACAAACATAACTGACATAGAAATTTCCTCTTTATTTGATTGCAGATTAAACCAGTCTATACAAGAAGGGGGCTTGAAGGCCTCGGAAGAACAAGGAAAAATTATTAAGATCGGCGGGGGCTTGGGGGCTCACTCCGACGCACCCGGGTCGCCGGCCTCGTCGTCGCTGTCGTCCGCACCGTCGTCGCCGTCCTCCTCCTCGGAGTCGAGGGCGAATGCGAGTCGAGGGGCCGTACCCTCGAAGCGGTGGACGATGTGGTCGGCGGCGTCCCGGACCTGCGCGCGCGCGCCGTCCTCGGTTTCGGGAGGGAACTCTTCCAGCGTTGCCCACGGGGAGAAGTCAGGGTCCCTGGCCTGGTAGCTTGCCAGTACGAGCTCCACCGCCCCCCGGGCGAGGTCCCTCGAGGATGACTTGATCGTCTCCTCGAGCTCCTCGGGGAGCCGTTCGAGGACCCCGGCCATCTCCGAGAGGCGCTGGGCGAGGCCCCCCTGGTTGGCGGCGTACTTCGCGTACCGCCCGCCCCAGAGGCCCGCCTGCCGCCCGGCGCGGTCTAGACGCGAGACGGCGTCCCGAAGCATGCCGGGCCCCACCTCGCACGCCAAGCGGAGGGTCTCGACCTCCCCGGCGGACGAGTCCAGCGCGCCCTGCAGCTCGGCGACGGTGTGTTCGGCGGCTGCGAGGCGGGCGGCTAGGTCGTCGTGGCCCGCGGCCGCCCCGCCGCTGTGCGCTCTCGCGTCCAGCTCCTTCGCCCGCGCCTCGAGCTCAGCGGCCCGCTGGTCCAGCGCGGCCCTCTCGGCGCGGGCGCCTTCCAGATTGCGGCGCGCCTGCTCCTCCCGCGCCGCCTCGCGGAGGAACAGGCTGTCCGCCAGCCGCTGCGCCGCGGCCTCGGCCTCCTCGAGAGCTCGCCCCCGCTCGGCGAGCGCATCCTCGCGGAGGCGGAGTGCGGACTCCTCCTCGGCGGAGGCGGCCTCGTGCGCCGCCAGTGTTGCCTCCCGGGTGGCGACGGCGGCCTCGCGGTCCGCTAGGGCGCCCTCCTTCGCGTCCAGGGCGCGGGCGCGCTCCTCCAGCGCCGCGACGCGAGCCTCAAGGGCCTCTTCCCGCTGACGGGACGCCGCCTCGTTCTCCGCCGCCCGCCGCTCCCGGGCAGCGGCGGCGTCGAGGACTCCCCGGGCGGCGTCGAGCTTCTCCTCTAGCTCCGCCGCCCGGGTCCCGTATTGGAGGCGGAGGTCGTCCCGCGCCTCGTCGAGCACGGCGGTGGCGATGAGGGCGGTCTCCCGCTCCTCCTCTACCTCCCTGGCGATCTCCGCCAGGTCCCTACGACGGGCCTCGAGCTGTTTGGCGTGCTGGCGGTAGGCCTTGCGGCCCGTCTCCACCATGGCCTCCACCGAGCGCCGCCCCTCCTCGACGCGCGCCCACGCCGCGTCGAGCTCCGCCCGCTCCGCCTGCAGGGCCTCCATCTGGGCACTTAGCCCGTCCAGCACCGTGCTGTTCGCGGTGGCCAGGGCCTGCAGGAGGGGCTCCGCGCTCAGCGGGGTAGCGGAAGGCAAAGGGGAGAGCCGCCTCGGTGTGGGTGCCGCGCGGCTCGGCCCGCCGATCGGCGTGCTGGCCTCGGGGGCGCCCCCCGAAGCTGGCTCGTCCCGCGCGTCGCCCGGGGCGTCAGGCCCGGGCGGCGCGCCCGCGGCCTCGTTGTGGGTGGCCTCGGGGGTCGTCATGGTCTCGGGCGGAGTCGGGTCGGGGGCTTGGCAGGCTGCCCGGCGTGCACCCGCCGCCTCTGCCTCCCGGGCGGACTCCTCGGCCCGGCGGAGTCTGGCCTCCTCCCGAGCGGCCTCCTCGGCCTGGCGAACCCGGGCGGCCTCCCGGGCAGCCTCCTCGGCTTCCCGGAGGCGGTCCGCGGCTTCCCGTCGGTCAGCCTCTCGCCTCCGGGCCTCCGCGGTCACCGTCTCCTCGGCCTCGGACCGGCCGGACTTGGAATGGCGTGGGGGGCGTGACGGGATCTCGCTGAGGCAGAAGAAAAACCAAAGACAAAAAGAAGCGGGTGAGTAAAAACTCGCCTTGGGGAGTAGATACGGCCGCAGTGGGCGTGGGAACGAACCTGCGGGGAGGTCGGCTGAACGACCACCTCGGGGGCGAGATGAGGCTCCCCCGGCATGGCTCGCTCTCCCCCATCTTGCGGAGCCGTTTCTTCCTTCGCTCCCCCTCGGGCTGCGGCGCCGGCACGGCACCCTCTGGGCGCCTGCTGCTGGCACGCACCGCCCCGCCCCCTCGGGGAGGAGATGGGGGAGGAGTACCTCCCTGCTTCCTCTTCCCCCTGGCGTCGGCAGGGCGGCTGCCCCCCGGGCCCCCGTCGCGGGGCCCAGAAGCACGACCCCCTCCCGGGGTAGATTGTTCCCCCCTGCGGCTCCCGCCCGCGCCATCGTGGCCTCGGGGGGCCCGTTCCCCCGACGCCCCGACCACCTGCATGATGGCCAGGATGTTGGCGCGCTCTGGGTCGCAGCAGAGGGGGAGGACCCCTTGGGGGATGAGGGATGCCTCCACGGAGCTGAGATTCAGCACCCGTTGGACCACCATCCTGAAGTCCTCGGGGTCCCAGTCCCATTTTCGCCCCAGGTGGGTCCTCACGTGGTCCTCGGGCCCGGTGTACTCCCAGGCGCCTCGGGCGCGCCGCTGGAGCGGCGCGATCCGGCGACGAAGGTAGTCGCCGAACACCATGGCCCCCGTGAGCCCTTGGGATCGCAGACCCGCCAGGCGGTCAAGAACGGCGTCGTAGCCGTCCCCCAGATCCACCGCCGCCCGCCAGCTGGAGGCCTGCGCCGGGGGCTGGCTCGGAAGTCGGAGGCGCGCTTCGTCGGCGAGGGGGGTGTAGAACCAGTCGCTCTTCCAGTCGTCCCACTTCTTGCGGAGGACGCAGGGAATGTAGCGGTTCAGCACCTGCCCCCGCGGCTGGAAGTAGCAGCCACCGACTGCCGTCGGCGGCGACACCGGCTGCACGGTGAAGAACCACCGGAACAGCCGGAGAGATGGGCGCACCCCGATAAACATCTCGCACAGGTGCGCGAAGATGGCCAACGTCATTATCGCGTTGGGGGTGAGGTGCGCCATCTGGAGATCATAAAACTCCAGAATATCCATGAAGAAAATAGAGAATGGCGGGACCAGCCCCGCCATTGCGAAAGAGAGGAAGAAGACGGACCGCCCCGGGTAGTCTGGCGCCGGGCGTCCCTCGCCCAGCGTGACCACCTCCCGGCCGGTGGCAGATTCCGGCATGAATCGGCGCGGCAGCCCGGCCTGCCTCTCGCTCGTGATGCGGGAAGGCGGCAGCACGCTACCGTCGAGCGGTGCGGAGCCCCGTGCCATGGTGCCGGCGGAGGAGGAGCTTGAGAGCGAGCGCGTGCGGCAAGAGTAGGGCACAGGAAACGAAGAGTTAGGGCACGAGTGGCGAAGGCAAGGGGAAAAGTGGAGAGAGGAAGGAAACGAATCCCTTCCTCGGCGTCTTTATACCCTTGCCAACGCTATGCCCGGCTCCTCGCTTCCTGCGCCCACTACCTCGCCCCCTCGTTTCTCGCGCCCACGCCTCCACTAACCCCACTCGCCCGTTTGCGGCGCACGCGGCAGACGTGCGGCCGTGGCGGTTGAGATGGGGCAGATCGTGCGCGCATTAACTGCGCTCGCCGACCGTGAAAAACGCCATCATCATATCCCCAGGCGAAACGAACCGGCACGTCCCGATTCCCGCGCTGCTCGAGTAATGTAGCGGTCTTGAAGAGGCCGCTCATTATTGTCGGTCGGTTTTCTCTTGCCGATGCGCGCGATTCGCGACCGTTGGGTTTCTGTCCGCCTGTAGGGACCGGCCCCACCTGTCACCGGGCCTAAGGAGTGGCGTCACGCCCGAGCGCTTCCCTCGAGGGGGGCGGTCGCCCTGGCGTAACGCCGGGGGATACTGTCGGTGACATGGGGCCGGGGGTATCATGACTAGAGGCTTGGGTAGCCGCGGTCACCCACGTGTCCCGACCCCCTCGGGGGGGTCGGGCCCGAGGGTGACGTGGCCACCCCTCCCTCTGTCTCCCCGAGGGGTCGGGCCGCTCCCATTTCGGCCCCGAGGGCTGGGGCGCCCCGACCCCCTATGATTTTGGCGCCACGTGTGCGGGTTAGGTGAGCACAGCAGGGCTCACCTAACCGCATTTATAGCGGATCAGACGAGCGCACCACGCCGCATTTAATGCGATGCAGCGCACGCTTATCCGGTCCGTGACCGGTCGCGGTGTGTGACCGGTCACAGACCGGTCAGATCGCGGGTTAGGTGGCGACAGGCGGCCGGTGGCACGCCTCGCCCCGTCCCGTCAGAATGATGAGAGCCTCCTGGCTCTCGTCCCTAGCCGGAGCCGGCGTGCTAACTCCTGGAGTTGGTATGTCAGTCCCGGTCAGATCCAATCCAGACTTCAGCGCAGGCATGGCAAGGAAGTCGCCGGCCACTGAATGAAGGTTGAAACGGGCGTCCACCGGGAGAGCTGGCGAGCGGGGCAGAAGAAGTGTACCATGCCCGTCAGAGGTCACTTCCGGCTGTAGACTAGCCCTCATTGTAAAAAGAATGTTTCCTTTCTTAGGCAGCTTGAGGCCCATGTGGTGACCCCTGACCAGATAAAAGGAGGCCCAGGCCTAAGAAAGAGAGAGGACTCCAGCGAATACGCTCTGGAGACTGAACTCCCTTTGTATTGTTGGAGACCCCCAAGATCCACCAGAACACAGGAGTAGGGTGTTACGCTTCTCAGCGGCCCGAACCTGTCTACGTCGCCCGCGTCTTGTGCGTTTTCCCTCTCGCTGACATTCCTTAGATCGAGGGCAAAGAACCTCACTTAGCGCCCCCGGCCGAACCGGCAAAGGGGGGCCCGCGCGGTCTCCCGGTGAGGAGCCTCACGCTCCGTCAACCTTAAATAATTAATTAATGTAGTCCCTATGGTGACACTTTGGTTTAGGAGCCGCCATGGTAATAATAATTAATCAAAATATGCTAATGGTGGGCTGTGGGTGCATGGTTTTGATGGAAGCACCCATGGCAATTAAGGACCGGTTCACGGGAAACCCTGGAAGAAATACCGTGCGTACCACAAGCCAGCGTGGGCAACGGCTGGACTTGTAGTGTAGCTTTCCTCTAGCTAACGTACACTGGCTAGGGCGAGCGTGATGGAGTGCGGATGGACCCTGCGACGGTCTATGCGGCTGCCGGATTCACCAAGGCACGAGAGCGGGCTGCCCACTGCCTTTTGAGGAGTGGGGGCGAAACCTGAGGTGGTACGATTAATTAGAGGGGGTTATGCGAAGGGTCCTGTCACAGTCCCTTTCCAGGGTACCGTGGTGGTATACCGGCACGCGGAAACGTGTCATGGGGCTGTGTCTTGTGGGTACAGATGTACACCTCTGATCAGAGTAGAACTATTTGAATAGCCGTGTCCGCGGTTATGGGCGATCAACCAGATTCACCGTGATTAGTCCCATTTTCTTAATAATTGGATTTACTGGAACCGGTTTAGTTCAGGTGGATGGTGTGGGCCTGTCGCAACGTGGTGTAACGTTGGACAGTGATGGTTAATATTGATCAACTAATTCAACGTTTTACTACTGCTTTCAACTACTGTTTTGAAATGCTTACTTTATGCAAATAAACCCTTGCCTGCCTTTGGAATATCCTGCACCATACCTTCCTTCCCGGTATGATTTATTGAGTACAGTGTGTAGTACTCAGCCTTGCTTAATTTTTCCCCACACCAGAGGAGGAGTATGCGTCCGATGGAGGTTTCTCAGAGGAGTAGGCTTCGTCCGCCATCGAGGATGCTTGTGGAATGGTGCCAGCCCGCTGCAAGAGTCCTGCTCTTAGTTTAGTTTAGTTTGTTTTTCGTCTTTCCACTGCATTTCTGTAAGACTTTTACTGTGTTTGTAAGACGTGGATCTGTATGTCAACATTGTCGTCTGTGTACCCTGGCTGGTCCTGGACAGGAAAATTAATACACATTCAGTTTCGAAAATTCTGGTAGTGAATTTCCGGGCGTGACAAGTTGGTATCAGAGCCGACCTTGACTGTAGGACAAGCCAACTGGAAACCCTAAGAGCCCTCTGAAACTCTTTCATATGCATATGCCTTTCCGTATTTGGAGTTGTTTCAAAAACAGGTTTCCCCGGTTTTCAAAAAGAAAAAAAAAATTTGGTCGCTTGTAAAAAAAAATTCACGTTGGTGTAAAGTATTAAAAATCTTTAGGTAAATCGGTTACGGTTTATTGGAATTTTATTCGACGGTTGGTTGGGGAATTATTGGGGAAAGCTGCATTAGGTCTGAAATAGGATTTATGGGTTGCAAAATTTATTTATGTCGTTATTATTATTGTTGTTCCAAATACTGTTATTAGTATAACCATTTTCTCATGCTATTTTATTGCTTAGGGTTAATAGTGTCTTTATTTGTATTCATGCAAAAATAGTTTATGCATAAAAATTCCAGCTTTATTGTGTCGTTTATTCGAGTCTTTTGTCGTTTATTTTAATTTGGATTTGAGCATGCATTGATTCCCACCCCTTTGTCTTCTATAGATGGCAGGACATCCCCCGACGCACCACGGTCAGAATATGGAAGGTTTCATGGCAGAATTGGCCCGCATGGCCTTGGCAGTGGGATATGCAGAGGCCCCAGAGTACACCACACTGCTGCCCCTCACGGGAGAGTTGCCACACCGAGTCCGTTTGGAGGTACATGGCTTTGTGGGCACCAGTCTTCCCAACACGGTGGTCACCGCTTCAGGAGGATCTGATGAGCACGCCTGTCAGGAGGCGGCTTACCTGATGATGGCCAGGATGCGAGAGCTGCATGACGATGTTCTCCATAGCTCAGCGTACCGCTAACACCCTCGCCGTGGCAGTTCTTCCAACAGCAGCACCTACCAGTCCGCAGCGGAGGAGAACGACACCACTTTCGGCCACATGAGCACGGTGATGAAGGGCCTGGACAAGATGCACGCCGACCTTCACAAGGCTGCGAAAGCCCTGAACGACCGAAAGCTGGGGCAAATCGTGGATCTGCAGGACGAGGTAGCGTGCCTCAAGAGGGAGAATGTCGTCCTGAAGGGTCTGCCGGCACCCGGTGGATCGCGGATCCGCACGACAGCCACGAAGACCACCACCGCTCCCGTCCACATCCAGCTGGCGCCCAGGCACCCACCGCCAGCAGCCGCTCCAGCTCCATCGCCATCACCAGTCCCGATGCTAGCAGCAGCTCCAGCTCCGCCCTCGTCACCTTTCCTTACTTTCGCTCCAGCCTCGGCCTACCAGGGTGGTAGTGGCAGAGGGGGTTGGTTGTCCGCTACTCCTAGTGGTAGCAACGGCAGTGGCAGCAGCTCCGAACCTACCAGCGGCGACACTTTCATGATGGACTCCAGGAGCCGCTCAGAGGATGAGGGTGACGACCAGGAGAGCGACTTCGACTCCACCGACCGGAGGAGCCGCTCGGAGTTTTAGAGCCGTCACCCTTAGCCTTTATCGTTTTGTTTAGTTTGGTTTCCCTGCTAGTTTCTGTGTGTTAGGTTTGTTTGCTTCTGGGTTAGTCGGGGGTCCATATCATGTGTTGGTATGGCTGCCCCATTAAGGATGTTGCTTGTATTTTTCAGTGTTTTTAATTCAGATCAGAACAATTACAGTTAATGTTAATGTAATAAAGTTTAGTTCCGAAGCAGTCTGTTTTCCTTCTCTTCTACTCTGGCTCGGCCTACTCCAGATGGTGAACACCAGAACCAGCGGCAACACCAGCAGTAGCGAGGAGCTCGCAGGAGGAGCTCATGGTAACGGTTCAACTGGCAACGCTCCCCCTCCACCACCACTGGAGAACCCTACCATCGCGCAAGTGCTGGCAGCCCAGACACAAATGATGACTGCCATGATGCAACAAATGCAGCAGCAGCATCAGCAAATGCAACAACAAATGATGCAGCACATGCAACAACAGGCCCAGCAGCAGCAGCAGGCTCAGCAGAATCAACAGTTCGGTCCGCCTCCCCAATCCAAGCTGCCGGAGTTCCTTCGCGTCCGGCCACCAACTTTCTCAAGTACTACCAACCCCATGGAGGCAAATGACTGGCTCCATGCCATTGAGAAGAAACTCAACCTTCTTCAATGCAACGACCAAGAGAAGGTCGCCTTTGCTACCCACCAGTTGCAGGGTCCTGCCTCAGCATGGTGGGATAATTATTTGGTCACCCGTCCGCCCGGAATGGAAGTCACCTGGGCGGAATTCTGCCGCAGTTTCAGGAAAGCTTAAATTCCTGACGGCATCGTGGCCCAGAAGAAGAGGGAATTCAGATCACTCCATCAAGGTAACCGGACAGTGACGGAGTATCTCCACGAGTTCAACCGTCTTGCACGTTATGCTCCGGAGGACGTGCGCACTGATGCGGAAAGGCAGGAAAAGTTTTTTTCCGGCCTAGATGATGAGTTGGCCAACCAGCTAATCTCAAGAGATTATGCTGATTTTGAGAAGCTGGTCGACAAAGCCATTCGTCAAGAAGACCAACGAAACAAGATAGACCGCAAGAGGAAAGTGGCCCAAGTCAAGGCACACCAAGGCAGCAGCCAAAGGCCCCGCTTCGCGCCCGGACAGCAGGGTGGACCTTCCACCTTGATTGTTTGCCAGCATCGCCCCTACCACCCTGGTTACAATGGAGACAACAACAACCAAGGTAGGCAGCACAACCGTCCAGCTCCACGCCCGCTAACTGCACCAACCCCATCAGCCCAGCCAGCTCAGCCCAAGAGGGATACTAGAGTGAAGCCAGGAGCTTGCTTCAACTGTGGTGAACCGGGGCACTTCGCCGACAAGTGCTCGAAGCCGAGACGTGCTGGGGCTAGGATTCTTCAGGCTCGCGTCAACCATGCATCGGCAGAATAGGCGCTGGCAGCACCGGAAGTTGTACTGGGTATGTTTTCTGTCAACTCAGTCCCAACTACAATTTTATTTGATTCTGGTGCAATGCATTCATTTATTTCCAAGAATTTTGTGGGGAAGCATGGTCTAAGAAAACAGGAACTTAAAATACCAATGCGGGTCTACACCTCGGGAAATAGTTCCACCTCCGTCAGTTATAGCCCCTCTGTGGTGATAGAAATCAAAAGATCACAATTTCTAGCCAACCTTATCCTTCTCGAATCTAAGGACCTAGATGTCATTCTTGGGATGGATTGGTTGACGAGGCACAAGGGAGTAATTGATTGCGCAAGACGCACCGTCACTCTAACCAATGACAAGGGAGAGAGGGTTACTTTCCGATCTCCGGCACCACAGAAGTCCGTAACAAGTTTGAATCAGGTTGCTACCAAGGAGCAGACCAGAGAAGTGGTGAAAACCCCTAAGAAGTTGGAGGATATCCCAATTGTAAGAGAGTATCCTGAAGTCTTTCCGGACGATCTGACGACGATGCCGCCTAAAAGAGAAATTGAGTTTCGAATCGACCTAGTACCGGGAACCGCCCCGATACACAAGAGACCTTATAGGATGGGAGCCAACGAGTTGGCAGAAGTCAAGAAGCAAGTTGACGAGCAGTTACAGAAGGGATACATTCGCCCGAGCACGTCACCTTGGGGTGCTCCGGTAATTTTTGTGGAGAAGAAGGACAAGACCAAGAGGATGTGCGTCGATTACCGCGCACTCAATGATGTCACTATCAAGAACAAATACCCGTTGCCCAGGATTGATGATTTGTTCGATCAACTGAAAGGAGCAACACTGTTCTCCAAGATAGACCTGCGATCAGGCTACCATCAGTTGAGGATCCGAGAGGAGGACATTCCGAAGACCGCCTTTGTCACTCGGTATGGATTGTTCGAGTGCACAGTTATGTCATTTGGACTCACTAACGCACCAGCGTTCTTCATGAACCTAATGAACAAGGTGTTTATGGAATTCTTGGACAAGTTTGTTGTGGTCTTTATCGATGACATACTCATCTACTCTAAGTCTAAGTAGGAACACGAGCAGCATCTTCGCTTAGCACTTGAGAAATTGAAGGAGCATCAGTTGTATGCCAAGTTTAGCAAGTGCGACTTTTGGCTCAAGGAGGTACAGTTCCTAGGCCACATCATCACTACTCAAGGAGTGGCAGTGGACCCATCAATGTGGAGTCGGTTACCAAGTGGAAGCCTCCGCGCACGGTTTCGCAGATCAGAAGCTTTCTGGGACTCGCGGGATACTACCGTCGGTTCATTGAGAACTTCTCCAAAATTGCCAAGCCAATGACACAGTTGTTGAAAAAGGATGAGAAATTCAAGTGGTCAGCAGAATGCAACAGAAGTTTTGAGGAACTTAAGAAGAAGTTGGTAACGGCACCAGTCTTAATTCTGCCAGATCAGACGAAAGATTTTCAGGTTTATTGCGACGCGTCTCGCCAAGGGCTGGGATGTGTTCTGATGCAGGAAGGCAAAGTGGTCGCGTGTGCTTCACGCCAGTTGCGTCCACATGAAAACAATTACCCCACTCACGACTTGGAATTAGCCGCAGTGGTACATGCCCTAAAGATCTGGAGGCATTACCTTATTGGGAACCGTTGCGAGGTGTATACGGATCACAAGAGTTTGAAGTATATCTTCACCCAACCGGACTTAAATCTCCGTCAGCAAAGATGGCTGGAATTGATTAAAGACTATGATCCGGGAATCCACTACCATCCCGGAAAAGCGAATGTAGTGGCAGATGCTTTAAGCCAGAAGAGCTACTGTAATTCCACCAGTATGGAAGAGATGAGCAGCCAGTTGCAACAAGACTTTGAATGGCTGAACCTCGGTATTGTTGAACATGGGTTCGCGTCCGCTCTAGAAGCACGACCAACGCTCGTGGAGCGAGTCCGAGCAGCTCAAGCTAAAGATCCGGAGATAGCAGAGCTCAAGAAGAACATGAGGGTCGGAAAGGCCCGAGATTTCTCCGAAGACGAACATGGCACGATATGGATGGGAAAAAGACTGTGCGTCCCGGAAGACAAGGAGTTGAAGGAGTTGATACTCACGGAAGCCCATCAAACTCAGTATTCAATTCACCCAGGGAGTACCAAGATGTACCAGGATCTTAAAGAAAAATTTTGGTGGGTTAGCATGAGAAGAGAAATTGCTGAATTTGTCGCACTCTGTGACGTATTTCAGCAAGTCAAGGCAGAACATCAAAGGCCTGCAGGATTGTTACAGCCTCTCCAAATTCCGGAATGGAAATGGGAAGAAATTGGAATGGATTTCATCACCGGTTTGCTAAGAACGTCGTCTGGACACGATTCTATTTGGGTCATCGTGGATCGACTCACGAAAGTGGCTCATTTCATTCCTGTGCACACTACCTACTCCGGAAAGAAGCTAGCGGAACTCTACCTCGCAAGAATCATGTGTTTGCACGGAGTGCCTAAGAAGATCGTATCGGATCGAGGAAGCCAGTTCACCTCAAAGTTCTGGCAGAAGTTACAAGAAGAATTGGGAACCCGTTTGAATTTTAGCACGGCTTACCATCCGCATACCGATGGTCAGACCGAGCGAGTGAACCAGATACTCGAGGATATGCTCAGAGCCTGTGCGCTCGATTTTGGAGGAGCATGGGACAAGAGTTTGCCATATGCCGAGTTCTCCTACAACAACAGCTACCAAGCTAGCTTGCAGATGGCACCCTTTGAGGCGTTGTATGGCAGAAAGTGTCGCACCCCACTCTTTTGGGATCAGACTGGAGAACGACAACAATTTGGGACTGAAGTCTTGAGCGACGCAGAAGAAAAGGTCAGAACCGTCAGAGAAAGGTTGAGAATCGCGCAGTCTCGACAGAAAAGCTATGCCGACAATTGTCGAAGGGAGTTAGTTTTTGAAGCAGGGGACTACGTGTACCTTCGCGTCACACCGCTTCGGGGAGTACACTGCTTGCAAACTAAAGGCAAATTGGCACCACGCTTTGTGGGACCGTATAGGATCCGTGAACGTCGAGGAGAAGTTGCTTACCAGCTGGAGCTTCCACCCAATATGGCTGGTATCTACGATGTGTTTCACATCTCGCAATTGAAGAAATGTTTGAGAGTACCGGAAGAACAGGCCAGTTCCGATCAAATTGAGATTCAAGAGGACTTGACTTATGTGGAGAAGCCGATTCGTGTTCTCGAAACCAGCGAGAGGAGGACCAAAAACAAAGTTACCAGGTTCTGCAGAGTCTAGTGGAGCCATCACTCCGAGGAAGAAGCTACATGGGAAAGAGAAGATGAATTGAAGGCCGCCCATCCGCACCTTTTCGCCAGCACCTCCGAATCTCGGGGTCGAGATTCCGTTTAAGGGGGGATAGGTTTGTCACACCCTGAAGTTCTCTCAAATCGTAAAAAAAAATTGAAGTTAATAATTTATCTGAGAAATTGCTTAATTAATCTGGAGAAAAATCCAATTAATTAATGCATTAAAGAAGTGGAAATGGCAAGGTGGAATTTTTCTTGAGTTCCCCATGTCAAAATACATTAACAGGATTTTTAGTGGAATTTTCAGAACCCTAGAAATAATTTTAATCAATTAAAAACCTCAAGCGCAATAAATAAATCCCTGGGAAAATTCTTTTCCTTTTTCTTTTTCTTTTTCCCTCCTTTGGGCCGTCGGCCCATTGTCCTCCTCCTTCCCGGGCCGGCCCAAGGTCGCGCCGCTCCCGCCGCCCCCTCCTCTCCCTCTCGGGTCGGCCTAAGGCCGCTCGAGGCCGCATCGCCTCCCTCCTCCGCCCGGGCCGTCTTCCCCGCGGACGGCCGCCGCCCACGTGCGCCCATGCCGCCCGCCTTCCCCGCACGTCCTGCGCTCGCAATCGCCGCCCACACCCCGTCTCGCGTCGCCCGCACGCCGCGCGCGCCCGTTCCCCCTCTCCGCACCGCTTTTCATCGCGTCGTGGAGGCGAGATTCGCGGCCGAATCTCTCTCTCTCTCTCTCCGCCCGCGCCGAACTCCGGCGAGAAATCCGGAGCCCATGCGCACGTCCTAGCCCCGGATCCCCTTTAAATTGTCTTCGCCACGCTCCCCTCTCCTCTTTTCCCCAAACGCTGCCGCTTTTCGCAAACCCTAACGCCGTCGCCCCTCGCAAAACCCTAGCGCCGCCATCGTCGTCTTCCCCTCCGGTGAGCCGCGCCTCCCCCTCTCTCTCTTTCTTCTCTCGGCCACCGCCCGCGCGCGCTCGCTCGCCGCCTCCGGCCGCTCCCGCACCGCTGCTGTCCGCCGCCTTGGCCGCTGACTCCGGTTGCGCCGCCGCCGCGCGCCATGGGTGGCCGGCTGAGCTCGGGCCGTGTCGCCCCGGCGCCCGCGCGTGTGGACCGTTGGATCGGCCACTCGGGCCGATCCCGGCCGTTCCCCGCCCGTCCCGCGTGGCCGCCGCTTGTCCGCCGCGTCGGCGCCACGCGTGCGCCACGTGGTGCGCCGCGGCACCGTGGACCCGTGGACTCTATCCACGGTGGACCGGCCGCCGCGCGCCCGCTGACGCCAGCCCTAGGGGTTAATTGCGCAATAATTCAATTAAGGTTTTTCTGCTATAGTAAAAACACAGATAACTTTAAAAATTCATAACTAATTCATCCGAGCTTCGTTTAAGTCCATTCAAATTTCATTAAATTCATAAAAATGCAGAGAATCCATTAAAAATGGTTTTGTCCTTTGTTTCAGTAGACTTAT
This sequence comes from Oryza officinalis, assembly GCA_008326285.1. Classification (NCBI taxonomy): domain Eukaryota; kingdom Viridiplantae; phylum Streptophyta; class Magnoliopsida; order Poales; family Poaceae; genus Oryza; species Oryza officinalis. The sequence goes on from BDMV01000007.1 coordinate 6,089,240, forward strand.
AGCATGTATTGTTGTTTGCTTTGTTTGTCGCGTAGATTCCGGCAATTCGGGCGCTCCCGTTTATTTCGAGATCGTCGCAGAAGTTGCTTTAGCTCAAGAGCAAGGCAAGTCATGCTTCGCATTGATCATATTGTACCCATATTTACAAATACCTTATTTTTTCTGTAAACACCGCATTATTTCACAATATCATTTCATGTGGGTTTTTACCTATTGTACTCAACCCTGTATATTGATTATCTTGTACCTTGAGTAACCTGGGTAATTAACTAGTTAATCACTGATTTTAGGAGTGCTTAGCCATGCTTAGTTAAGTTAGCTCACTAAAGGGGATCACCTTAAATAATTAATTAATGTAGTCCCTGTGGTGACACTTTGGTTTAGGAGCCGCCATGGTAATAATAATTAATCAAAATATGCTAATGGTGGGTTGTGGGTGCATGGTTTTGATGGAAGCACCCATGGCAATTAAAGACCGGTTCACGGGAAACCCTGGAAGAAATACCGTGCGTACCACAAGCCAGCGTGGGCAACGGTTGGACTTGTAGTGTAGCTTTCCTCTAGATAACATACACTGGCTAGGGTGAGCGTGATGGAGTGCGGATGGACCCTGCGACGGTCTATGCGGCTGCCGGATTCACCAAGGCACGAGAGGGGGCTGCCCATTGCCTTTTGAGGAGTGGGGGCGAAACCTGAGGTGGTACAATTAGTTAGAGGGGGTTATGCGAAGGGTCCTGTCACAGTCCCTTTCCGGGGTACCGTGGTGGTATACCGACACGCGGAAACGTGTCGTGGGGCTGTGTCTTGTGGGTACAGATGTACACCTCTGATCAGAGTAGAACTATTCGAATAGCCGTGTCCGCGGTTGTGGGCGATCAACCAGATTCACCGTGATTAGCCCCATTTTCTTAATAATTGGATTTACTAGAACTGGTTTAGTTCAGGTGGATGGTTTGGGCCTGTCGCAACGTGGTGTAGCGTTGGACAGTGATGGTTAATATTGATCAACTAATTCAACGTTTTACTACTGCTTTCAACTACTGTTTTGAAATGCTTACTTTATGCAAATAAACCCTTGCCTGCCTTTGGAATATCCTGCACCATACCTTCCTTCCCGGTATGACTTGTTAAGTACAGTGGGTAGTACTCAGCCTTGCTTAATTTTTCCCCACACCAGAGAAGGAGTATGCGTCCGATGGAGGTTTCTCAGAGGAGTAGGCTTCGTCCGTCGTCAAGGATGCTTGTGGAATGGTGCCAGCCCGCTGCAAGAGTCCTGCTCTTAGTTTAGTTTAGTTTGTTTTTCGTCTTTTCACTGCATTTCTGTAAGACTTTTACTGTGTTTGTAAGACGTGGATCTGTATGTCAACATTGTCGTCTGTGTACCCTGGCTGGTCCTGGACAGGGAAATTAATACACATTCAGTTTCGGAAATTTTGGTAGTGAATTTCCGGGCGTGACATCATATCATCAATTTAATTGTTAAGGCTGGACTTGAGAGGTTCAAGCCCATGCTTAATGCTTTTAGATCTACTATTTTTTTCATTAATGCATCTAATTAGCGCATTGTTGCATACAAAAATTTCTGCATTGCTAAGGGTATTCGTCCTCGTAAGTTTGGTTTGGACATGGATGTTAGATGGAATGCAACATATCTAATGCTTAAGCATCTCATACCACATAGGGAAGCTTTTTCAGCGTTTATTACTACACATCATCCTTTGGTTAATGGCCAGCCATTACTCATAGACAGACATTGGACATGTGCTGAAACAATTTTATTATTCCTTGAACAATTTTATGACTCAACTGTTGTTCTGCCTGGTGTTTATTATCCAACATCTCCACTAATTATGCATCACATTTTTGAGGTTGCTGGACATCTACACACTTATAAGAATGATGTTAACCTTGCACATGTTGTTGTCCCCATAAAAGATAAGTTCATGGCCTACTGGTCTGATATTTCAATTCTTTATTCATTTGTTTTTATCTTGGATCCTAGGGCCAAGATCATGGGATTTAGTAAAGTGCTTCAGATTATGTCTCAACTCATTGGTAACGATTACTCTGTTTATTTAACTACTGTTAGGGCTGCATTGTCTGATTTTTTTTGCTAAGTATGAAAATAAGTTTGGTGCTGTGAGATTGAAAATGGCCAAAATTCCAGGCCCTTCCACTGGTAAGAAAAAATGTGCTTGGGGAAGGATATTTGGTGCTTCTGCTGGTGCCAATCCTGGTGCTGGGCTTGGTGCTGGTGCCAGTTCAGGTGCTGGGCTTGGTGCTGATGCCAGTTCATGTGCTAGATTTGGTGCTTCTGCCAGTCCAGGTGCTAGGCTAGGTGCTGATGCCAGTCAAGGTGTTGGGTTTAGTGCTGGTCCATTATCTAGGATGACATCTGCTAGTGCTTTGCTTTAGGCAGCTTCTTCAGCTGCTAATCTCAATGCTTCTGAACTGTCTGCATATCTTGACAGTGATACTGTCATTCTATATGATGATGACTTTAATATCCTTAACTGGTGGCAACAACACAAACTCACTTATCCTGTTCTTTCCATCTTAGCTAGAGATGTTTTGACTGTTCCTGTATCTACTATATCGTCCGAGTCTGCTTTTAGCCTAACTGGCAGGATCATCGAGGAGCGTCGGCAGCGTCTAGATCCTGGGATGGTGGAACTGCTGGCAGTGACCAAGGATTGGGAGCTAGCAGATGCAAAGGCTCAACATACCACTGATAATCTGGAGCTTGAAAATGCTTTAACTATATGAACTATATGAACTGTTAAGACTATGAACATTTTAAAGCTGTGGGTTGTACTCTTTTTCTTTTTAGAGTTTTCTCACGAGGTGTGAGTTTTTACCTAGAAAGGTTTTTAACGAGGCAGCCATTGCACTAAGCAGCTGACTGAATGTGACTGAATGGGTACTGAACTTTCTAGGGTTTTCAGATTGTGACTGAATGTGGCTGAATTGTTGAAGTGTTCAAATCTGCTGATTGTGAAGTTGTGATTGTGAATTGAATTGTGTAGTTGTACTTGAATTGTATAGTGTTCAAATCTGTAGTTGTAATTGAATTGTGAATTGTGAACTGTGAAGTTTGAATATGATTGTGAAGTGGTCAATCTGAATTTTGAATGTTGAAATTTGTATTTGTTGTGAAAAAATGAACTGTTCTGCTGTTTATTTGCAAGTCATGCCTGGGCCGGCACGGGCAGGGTGGGCTGGCCGTGCCTGGGCCATAGGTTCAGCTTATGGGCTGGCCCGGCACGGCACGAAAAGCATGTCGGGCCGTGCCGGCCCGACATGCCTTGAGCCGTGCCCTAGTCGTGCCCGAGCTGTGTCGGGCCGGGCCACCCATTTGGCCATCTATAACGGAAGCTCACCTTGGATTGCCCCAGCGTCCTCGGCATCCACCACGCCGCCGACGAGAAGGTCTCGTCCGTGTTTGCGCGGCGCGCCGACGCCATCATGCGCCAGCGGCGAGCCGCGGTGACGGACCTGCAGATCAGGTGCGTGCTGACCAGCAAGAACGCCGCCGAGATCGACCGTTGGCTGGACACGGCGGCGGCGACGGCGCGCCACCTCACCCTCGACTTCCGTTGGCACGGGCAATGTTGCGCGCTTCTCCCGTGCATATACGTCTTCCCCTTCCGTCTCCTCACCGGCGGCAGCGGCGGCGGCCGTTACCTGGAGTCCCTCTACCTCCTCCACGTGTCCATGAAGGCCCTGGCGACCTGCTCGTCCCCGCCATTTCTCCTGCGGCTCAAGAGGCTCGAGCTGGCGTACTCCGACGCCGACGAGGCCGCCGTGCACTGCCTGCTCGCCGCGTGCGCCGGCACGCTCGAGTGGCTGCGCTTCGAGGAATGCCAAGTCTTGCGTGGCCTGGCCGTTGGCCATGACGATTACCCGCCGCTGCCCCGCCTGCGCCGCTTCGCCGTCGACGACTGCTTGTTGCTCCGGTGGATCGAGGTGCGGCGCGCCCCCGCGCTGGCCGCGTTCCGCTTCCTCGGCAAGCCCAAGACGCGCGTCCTCCTCGACTCGCCACAGCTCGCCGCCATGGATGAGCTCGACGTCACGTACATGTATTGCATCCACCATGACATCCTCGAGTGCGTGCGGACTGGGCTGCCGAGCCGGACGCCGCGCCTCACGAGGCTCTCCGTGTCCACGCGCGGATCGTTCAAGCCCGTGGCTTTCCCGCAAAAGTGGATGCATCTGAGGCATCTGCGCTTGAGAGTGGAAGCCGGCGCCCAAATGAGTAGCGAGCGGGAGAAGAAAGACGTGCTCCAGCTCGCCTTGTTCCTCGAGGCTGCGCCATTCTTGGAGCTCTTCCAGCTTAACATGCGGAGCACCGAGCGAACACAGTATGACGATAAGAACATGGAGAAGCTGAGGAGCCTCGCGCCGTGCCGGCGCCATGAGCACCTCAAGAGGGTGGACATGTCAGGGTTTACTGGGCACAAGGATCAGATCGAGCTCGCCAGGCACATCCTGTGCAACGCGGTCAGCTTGGAGCTTATGACCATCAACGTGGAGTACGCCGACGGTGAGCCCCGGACGCAGTTATACCCTGAACCAGCCAGTGTGACCGCGGTTCAGCAAGGACGCTGGTATGCTCGAAAATGGCTTCGACCCTCGGATACCAGGAAGGTCTTAGATATCATCTGAGTCTCTGACTGACAACTCGTCCCTACTAGGGATTTATCAATTGGCTGGCTGTGTACATGCATGCTGGTAAAATAAGTTGAACTCAATGAACAATGTTGTAATTTTGTATTCTTTTGTCAACTCGAGAGGATTATTGGCCAATCTCTTTGGGAACTCTTTTAATCACTTAAGTAGATGTTTACTCGTTTATATGTCAACTAAACAGTTATTAGGAAAAAAATTCAAAAATATTTATTGCCTCTCTCTTCTTATCTCTTGCCTAAAGAAATACTACTACTACCACTCACGGGAATGGGCTAACTGACTGCCAAGGAACCTACAAGTCAGGTAGAAGTGTGTGATGGGACTAACTGGCAAGATCTATTCACCAACTTATCACCCCCGAGACAAACTGCTGCTTCTCTGCTCTGGCAATCTCCAAATCTCTGTATCCCTTCACGAATTCTTCGCAGATTGAGCAATACAATTGGGGATGTAACTCTTGCTCTGTCTATCCATAACTAAGTAGTCATTTCAACCCGCCAAAACCCCATCACCGACCCTAATGCTGATTGAACAAAGCAGCCAAACTGACCGGCCTCTGTAATTTAGCCCCAATCTGCTCGGCCATGCTTAGCATGCCACCTCCTCCCCACCACCACCATATCTACACGCAGAACCTTACTGCCGGCCTCCCGGATCCGTCGCTGGACCTGCTCTACCCCGGCGTGCTCATCCGCGTCGCCGGCAACTTCTACCACCACCAAGATGAGGCAAGCAGTCATCAATTGCTTGACTTATCTGGGTAAATTTAACATGTAAAGTTGGCAAGAAAGAATCAACTGATAGTTACCAATAGTCAAGGCAAGAACACTTCCCTTCTTTCATATGATGGAACCTACTACCATCTCTCACAATAATCTCCCTATCGAAAACCATTGTCACCATCTTACTGAACTCATGGCAATCCCCGCAGACACGAAGGTTCTTGACGATACGGATTGGGCTGCCAGCTTCAAGAACTATGAAGCCATAAGCGATTGCCAATCGCTCGCTGTGCACCTTGACCGCGTGCACCTTCTCTTCGTCCCCAATGTCATGCAATACAGATGACACATCCGGTACATACCCTGCCTCTGTCAACCTTTTGTTGATCATGTCAAGTGTATCATAGATCTGCACAGAATCCTTGTGATAAGTGTCTCCTACTAGAAATTTGTGCACCTTCCCTTGCGCTTCCATCAAGCTCCAGCCAGCTGACTTGCTGGTACCGCGACTAGACATCAATTTCCTGACTTCCCTGACTTCATCCCATTTGTTTGCCTTTGCATATATACCTGAGAGGAGGACATAATAGCCAGCATGAGTTGGATCCAGTTCAATTAGCTTGTTACCAACAGAGACCCCCAAATCCACCAGGCCATGTGTCTTGCAAGAAGAGAGTATTGTGCCCCAGAGAACTGGATCAGGTGCAATATGCATCCCTTCAATCAACTCAATGGCTTCCGGAACAAGGCCAGCACGACCCAGAAGATCAACCATGCAGCCATAATGCTCCATTTCTGGCTCAATGCGATATTTCTCCACCATCAATTTGAAATAGCGCCGCCCCTCAGCAACAAGACCAGAGCGGCTACAGCCATTGAGCACACCAACAAAAGTCACATTTGTAGGGGACAGACCCTTATTGATAAACTGCTCGAAGAGCTCCACTGCATCCCGCCCCAAACCATGAGCAGCAAGGCCACAGATCATGGCGTTCCACGCGAAAACATCCCTCCTCCTCATTTCATTGAAAACCTCCCTCGCAACCGCCACGCACCCACACTTCGCATACATGTCCACCAGTGCCGCCCCTACATTCATACACACCGACATCCCCGAGCTATGTACCACATTATGCACAAACTTCCCTTGCTCAAGCAAACCCAACCGTGCTGCTGCCGACAATGCCGTCACCACTGCGGCCTGATTTGGCCTCACGCCCTGCTCCACCATGTCCCGGAACACTCCCAGTGCCACCTCCAGCTCCCCTTCCTTCACATACCCGCCCACCAGCGTGCTCCAAGAAATCTCATCCTTCACTGGCATTTCATCGAACATCTCTCGCGCAACAGCCATCATGCCCGCTCGCACGTACCCGGCGAGAACCTCGTTCCACGTCAGGACGTCCCGCACGCGCGGCAGCTCGTCGAACACCCTCCGCATCGCCCCCAAATCGCCGGAGACGCCGTAGAAGTGCACCAGCGCGTTTCGCACGTAGAGGTCGCCCGCGACGCCCGCCTTCACGGCGAGGGCGTGCACGTGGGAGCCCAGGAAGGAGAAAGCGGAGGCGGAAGAACCTGCGGCGTTGAGGTGGTTGGAGATGGAGGCGAGGAGGAAGGTGAAGGAGTGCGGGTTGCGGCGCGGGAAGCGGCAGAAGAGGGTGAGCGGGAGCGGGTGCGGCAGCACGCGGAGGAGGTTGTTGGACGCGAAGGCGGAGGTGGAGTTGGCGCGCCGGAACAGCGCGAGCGGGTAGGCGTAGTCGCCATCGCCGCCGTCGTCGTCGTCGCGGTCGCGCGGCCTGTCCGGGAGGAGGCGGGGGAGGACGGCGAGGAGGTAGGGCATGGCGCGCGAGGCGGCGAGCCCGAGGACGGCGAGGCGGGCGTGAGCCTGCTGCACTTGGCGTACGGTGGGGCTCGGCGGCAGCAGCGCCATAAGGAGCTCCCTCGCGTCGGCGGCGCGGCGGGACTGGAAGGTGGGGGCTCGCCGGACGGCAGCCGCCGGCGGCGGCGCGCCGAGCTGCATGGAGGAACGGATGATTGATACACTCGATCTGCTTCTCCCTTCGAGAAGTAAAGATGATTCATACTTGATCTGGACCATCTGATTTCGATCGCACGGTGCTGATTGACCTACTCGGGATTTTATCAGCCCCTTGCAATTTGCAAATGTGCAGTTTGAACTTTGAACCAATCAAATTCGTTCAAAAGGACAGACAAAATGCATGAGAAACACATTGTCAGTTGAACTGATGTCCCTTCGAATGAGAAAAAAAAAGATCAGACTAGAATCCTTTTTTTTAGATAATGCAAACTAGAATCCTTACCAATCCAAACAAAGGAATTAGATTGAATATCTACCAGTCAAAATAATTCTGGAAAAAGATGATTTGGAAAATATCGGAGTTGTTTATTAAGGCATTTACACACCAACATCAAGGACACAATCTTGGGTTGTTGAGTTCCCTACTGATGACAAAGTTAGTACCAACTACAAGCACGGTGAAGAGTTAAAGAGTTGCCGTGTCTCCCTACCACAAGAACTCAGTGAGATGGCAACGATGCATTTGGCCATTCCCAGAGAAGCTCATAAGGTTGATGCAGCTGGCAAACCTCCTCTTGACTCGACGCCATTCTTCTAAAGACAGCGATTTGGGAAGCGTAGCCAGGTTCGTCACCGGAGCCGCCAACACCACTGAACTCGACGGTGTAGTTGTGCTTCTCCGCGAGGCCGGTAGCCCAGTGCTGGAACTGGGATCTTGTCCACTCGAACTTGTGGTCATGGTTTCGGAACTTGCAAGGACCGGCATTTTCTTCTGGTTCTTCTTCCTTGTTTGGCATAGCTGATCTCTGGAGGATAGGGTTGTATTCATAGTTAGGTGTTGAAACAATCAGCACCGTAGGGCAGAACGAACTCAAGACGACATCACCAAATAAACTTGCTTGGTCCTCCTCTACGTGCTCAATCACCTGCAAGTAACTTTGGTCAGTCGAATAGCATGTCCAACTAAAACTAACATTTGAGAGATCAAGGTGAAATCCACATCAGCATTTCTCAGGATGAACCTCCCCTTATACCACTATGAGCAAAGTAATGGCAAAACATTCTTATCTCATAGTAGGTTAACTAGATCACAGACGTAGTTTATGCATATCTGCGTCCATGGACCTCCAAGCTAACATCCTAAGTCATGTGATTCTTGATCCAGTTAATTAATCATGGTATCCATGTACTAGAGGCAATTGAAAAGACACCAGAAACAGTTCAGGAGTAACTGACCTCGAGACAAGTGCCAATGTCAAATCTGTATAAGCGAGAATCAAAATCTGTTATCGAACCATCATAGAGCACAGCTGTTGGGACACTTGTCTGCATCAATGCTTTCTTGCTCAGCTTCTGATGAAGGCACTGCAATTTCAGAGAGATGAAAGGAGTCATTGCAAAACATTGGAGAGGACAAAAGGATGGTTCAAAGGGCGAACTGAATATCAACAGTCATCAAGGCTCTGTTGTGTACCTTTGCTGCTCGTGTGAGACCCTTCCGAGAAATGTCAACACCGACAACTTTTTTGAGAGTTGTTGGATGCTCTAGCAGTGAATCAAGAAGACTACCAGATCCGCAGCCAAAATCAACCTGAAGAAATTTACTTCAATAGTGATAAACTGATATGCTTGGCAAATAGGGAAGTAGGATGAGAAGAAAATTCACCAGTGTGGTAGCATGCAGCTCATTGATGTACCGAACAGCGAATTCCACTCTTTGTTTAGATAAAGGAGGATTAAACAAGGCTCTTTCCATTCTATCTTCTAATGGTTCAGTTACCTGCAACACCTTTACAGAGAACTCCAAGAAGCAGTTGTCTGCAAGGATGGTTAAAACTTGAGCATAGAGCTTCAGCCCAATTCAAACAGGTAATGAAAATTCTCAGACTGAGGTGTTAAGATTGGACCTCACCTCTAGATATCTTTGAAAGGTCATGAGAAAACTCATTAGCTGCAGCCAGGATCAAATCCCTAGGAGGCAATTCAGCTATGAAACATGTGCTTTGATTAACTGAGAGTTGACTTACACATGATTCAAGCTGATTCCTAACAGCTCCAGTCCCTATCTCAAACTCAAACTCATTGTTGCTTTCTAGCATATATCTCTTTGCTTTGTCCTTCACCACCAAGGAAGCAGTATAGCTTATGCAAGTCAATGATCCAGGGGATGGAAAAACACCAGAATCTGGACCATCAATGTGTGCTAAAATTGCATTGTTTTCAAGCTTTTGTTTTGAGGTATCCATAGAAAGCGATCCAACTGTACTGCATGTACTTGAGTCATCTCCTCCTGTGTTATCATAAATAGATAAGAACATGGAGAACTCATGCAAAATATTATCTGGACATATCATGAAGCCATCAGTGCTCTTAGAATGAGAGAGCTTCGGCACGTGCTTGTTCGGTTGCTTGAAATAACTATGGAACCAAATCAACACCTTCAATGAAGAATTGTGAATGGCATCAGATTCCTTGCTCCAAGTATCAGCTGTAGAATACTCTAGTAAAAGCTCCTGCTTCTTTGAATATATTTTGACATCACATTTGAACATATCTGGGTTTTCCTTGTCAGTCTTTCCATCGCTAGCACACTGATTTTCAGTATTCTTTAGCACGTCCATCTCCTTGGAGCTTACAGGTGATCCTAACACTTTACAAGAGGCGCTTACCCTAATGATAGCGAAGTAGGGCTCTGCTAGTCTGTGAAGGCGACAAAATGAGCAGAGAAGATCTCGTGGAGAGAGACCTTTCCAACTAGAACGAGAATACACAGATGGAAGCTCTGCCACCAGAATTGAATCCCTGGACATCTTGTAATTCCCATCTGGTGATTTGCCAAGAAGAATCCTGAGTTACCAAAAAGCATGTTATTCAGAAGAATAAGAAACTTAGGTGAGAACACAAGGTGTGCCGAAACAGTAGAGAAAATCAATTCAAATAATGGAAGAGTAGTAGTCGAGTAGATGGCAGTGTGAAGAAAAATCAGATCAAGATATATCTACAACCAGATGATTCATATAAAAAAAATGAAGTATGCATATTGAATTAAAACAAAGTCAAAATACATCTCATACAAGTGACATAATCAACGAATCGATACCTGTAATAGTTGGATAAGGTGACATCTTCAGTATGAAGCTCTGAGTCTCTCCTCGTATATCCAACATTAGCCAAAATTGCATCTCCATAAATTGTTTGACCAGAAATGTAGGAAGCTCGCTTATTTATTAGGCTCTCCATATAGCCATCTCCAAGAGAAGCAACCACATTGTTTGATATCTCAGAAACAAATTGCACATTTGGAGCTGAGAAATATAGCCTTATCTCAGAAGATGCTTTGCCAACAGTTCTGCAGTGAGACAAATTTTTAAGATTATCAGCACACTAAAAATACTGACAATGGTCAGAAGACAAGGCTCGGCATAATACTGACCTTGAAACAACAGCATGGGAGGAATCACTTGCAGAGAGCTTAGACACTATATCACCCATGTAATGTTCATTATGTGATAAAGTAAGTCTTATTGTCTTTGGTTCATCCTCCATCGCACAAGGAACAAAAATCCCATCTACTTCTATGGGATTCGTTATACCAGACCAATGCTGAAGTGCCACATCAACAGCCTCAGGGGAATAAGGCTTCTCACTCCGAATCCAGAAGTTGCTATCACTGACAGAGACACCAGGGGATTTTTTGGCAGCATTATAGATTAATGATAAAACCAAGAGAGGATCAAAATCCGCTTTGGGGTCAATAAGTTTACACAGTCCATTGACCTTCACATCACATGCAGCAATTGCTGACATAGGAATCATACCAAAGCGGTCCCCGGTTCTTCTGAATGTCACACACATGTGGCCAATAAGAGGATGAGACGACGAGGGGAAGTTCTGAATATAAGTTTTGAAAAAAAAAAGACATGTTAGAAAAGGTAGATCAGAACAAATTAATTGTTTTTAAGTTACATCTGATGCTCTGAATGATAATATGATTATATAGACACATGCTTCAACTACAATCTTGTATTCTTGTGTACACAAAATGATTCAGGCTTCAATATTAGTATTTGGCAATCATGTACGAACATGTCTATGTAAAGAAGAATGTGTACCAAAGCAGGTTGAAACTGCAAAAACATAGAAAGCAAAGTCTTAAGGGAAATGTTTTTTTTACAGTAAGTTCGATGGTCTGGGCTCTTTACCACATAGATACCCATGACCTCTTAATTCCAGTAATACGGAGTCCTTGTTAACTCCTATTATAAGATTTGCAATGGTTATGATCATACAACCCTACGACATACACAGCCTAGCATTTAGCATAAGGATCCTATATCCCTATTGCACTCCTCAATTGCCAGCAGAGCATTACATTCCACTCAAATATGTAACATCATGAATATGAAAACTTCCTTTTGCTGTGACCTTCTGTTGTGTGCACCTTAATTCCTGAACTATAATGAAACAACACCAAGATCAAGCGGAAATACTAACCTCATCTGCAAAAAAACCAGATATGCGAGCAATAAGTTCATCCCATGCTTCTTCAGGAGTACTAGGAGCATTTGCCATGGGCTGAATACCAAGCTACAGCACAGAAAATAAAAGAAATGGTAATGACCATAGGTCCACAGCATGAACAACATTTCATATCATAATGATATTTCATATATCATAGGTACATAGTTTATCGGATAGACAAATACAAAGGAGCTAGGTTATTGTGCAGCTTGATCACTAACTTCCCTGGCATTGGTTTCAGAACAGAAATCAAAGGATAATATCAACAGAAATGGTAATGAAAATAATGAGCAACACAACTATGTTCTCACTCAGGCATAGATTCTCCGAACTAAAAGGTGAGATTTGAGATTTGAATATTTGGGAGAGCTCCACCTTGCGCTTGTGACATTGCACTTATCGCTGTATAATCACAAACTTAAAGGCTATGTGATAAATCTCTACGCATGGATTATGCAACTACACATGTAAAGCAAAAAAAAAGGGTGAAGTTGCATGTCACCACAATGCTCATCAATACCTTGTCGAGGGCAATCTGCGCGGCGGCTTGCTCGGCGTCCTTCTTCCTGAGGAAGGTGCCCGGGGTGACGACGGTGAGGCCGGGGAGGTCGAGCGAGCAGCGGTAGACGCTCCTGGTCTGCTGCGGCAGCGCGAGGCCGGGGCAGCCGCCGTCGACGGCCTCCCGCACCTCCTCCACGCTGTAGCACGCCCTGGCGCCGTACTTCTGGTGGATCACCGCCTTGGGCGTCACCGTCGGCGGCGCCGGCATCCCTCGCTTCGATCCCCCGCCGCCTCTCAACCGCAACGGCATTAAACGCCCAAAAAAAAAACAAATGCGATTGGTAACGAAGGGGATTTCTCGCAAGCGATCGACGCAGGAACGGAGGCGGAATCGGGAGGGGGCGGTCGCCGAATTGGGGGAGGCGCTAAAATCCCCAGAAAAATCGGAAGCGAGGCGAGGAGGATTCGAGGAGTCGCGTGAAGTGGGGTTTAGGGAAGGGAAGCAAGGGGAGTGTGTGAAGGGGGAAGGTTTGATGGCGCTGCATCTAATAATACGTCTTCTTGAGAACGTTAGTGGAATCTGTTTCGAGGGTAAAGTGTCCCTTTGAGAAAATCTCGGGCCTATATGTCCCGTAAAAATCGATTGTTATATTCTTTCGAGAAAAATATGGCCATTTTACTTGTAGATAAATATTTGACGCATCATAAAGTTCCATTTTACTTGTAGATAAATATTTGACGCATCATAAAGTTCAACCATCATTCTTATTAAAAGTAACGTTTATTTCGTTATGTTCTAAGATAAATGGTAAAACTTAGCTGCATTAAATATTAATGATCGAAAGGAGTAGTATGTTAAACACTAATCTATTTCACTTTTTTTGTGTTCAAGTGGTTTTTGCGAATGCATACTCTTGCTTGGTTAGGTTTACATTGACGAAACTTAACTAACATGAGTTTACTTCAATAAAACCATGACAATGTTAAGGAAAACCATGGAATGATGCTATTGTTTAATCGTACTCCCTTCGTCCCAAAATATAAAAGATTTTGGTTAATTGAGATATATATTCTAATACTATGAATCTGAACAATTTTGTTAGATGAGACATTTCTTAATACTACGAATCTGGACAAGCTCCATATTATAATATATGTCATCTAACCAAAATCCCTTATTTTAATACGAAGGGAAGTGCGGCTACCGCATATGAGAGGCCCAAGCCGCCAGCTAGGCCCAGGTACACCGTAGGAACACCCTCCACAGTGCATACGGCCTAGGTACACCGTAGGAACAACCTCCACAGCACACAGACGGTGCTCGCTCCCCACGCCACTTGTCCAGGATTAGGCCGAAGAACGAGTGATCAAAGTTGGACGCGTGGACTTTAGGTAGGTGCGGCAGAAGCGAATGTGATGCAGAATATTCGTTGAGGAACGACGAAGCCGAATGCCAACTGGACCCAGTTGATGAGTACTCCGAGTTCTACTTTATAGCGCTGATGAGTAGGTGAAGATCAAAAGAAACTACAGATGGTGGGTGAGAGCCTGAGTCATCAGCACTGCACTGCTCTGTTGCAGATCAAGAACATGTAGTTCTTTAATAGTAACATCCAGCAGAGAGACCCTTCAGTTTACAACAGAGGATCCTAAACAGCTTGGACTGGCAGATTTTCATATTTATTGCATGAAAATCCTAGATCAATTCCCTTGCTTTACAAAAGGAGGATCAGATAATGCAAATAATTGTTTCCAAGGACGCCTAACACAACACCTTCCAGTCACACACACACACACAAATCAATTACGCCGTCTGTGTAAAGTTAGCTAGAATCCCAAATCTTCGAGTTCTTCCCTCCGTGAGCAATTGAGTTCCTAATTTCCAGTAGAGGAATGCAAAAAGTCAATCAAGCTGGTTTGCTAATACCATATGCTAGGCTTAACATAAAAAATGATAACGAGGCAACAGAAATGAAGCAGTGAAATGAACATCAAGATCATTCGACAGATGACGGGATGGTAAACTTCACTCTCTTTCTAGGACAACTGCACATCCAATACATGTCAACAAGGTTGTTCACAAATTTCACCTAAAAACACGAACTACCATCTTAATTCTCCAGTCAAAATTTGGCTCGGTATATGCAAGCTACATTCAGGGAACCCCAGTCAGCCCACTACACTATGGATGTTGTTGAGATCAGCAGTCAGGCTTCAGCAGCAACACGTTTAGGGCTCTGCTTCATCATTCAATTTTTCTTTGCCTGTATCCTTGGTTTTCCTCAGACAGCGGCCCTCAAATAGCACTTCGTACAGTAGCCTTTTACTCCCCCATTTCCACCAGAAGGGCCCTGCCCCTCCTGCATGCTTCCTTTTCATCTTGTTTACTTCAGTGGCTACACATCCCAAAAAAGAGATTATATCAAAAAATGTATTAATCACTTTACTGCAGAAAACAAGCATAAGCGAAACAGTAGTCCTCAGTTTCTAGTGTACAAAAAAAAAACAAATCTAACAGTACAAATCAGAACAAGATCAAATATCAAGTTATCTAGATAAACAAGACACAACATAAGAAAGAACAAGATCAAATATTATTTCAAGATCTACTAAAAATTTGAAATACATGTTTGTTCTGTTGCTTTGGTTGTCTACATGAGTACCCAAATTAGAATAGAAGGTGTTGTATTTTAATGCATGCTGTAAATTTCCCTTGATTCCTCCCAACCACATCATTCACTAGTATTACTTATTACAATATCATCATAAAAAGCTGCAGCACAGCTATAAATATCAGCACAATTGAAATTAGTAAGAGCTAACATGGCTGGTCTAACATGAGATCACTCAATCTTCTATCTTTTTCAGCAGTGGGGAACTGGGAAGCAAATTGGGCAAAGCCAACCTAAGAGAACACAGTAGAACCTTTGCAAGGAAGGAGAACTTTAGCGTCTGTTTATCGTTTTGAGTCTAAAAGAAAATCTATTCTCAAGTAATTCTCACCAAAAGGAACAGCGCAAAACTTCTTTGGTCTCAGTGAGACTACACCTTTACTATAAACAGGTCTCTGGCAAGCTATTGTTGGGAACACTATGGCAGATTTGAGACCTCACAACTAGCCAGCTGCAGGAAGAAATGGAAATTATGGGTTGTTTAACATGGAACTCAAACAATATTATGAGAATAGCATGTCCACCGGAAAAGATAAATTTAGAATGGTCAGAGCTAAAGTTAAAAGATCAAGCATGATCTTTAAGCCTTAACTCAGTTGTAAAATCTAACCCATATTCTGGTTATGTGAAGAATCAGAAAGTTAGCACCATTGTCCCCCAAACCATGTGGCTATAAGTGTCCAAAAACTAGCACAGAAGTCAAGAGTCTGATTATTCTAATCCTTGTATCCACAATAAATAAGCTACTGATCAAGATCTTAATATATCTAGTTTAATTAGTGGCAATGTTGATTGCACTTTTGTCACTCACTATATTTGGAAAAAACCGACCGCTGCAGTGCCAGAACTGATGCAAAGGATGGAACTAAAACTGGCCAAAATGGCTGCTGGGTACTCAGGACTTGTAAGACAGTCTGTATGCCCTCCTCTGATGGTTCAGTTGCATCTGTATCATAAACAGGACTATCCCCAAGTAGGACCTGCAAGTGTCAAATATCATCAAGATGGGTCAACGACAGTATGTCAACATTAAAACCATAACAACTCTCAGCTGAAATAAATAAAGCAGCTGCCCGTATTTCTATATCTGCATTCTACCATATACATAAAATGCTGAATTGTCTGCAAATACATTCATGCAGTTAATTGAATAGTTAAATGGTTATATAACTGCAGAAGGCCATCCATCATGTTAGCATCTTATCTGCCTAGCACTAAAAGAAAGAAAATCAAACCAGTTGCAACATATGTGGTCCTTGAGCTTTTGATATCCATAGGCAGTTAGGCAACAAAAAATAAATTGAATCCTTGACTTATGCCACAAACAGAGTTTTCATTCAGAGATATTGGGACAATTGCTGCCAAGGAGAGTTACGATGCTGAGGCAGTTGGTCATACATAGCTTTAGTTCCTTACCTCCTTATGGTATTTATAAATTCCATTGTACAAGAATGAGATGTTATTGCGAAGAATGCATACCTTAACAACTTCAGTAGCTGATGAGGATATAGACCGAAGATTGTATCTGCACCAAAGATAGGCAAGACGAAAAACAACTCATAAGTGTTGATGTGGTATTCTCAAATCTCAACTAAATATACTTACACGGAATTTAGTTAGCTGATCAAAATAAAAATTAAAAAAATAAGATTTAGTGCCTACATATCCAAAGACTCTAAGCAGGATGCTGTGTATATTAGCGTCCAAGATGACAGCCTGACAGGTGATCATCTCAAGCAGATCAAATTTCTAGGCATTGCCTACCTTTTGAATATATATTTATCTTAAATTGATAGAACATCTGGGTACCTACCCTCCCTCAAGTATAACCAACAATTTTCCCTGTGAACAAGCAGTTAGCATGGACGTCATCCTAGAGTATCCAGCAGGAGTGACCTATTAATGAAATAGGAAGTTGGTCAAAATTATCAGACTGACATGAGTGCATTGAAATATCAACCAGGACAAAAAGGCACACAGACAAGAATAAATTAGCAAACAAACACAAACAGTATCAAAGTTGAGGGTTGCATGGATGATATAGTTCAGTCTAACTTGTGAGAACATCAGCATAGTTATCATCTTAATATTTGACTAAGCTCTAGTATTTACAAACAAAGATGACAAATCAAACAGAACAGCAATGTATCTCACAACCATACCAATGTACCACTGACTCAATGAGTGCATCCCTAAGGAAGCAACTGTGTATGAGACTGAATGGCGTTTCAATGTGGTCCAAGAAAAAGTCCAAACATGAGTAGTGCAGTTAAAATTAGCTTCTAAAGGAGCCCAAATAACATGTAACTTTCCTATATGATGTCATATGAAAGGTTAGCCTAAGTTTCACGACAAGAAAATCCTCTGCAAAGTCTGAACGTTCATTTCTATGTAGAAGCCAATTAGGAGGTACAAGCGTACACCAGAAATCTAGAATCATCAAAGATTTCTAAAATGATGCAAAAATGAAAGTGGAAAAAAACAGGTTCATGATTTAGAGACAACAATCATGTGTTAGTCTTACTAACTTACATCACAACAACCCAGAGGGTCACCCCTCGCGGCATCAAATCCTGCGGATATGATGGTGATGTCTGGAGCAAATTCTGCAGCTGCATTCATGAAAGAAAATTCATTGAAACGAGAACATGTAATGCACACTTTGAACATGCAATAGCAATATACAAAAAACCAAGAGGGTAATATAAGGTAATAATGTAATCTACATAACAAGGTGCCTGTGATCCAAGTACTTTAGGCAGACATGTTTTACCCAAATGAATACTGACACACTGTTTAGGGGAGCTGGAGCTTCTGGGAGAAGCTGCAGCTGCTAGAAGCTCCCCCAAACAGTACCTAAACTAACAGGTTTTTGTTCCAATGTGTCAATATATTTTGTCTGTGCCCTTTCTAATAAGGATCTAAAGTTCTAAAATGCTAAGTCTCATAGAAGACAAAGCACAAAAAAATTTCAAAGGACTCCGCGTGAGCTGCTCTTGACTTTACAAATTAAAGATAGGTATGGTTACGTTGAGAAAATATTGTTATTAGCCACTTAATTTGACTAGCACATATGCAAATGTCCCTATTCAATTATTACCTATCGGAAGCACCACATGCTGAAAAGCAAATATGTAGTCTTTGTCTCCAACACCACCACGGCTCCAAGGTATATTGACCGAGAATCCTTGGCCATCCATAACTCCCACCTGAAGTGATGCCCATGCAAGAAATACAATATAAAACGAATCATCTTAGAACTCAAGTTTCCACATGTCAGGTCAGAAACTCTGATAAAAAGAGTCATGCAATCTGTCAAAGGAGATGCCCCAAATATTCCATATTCGGTTAGCCAGCATCAGTTGGCTCCAAGTCCTAGTTCACTAGTTTCAGAGTTCAGATGTAGTGTTGTATAAATGATCTTCAAATGTTAAAGAAAATCACCTCATGTGCTGCCCCAGTTCCAGGGTAGAAGCTTCCATCCTCGTGCCGATGTAATGATATGTACAAGACCTGAAAGAAAAAAAGAACTTTTCCATGTAAGAAATGAGAACTCAGGGAAAGAAAACAGGTTAATTGGTGGCCATGCATATGGAAGTATAGTATAAGGAACGGCAGGTAGAAGAACAGAGGTAGGAGTGAGAATAGTTGGTCCCTGTTCTGAAAATATGAACTATTACTCCGATAAGGCCAGCAGCATGGGTGTAATCGACTATGATCTAATAAACTGTTGAATTTAGTAATCTTGTATAAATTATAAAATGCTAAATCTCTAGCACTAGCATACCAGGTTGTAATTAAGAAAAGGAAGAATTTAGCACTTTTAAAGAGATTAGAACTTAGAATTGCAAATTCTTTTTGGTGTGAGCTCCTAAAAGGACAGTCAACCCTTGCGAACAAATGAAAAGATGGATACAATTTAGAAACAAAAGGGGATAAGTTAATTATTGAATCCACTTTGGAGTTGGGTACAACTTCCACATAGTTCATTAAAATGGCTCAGTATACCCTCTGTGTTCAGTAAATGTGCGTCCTACTCTTCAACCAAAAAAACATTAATAAATGGTGAATCCGAGATCAATATGTGGCAATTAAAAAAACAAAACCAAATATCTGACTAGAAAAACAGGTCGAAACTGTAGAAAATGTAATGATCCCAATATTATGTGATAGATAAAAAAGGCAGCGAAATTTTAAATGATAGGATTAGCCTTTCCTCTTTTCCCTTTCCTGACACTCTAAAAGGACTGCAAAGCAATTAGCAACCCACAAAAGGAAGATGATAACTCACAGAATTGTCCCCATCAAATATCTCCTGTGTTCCATTGCCATGGTGGACATCCTGCAACAACAATTGAGCACCACTGATGAGATGGATTAACATCCATCTGAGCCACTATCTTTTTTATCCATGATGCCAACAGAATGCAATGGTATAAGTTCAAATGGAAACTTGTAACTAGCATTACCCAGTCAACTATTAAGACTTTCTTGGCACCAGCTCTTTGTGCAGCTAATGCAGCCACTGCTGCATTATTGTGAAGACAAAATCCCATGGCTTGTTTCACCCCTGCATGATGGCCAGGAGGTCTCACCTGTTCTCCAGTAGACACAATCAGTATCAACATGCAAAGTATATCAAAATAATAACTCTCAGGTGTCTAGGTGTACTGTGCAAAAAGGAGATCGAGAATTGCAAATATAAGATGATATGCACATTACCATTGCAAATCCATTGCGAACACGCCCAGATACTATCAAGTTAGCAAGATCAGCACATATCCCTGCTGCAAGTTTGGCAGCACATGCTGAGTGTCCATTTGCATAGGTATCTGAAGTGAAGTAACTACAAATCGATCCCAAAATGACGTTATGACAGTGAAAATCTTTCCAGCAAGACTAGAACACACAAGCAGCAAATATAATGTCATCAGCATGCAATTAATTATACTCAAACAAGCAGTACAGTACAAAACTAAAGCGAGGTAATTACAAGTATGGATTAAACACAGTACCTGTAAAGCATGTTCTTTGTCTGCTCAACACTGTCAATGTGATCTGAAGTATGGACCTAGAAGTAACCACGATTTTGAATGTGTTAGGATTATTGAAAAGATTATGCTATGGACAAGTATACTGGTGAAACGTATGGCAGCAATAATTAACATGCCAAACTCTTACATACCCTTAGGAGTTCTTCCTTAGTGATTTCTCGAGGAGGTACCATGACACATTTTGAGGGGAAGATACCTGAGATATTGAAAATATGAGTTAAAGTAAAACTTGATAAGCAGTGGCATAGCAAGGCTATTTCATCAACCCATTTGAATTAACATGGTTGACAAGGAAACAGTTTTATGAATTTGCTACAGCACAAGTCAACTATTTTCAGTGTTGATTACTTGATTAGCTACCATATGTATTTTTGGAAAACATTGTATAAATCTGCTACACCTTTGCTTTCAACAAGATCAGCTACACCTTTTTAGATTAGCTACCTGCTACCGTATATATTTTTGGGTTACATTGGGCAACAAGGCTGCAACAGTAAGCAATCATCAAACCATAAGACCTAGATTAAATATTTAAACAAGATCAGACAATCACAAAAGTTTTGCAGAGGGACTTTTTATCACAGTTGCTTTCACTGAATAACTAAATAGAAAAGATATCTCAAAGTTAATGATAGAGTACCTGCAGCAGCAAGACTGGCAGTGATTGCACGAAGGCGGTCAGGCCTTTCTGGATGTGGATTTGGTTTAATCTCTATCTGATAACATAGGAAATGTGAGATATCAGTCCATAATTACAGTGGCTATGTGCTGATAGAGAAATTTAAGAGGCCAAAGAAAGGTACTTTCAAATTTTCTTTTTGTTAAATGCAACTAGTTTTGAGAAAGAATTATTTTAATCTATGTTCAAAGAGAACAAATTACATTGTTTAGAAGCAGATACAGAAACAAGAAACACTTCAATATTGTCATGTTATACAAAAACACAGAAAAGGAATATTTATTTTGATTCCAAATTAGCAATGTAAATGAGCTTGCAATTGCAGGTTTCTGTTCTAGTCTCAACGGTATTGAACAAATATCTCTCAGATGAAACAACTCATAAGCAATCAAACAAGAAGGTTCACTGAGCACACTAAGGAGCAATTAAGATTTATGCAATCATCATTGCTATTCACAATGGGAAAAAGAGAGAAAAGCAATGGCCACTTTTGATGTAGGATGTCAGATCCAAACACGTCATATTACCTGCTAGTTTATACAACATAATCGGAAGTTCATAGCTTACCTCACTATGGAGCAACATTCTTTCATCAAAACCGACAGCTGTAGATACTGATGGCAGTGCTGCATAAAATAGTGAGACTGTGAGCTATTAAGAAGTTGTTGGATACACATAACATATAAACAACCGATATAATGGGACACAGTCTGTGCTTCAAACTGCCATGCTAAACATGAACATGTTGGATAAGTGTCACACCACTCTACTGCCTTCTCTATCATCATATAATGTTTTAGATGATTTGCCGAAATGACTTCTATTGAAGCATTGCAATTTACAGGAAATAAGAATTATTCATACAGTTATACCAGTAGGGCTCACTCCTACTGTTTCTATTTAGACAGAAGAGCAAATTTCATGCAAGCAAGGAATGCTATCTGTACAACAGCACGATTCCGGTTTATTGTTGAGGAAGCTTCAAACTCAAGGGCACAAGGCCAGGCAACAACATATTTGCAAAGAGAAAGAAAGGACAGCAATAAAGAGTATCGTTCTGTTTACCTCAAACATTGATTGACAGAGCTAATGCCTATCATCTATGGATCAAAGGGTGCCCACTTGAAAGGATTTTGCGAGAAAGATGTGCTGTTTAGTATGCTGCCAATTTTGGCTGGCATCCATGCATACCCTTTGTCAACAAAGAGCAGTGGCAGGGCTGCTGGCATGCGCCTTATCACCAAGCGTTTGATTTTCCCCTCACACGATCGTCATTTCACCTTGTTTAAAATACTGGGATGGAATATTTTGTTG
The DNA here is from genome assembly GCA_008326285.1 of Oryza officinalis. Classification (NCBI taxonomy): domain Eukaryota; kingdom Viridiplantae; phylum Streptophyta; class Magnoliopsida; order Poales; family Poaceae; genus Oryza; species Oryza officinalis. Next base: position 6,111,430 of record BDMV01000007.1, read on the forward strand.
CTTCTTTAAACTATTGACACCAAGCTCCTCCTTGGAATACCAATTTTTGTTTGCACTCGCAAAAAATTGAGTGATGAAGTATAGCATTTTTAAGTTATACGCTACATTTGACTATTAGAGAAACTAGCATGCACCAATATTCAAAACAGATGCCTGATATTTGATAATGAAAAGTAATGACAAATTGACAACATAGCTACAAGTGTAAAGAAGCACCTGTGTCAGCAGATAACAAAGCTGCTTGTGCAAGCTGAGCTTTGAAAGCATCATATCCAACTACCACAGATCCCTTAAGCTCATCGCAATTCTAGAGTATGAGAATAAACATCAAGAAAACCAAAGTCAAAATAATGTCACTACATGATCTGAACTGAATTTTCTAACAAATCATATGGCATTCCTGATTGACAAAGTAAAAACCTTTACCTGACAATGTGTAAACCCCTCCATGTTTGGCACTGTACAGTTCAAGCAAAACCACCTGTTCAAAGCAAGGCGAGCAGAGGGTTCCCAGTCACTGTCATCATCCTCTTCATCATTAAAGGAAAATAGATCCTCCAGTGTACCCCCAGGTTGTTCTTTGTCAGACTCTTGAAGCAGATCATCACAAGCCATACAGCTTTCATTCTTGACATGCAGACAACCATCATGATCTGAACTGTCAATAAGTTCCGACCTTGCTGTAGAAACTTTGGTCCCATCTACTGATAAAGGATTGGCATGGTCGGAATTTAAATTGCATGCTCCAGAGTTCTCTTTCAAAATTTTCTCATCATTATGACTCTCGCTCAACGAGGAAACTCCATTTGCTTTAGCACGTGATGGTTTTCCATCATTGCCGCTTTTGCTTTTGCTGTGGCAAGCTTGGTCGGAAACTCCACAACTCTGTCCTTTTTGGCTGTTGAGTGACCTCATATCAGACGCCATCAGAGCATGCAGTGCAATCTGTAATTGTAATACGACAAAGATCAGCATAGGAACACAAGAGTGGATAAGAATTTGGACTTCCGACAGGGAGCCCCAAGGATTATTAATAGCTGATTAGCACATGCCAAATCTCAGTAGCATTATTAACAATCGATTACTACATGCCAAACCTGCTCGCGCCTTATCCAAAAAATTGTCATTACGCACAAAACCAACATCGCTAGCCGCCAAATTCAACATCTCATCATGAAGCGCGTCGATAATCCTAGCACTAACGCTCGCAGAGGTACTTTCTATAAATGAGGATGCGGCGAAATGCATCTCCTGAAGCTACTGCAAAATCTGCTCGAAACCCTTCCAAAACCTCAGCGCTCTTCCATCGCATCTACTAACTCCGCAGCGCAATATCCATAAACCGTACCGAAACCTCAGTGGCGGATCTAACATGGGACATGGGGGTTCAGTTGAAACCCCAAACTTTTTGGGAACAATCAAACTGTTATTAGTATTAAGGTTAAGGCAAATTTCTAGAACAGAAGCTAGGGTTAACGCAAATTCGAGAAAAAGTGCATGGGTAGAGAGAGAGAAGGGAAAGAGGATGTGCGTAACGGATGCGGCGGAAGCAGCAGGACGAACGACGGCGACCCTGCTCGCTCGCTCGCGCGATGGATGGGGATCGGCGGTGGCGGAGGATGTGCTCACCAGGATGGATGCGGCGGAAGCAGCAGGACGAACGACGGCGCCCTGCTCGCTCGCGGGATGGATGGGGATCGGCGGAGGCGGTGGCGGAGGCGGAGGCGGTGGCGGTGGCGCCGTTGGGCAAGGGCAAACTGACGAGGAGGGGTCAGGATACGCACGAAAATGGCGAGGGTAATTAGGCTTTGTTATTCCGTTATCTTTCCCAACTATCTCTCTTCTTTTCCGTACTCATATTTCATATGTTTTTTAAAAAAAATATACGAAAATTATTTTAAAAAATCATATTAATCTATTTTTAAAAAAATTAATACTTAATTAATTATGCGCCGATGAGTCGTTTTATTTTGCGTGTAAGAAAAATTAGTTCCCATTCCCTACTAATGAACTTGGTAATTAGTAATTTCGCCGGCCCACGTGCTAAGGCCAAAGCCCAAGCACGATCCATTGATACATCGGGTCATGTCGTGTTTGCCTGGCACAATTAGGATATGTGGGCTACGTGAAGGCCAGTTAGCCCAAATTTGATATATACCAAGAAAAAAAATGCGAACAAAGTCTATTGCATCTTGTTGCACAAATTCCGACAAAGCTCTGACGAGGTCCTCCGTTCACCGATAGCACGTTCCTATTCCTTTTCGTCAAGCACCGTTGTAGCCCTTCACTTCCTATTTCCTTCACCACAAGCCAGTGAGCCCCCAATGACCGACATGCTTAGTGGTTGTGCTCATAAATGGGGTTGGCCGCGCCACCACGTTGTCGTGGCAGGCCTACGTTGACGAGCGTCCACCATCGCTTCCTCTTTCTTGATTATTTCGATCTACTTTCTTCATAGTTCCTGCTCGGATGGTAGTTTGGCGGTTGTTCGCCAATCGTTGATCGTCATCGTGTTGCACGGGCTAGGGCATGTCATGCTGGCTCGCTACATGTCCTCGTCATGTTGATACACTAGGCCGAGTAGCAGCCCAAGCATGACATGGCTAGACAGGTCGTGCTTGCACGACTCATAGCCAAACGGATTATGTAGTTCTTGGGCTGTCAATTATAGGGATGAAAACGGTTCGGAATATTTCCGGATTCCAGACGTGTTTTCGGAAACGGAAAGTGTCGGTCGGAATTTTTTCGAAAACTTTCGGAAATGGAAACGAATTCAGAATTTTTTTCTCGGAAACGAAAACGAATATGATAAAACTATTATCCATCGGAAACCAGAATCCGTCGGAAACTTTCCAAAAATGAATTCGGAAACTTTCCGGAAACGAATTCAGGTTTTTTCTCGGAATCGGAAATGGAAAAAATTCTCGTATACAACTGATTAGCTTGACCCTTCTCTACTCTAAATGTTTAGATTATACTATGGTGGTGTTTGAATGTCCTGAAGATAAAGATAAAGATGAAGATTAAGTGTTTTACATAAAACGAGGTGACATTAACGTGTGATTAAGTGAGTTTTAATTATTATAAAATTGAAAAATGGATTTATTTGATATTTTATAACAACTTTCATATAGAAAATTTTTGCACGAAACGCACCGTTTAGCAGTTTGAAAAGCGTGCCACGAATATCTTTATCTTTTATCTTGGTTTGTAGGGTATCCGAACGCAGCCTATGTATTGAGAAGTTTAATTAAATAGAGATATTTTTTAGTCCAGTACTTTAGTTTTTTTCCTAATGACTATTTTTTTATTTCTATTAGGTCATACCATCCAAATTATAATTATAGTTAGTTATAGATGAATACAGTTCTTTTTTTCCAAGAAAGTAAAGTGTGCAACTAGTTGTATTATTATTAATTAATAAAAAATAGAAATATTGATTTATTGTCTTAGAAAAAAATGCTTAGCTACGTCTCTTCGTTGATTTGAGAAGGTTAGTTTAAGGGCTTTTTATATTTCGATAAATATCCATTACCGTATTCGCTCCATTTTCATATTCGATTCCATTTCTGTATCCGAGGATTCCGATTCCGAAAAAAATATGAAAACGAAAACGATAAAGGTGGTTTCCGCCCGTTTCCAAACCATTTTCATCCCTAGTCAACTACACATGCATGCCCGGGCAGACACGGAAAGACCTAAACCATTTGACAACCTATAGGAGGATTTGGCAAACTTATAGTCATTCTTATGCCTCTTAAACCCATAGCTATTCTTATGTTTCTTTGGATGAGATCAATTAAGACACCTCAGTCGTACCTAATTAATTTGATTAGTGTCAATTTAAAGGGAAACTTTTAAATGTTTTAAAGATATTCTCTTCCATAATAGCGATTATACTCTAGCCAACAAAAAAAACACATTTTTTCCCAAAATAACATGCAAGCACGATATAATCTAGAAAACATATCCATTTTCTTCTTGTTTTTATTAGATCAATTTCAAGTAGCGTTGTCTGAGACAAAATTTATTTCAATATGCAGAATGTGGATAAACTGATCTCATGTGGATATACACATTTGTGTTGCTTATCATATTGGTGAAAAGAAAAACATTTTCTCACTAAATCAACACTTGTTAAGAGAGTTAATTAGGAGAAATTAATCTCAGCCGGTAGAAACAAAGGGATGGTAGATATTTTTGCAACTACAATAGGGATCCACACCACACAAGAAGTCAGAGACGATGCCAAGTGGACAGGGAAATATCGTCGAGGCACCCATCACGATGATTTCTCTTCCTTCTTAGGCACAATTACGCACGGATACTTGGCTACCTGAAAATATGAGGTACGCCACTGCAAAACCTCATCGCCAATCTCACTTGGTTCTTCTTCCTCGCATAGATTCCTCAGAACACAAACCCTCCCAACTCCATCCCCCAACACCAGAAACAACCCAATCGCATGCTCTAGCTACCTCGCAGCCCGGACAGCAAAGCTACCATGAAATCACCGGATCGAACATCCGGGTCACGCAAAACTTCGATACAAACGAATCAACCAAACCCTAACCCCCACCATCCAAAACCTTTTCTCAGAAAAAATTCTACACTTGCCACTAGCTCTACCCGGAACGGTGAAACCGCAGGCGAAATCGAGAAATCCGGCGCAAGAAATTGCCGGAGTGACCTCAGGCGAAGGGGATTGGAAGGCGGCCGTACCTTAAGGGCGATCCCAGCAGCGGCGCTCGCCTCTCATGATTGGATTTTTGGAGGGGAGTCCACGGGATGGATGACAAGAAGATGTTCGTAGTACTTCGTGCTCGGCTCGAGTGGTCTGCCGTCCGCCTACTCGCTTCCTTGCCTGGTCGGGTTGTTAGGCATTTTTGTCACTTAAACCCTAAACTGTCACAAAATTCTATTTAGCTCCCTAACTTCTCAGTTTTTGAATTGTCAAGAACACTTTGGAACCTAATTGATAAATAATGATAATTTCAGGGGTCGTATTGGAAAAGTTTCACCTAACCCAAGTGTGGGTCCATAGGTTGGCTTGCTCAAAGAGGCAAAGCAAACGCACGCTTATCAATCTATCTGGCATGAACACGATGATAGTTCCAGCTTCGTCTCCGGCAGCAGCCGTAGCCGCCGCCGCCGTGTTGCCGTCGTGTTATGCGTCACCGGCAACTTTGTTTGTGCGACAATGCGGCGTCACTGTCCGGTGCGAGCCGGATAGCGGGCGAGGTGGAGACAGCAACGATGCCTCCAGGAAAGGCAGGCTCAAGGTCGGGTCCCCATCGTCATCATGGAGACACCGCCGATGCTCAAGACCACTGCGTTGGTGCCGTTGCTTAGGCACAACGCCGACCAGGTCAAGGCCCGCGACGGCGGGAGGTAGCACTACACTTCCTTCGATTCTGTCCAATGCTTAGTGATGTGTTTTTTATGCATAGGAAGTAGGGATTTCACATAATTGTGTAGCGAATATTAAGAGAATTTCACAGAAATTTGAACAAAATGAATGAAATACATCGTAGAGAAATTCAATGCTTAGTGATATGCATTTTAAGCATTGAAAGTAGAAATTTCATGATAATTTTGTAACACTAGTATCATGCCCATGCATTACAATAGGTCCATATGAGGATGGGTTGCATGAACCCATAGGCCGAAACAATCGAAAAATCTAACGGTCATTTTTTAATCAACTCTTTTTTTTCGAATGTGCTTTTACAGTATTAGATAAATATTAACAGAAATTCATAGAAAGTGGAACAAAACGACGAACATTACGTTGAAATCCAATGCTTAGTGATGTTTTCCTTAAGCATTTTAAATTTTGTGAGAATTTGCGATGAATATTAAGAGAATTTCAAACAAATTTAAACAGAAAGAAGAACATTATACATGAATTTAAATTACATTGACATCCATGTGCAACCAAGAAGGGTGATGGTGCGGAAGCCAAAGGATGTCTGGGCCGTGCGTCTCGCCATTGGAACTTACCCGTTGGATGACAAGTATCTCAAGGCATTGGAGGTCGACGACGAAGATGACACTGCATCATGGATTTCCCCGCCACCAATCCACGCGGCCGGAAGCCCCAGCCGGCTTTCCCCATCCACCAGTCTCCCTCATCATCGCACCTCCTCGCCCTCGCGATTCCCAACCCTAACCACCGTCGCCCTGCAGGTCATTGTCGCGCCGCCGCCACCCGGTCCCCGTCGCGCCTCCTTCGTCCTGTCTACATCGCGCCATAGACGGATTTTCGCGCCGACCGGTCAAGCATGACCTCGGCTAAGGAGGCAGCAGGTCACCCCCACTTTCTTCCCATGCCGATGTCGTGTCTGCTCCCTACCTCATCAACACAGGTACTGCTCCATTGCTTCCGCTCCCATCTTTCTCTTCTCTTTTTGAATCACCACCCGGTTCTTGATTTCTTTCTGATCTACCAAACTAAGATCATATTTAGATTTATCTGAATCAAATTTTCTTCATGTTAATCAGATGAAAAATTCAAAGGCAAACTAATGAGAGTTAAAATAAATGATTTTAAACCTAACTCTGAGAAGAACTTAGGAAAGTTGATGATATTCGCATTAATTTCACAACATCATGTTCCTTGTGAATAAATAATATGAACTTCAAGCAACTATTATATATGTTTATTCCATTGATTAAAGATACTTGCCATCAGGAAATTTTTTGTTTATGCCAACAACTAAAATTCAACAACTGAATTTCATGTAGTTTATGCCAACTACATGAAGGTGGAAAATTTTTCTTCCTGTAAAATTTTCAAAATAAGCCAACTAATGAGAGTTAAAATAAATGATTCTGAACTTAACTCTGAAAACAACTTACAAAAGTTGATGATATTCGCATTAATTTCAGAACATCATCATGTTCCTTGTGAATAAATAATACGAACTTCAAGCAACTATTATATATGTTTATTCCGTCGATTAAAGATACTTGCCATTAGGAAATATATATATTAGCTGCACATTGTGTAGAACTCATGAATGCTTAGAGGTACTCCATGCATGGGTTATTTTAGCTGCACATGTACTGCTCCGATTTGAGCTATTTTGCAGTTAATTATTTAATTATTCTATTGATTCTCTTATTACTCAAATATTAATAATTCTTTTGCATCCTGTATTTACCAATATAGTTATTCCTACAACAAAATAATTGACATCTCAAATACTTCTTGCAGGTAACAAGCCCGTCGTCGGGTCGTCCACCGCTGGTCACCCGTCGATGCCCATTGCCCGCCCACGGGCCGTAGGGATCTAGTCCCACATTGCCACCGAAGCCCCGCCGCCAGGTTGTCCACCCGCCCGTGAACTCCGTCACCTCCCTCGCTGATTTGCTTCGCCGACACGCCGTTGCCTCCTCCACCAACGCGCTACCACCTCCTCCACCTCAAGTGCCATCAACGTCAACCCAAATCCCCTTTGTCACCGAGAGGAGGTACATAAACCATCCTCCCCCATCCTCCCCCTTCTCTGTCTCCCCATCCTTAATATGGCTCATAATCTTCCAGTTTGTTATCCCTTCTTCACTTTGCAATCATTTCGTTGCCCCAACATTTTTGTGCAATTTGATGCTATGTGGATATGTTCTGGCTGTCAAGTGATTAGCAAGTTTCTAAGCTTGAGTAGGTTCAATGTTATCAATTATCCTCGGGTCAGATTATATTTTAAAAGTAGATACTATATATTTGATCAAAAGTACATGAATTATCGCAATCTAATTCAGTGCTCGAAGGGTGTCCACCTCCATAGTTGCTTGGTATATTATTTGGTAACTGCCTGCAAATGCTCCCTTTTTTTTACAATAACTATTACCCTTTAGATCAGATAGTATTTCTAATTGTGCTCACGAAGTCAGGCGAATAATAACACGCACCTCGTTCATTTCTCTCTTTTCTACATTTGCTTACAGGGCAAATAACATAGGTAAAGAAGCTGAAAAATAAACAGTAAAAGAAGCAAAACCCCTTAAGAACTCAGTTTAGTTTAGGCAGAAACATAGTTTAACTCATGAGCTTAGAAAGTGTAGAATCTGCTAGAAGTAAAATATTCATATATCATACATTGCTAAAGGGCACTAATGCCAATGTCATTATTGAATCTGCTAGAAGTAAAATAGATATAACAAAGAGGTGTTAATTATAGAACCATTATCAGACAGTATGAAAATTCGATTCGAGCCTTCACTGATGGGAGCACCTAGAACAGAAAGAAGCATCAATTCCTCAAACTAAAAACATTGAAAAATTTTACCATTCTTAAAAAATATCTCAAAGTATAAACATTTTACACTAAATAATATCTAGAGATATCATATTTTTATATTAGAAAATATGATACGTCTCGATACTTTTCAAGAATGATAAAATTATCCAAAAACATTGCAGTTGAGAATCAAAGGCAGAGCACGCCGAACATGTCCAATGCACAGTAGTAGTACCTGGCCTATTGTTTGTCTCTTTCGTATATAAGTTAGTTGGCTGAGAACGTGGTGTTGATGGTAGAAAGTCGGCCACAGTATTCATCCTAATCACAAAATCACTCGTAGCTTTGATTAAAAAAATCACTCCTCATAAGTATTATGGTAAGGTAAGCACGAAATTAAATATGAACACAATATACATCTGATCTTTGTATGAGCTGGACTGGGAGGAGGTGGAGGACATTACTCGACAACCACTGCAGCATGCCCAGATTCAATTAGGTAATGCTGAATGTAGCAGGGAGGTGCTATAGTTGTAATTGCTGACCCATACACTTGACAATATTATAGCTTGCACAATTAAAAACACTTGGAAGGGATTAAGATCTGTCACAATGGTATAGAATAAATCACAAAAAGAGCTATCCTAATGAGCACCTTTTGTTTTTTTATTTACTATTTAGCCATGCTTATCTGCCCTTACAAGTAGCACACCATTTCAGTACTCGTTATTCTTCCAGCAGTGCACATTATTCTGCAATTTCAGATGTCGGCTCTAAATTGACATGTGTTAGCTCTAAATTGACATTATTCTACAACTTCCAGCAGTATAGGTCTTGCTCTGAATTGACATGTGTTACTCTAAATTTCAGATGTTTGATATAGATTGTCCTTAGGATGCGAGCTGCAACAACCTCATTGTTTCTATATAAAGGGGGACACTTTATTATTATTATTTTTGATGCATTTAAGACGATCAAATCCCGTGCACTAAACGTTAGAACCATTCAGTGCCAACAACCTATTGTTTCTATGTAAAGGGGGACACTTTTTTATTGTTGTTTTTGATGCATTTAAGACGATCAAATCCCGTGCACTAAACGTTAGAACCATTCAGTACCATTTTCTGAACAGATGTGATGCAATGCATGACATGATCTGCATTTTTATCACTGAAATTCAGTCCTAATGTTATATCCCCAATCCATGCATGTTGTATTGCTGGCAACACTGGGCATCCTAGCAAAATGTATAAAAGTAACTACAATTTTGATTGCGATAAGTATTTCTGAAAGAACATGTTACCCTGAATAGGATTTAAGTGTACAACTTGAAGGCATGTACTTCTTAACCTGTACAATCTTGGATCTGCATACAATCTTGCACTAGCTTTCTATGTGAATGGAAATTGAAACCCTCGTCGATTCTTTTACAATTTATTCTGTTTGAATATGATTGTATAAACTGTAGCTGACCTTGTACTAAATTTTTGTGTTTGAAACCTGACATCATCTTAATGTGGTGTTTGAAAGTTCTAAAGATAAAGATAAAGATGAAGATTAAGTGTTTCACGTAAAACAAGGTGACATTAACGTGTGATTAATTGAGTTTTAATTATTACAAACTTGAAAAATGGATTTATTTAATATTTTAGAACAACTTTCGTATAGAAAATTTTTACACGAAACGCACCGTTTAGCAGTTTGAAAAACGTATCATGATAATCTTTTATCTTTTATCCTGCCTTAGAGCAGGTTCGAACACAGCCAATTGTACCGCTTGCTGATTGATAATATCCATTGGTTATTAGAGTTAAAAAAAACGGTTCAATCATATATAGCCTGCGAATGCCTGATGGCCATTCTATACAAATCTATATTGTGCAAGGTAGTAACGTGGCATGGAAGATACATGTTATTGTGCAAGTGATTGGGTCAAAACCGGTGAAAATTACTGTCCCAAAACTTTTTTAGGGTGAAAATCAAAAGAGATTATTGTGCCTACACTATATCATACTATTGTACTTTGCGTAAAATATATTTGATGTATAACATGAATTGAATTAAAGTTCAATTGCAAAGATTATGGAAAAATTTTCTTTTGCTAATATAAAAATTTAAAAGTTATTAAAGACAAATAGAATTGCACCGTAACGTTTAGTAGGGACATATTACTAGTGGCAAGTTAGAATCACCACATAAATGACAAGTTAGCCATTCCAGACAAGTTAGTGGTTTTCATCCAGGGTTTGGTGGCAGAGGTCAGCAAGGTGGAAGAGGTCGGTTTGGTGGCCGGAATTCTGGTGATCGAGGCAACCACTATGGACAAGATAAAGGTGGAAGGGGATGGTATGGCAACGAAGGATCGAGGTCTAGTGATGGAGCCCTGGGTGGTGGTCGTTTTGATCAACGTTGGAATAATGGTTTTGGTTCGCTTGCTGGACCCAACGGTGGTAATCAAAATCCTAATTTAGCTGTTGGGTTTCCGCCGGTTTTTGGTTCGGCTGGTAGTTCATTTGGTGGATTTGTGCCGGCGTCTTTTGGTGGAGGACCGGCGGGGCTACCAATGACGTATGGTGCTGCATCGTCTGGTGTTCCGGCTGGCGCCCTGCTTGGTCCGGTGGCTGGAGGTGTTGGTGCCGTGTTTCCAGTGGCCGGTTATGGAGGAATTTTTGGTGCTCCGGTGGTTGGAGGTGGTGGCGCTGCGGTCGGCATCGTGTCTGCTGCTGATGCCCTAGCTGGTGCTCATGGTCAGACGAGTGGAGATGTTGGTCCGACGGTTGGAGGTGTCTCAGCAGCTGGTGGCAGCGGCGATTTTGTTGGTGCCACATCTACTCTAGCTGGTCCGTCGTTTGGAGGTTTTGGTCCGGTGGATAGAGGTGGAGGTTTGCACTATATTTCGATAGCTGGAGGTGGTGGCGCTTTGGTTGGAGCTCCTCCGGTCTCGGCTCCGGCTTCGGTTGCCATGGTGGGAGCTGTGTGGCTGGGATGTCACCAAGTATTTTTGGTGCGGTTCCAATTGGATCGTCGCCTCTAGCTTTGCCTGTTTTGCCTGTTTTGCCGGTAACTACAAATGACAATGCTCGCTCTATTGTTCGTTTTGGTAGTGCAATGGCATCATCAGGGTCAGTTGGGTCGGTGGCTTCTCAAGAGAATACTCAACAAGGTTTGGCAGTGTGCCCGATTGATTTGAACAAAGGTAAAACAAAGGTGGAGACTAAAGGTTCAAGTAAAAATCCTTATTGTTATATATGCTACACTAAAGGTCATACACTGCAGGAATGTTCTTCTAAATTTTATTGTGAGGTCTGTGAAAGCGAGCATCATGTAGGTTCTCGTTGTCCAATTTTTAGATCAAATAATAAACCTTCAGCTGAATTATGTGGTTATGCGGTGGATGGTTTGGGTTTTTTTCATATCCCTCTTTTAGTTGGTCAGAAGGTAAAGCATGAGACTAAGGCGGCTTTGGTCAAAGTGACTAGAGGGCAGATGACAGTGAATTCCGTCATATTTGAGTTGGAAAGATTAATTCCAAGTAAATGGAAGTGGGTGGTTCATGATAATGGTGACAACACTTTTCGCACTATTTTTTCTTCTGCTGCTGAATTAAAACGCATGGTGGAATGGGATAAGGTGCATACTAAGGTAGGTGTGTCTGAAATGCAGATTGTGGAAAGAGGAGTAGGTAATGAGGTAAAATATGTAGCTTTGGGTCCAGTGCAAAGGGTTACTCTCTGAGTCAAGGGATTATTTAATCATATGAGTTGTTGGTTCTATTCTTGGCATTACTAAAATGATTGATATGCTTTTTACTAGAAGATATGACATAGCTCGTTTACAAGTATTGATGCTAGACCCATCTTTGATTCCTGACATGGTTAATGTGGTCATTGGTGATTATTTGTACAAGCTGTCTTTTAGAGTGGAGCCTGAAAATGGGCCTGCTGAGCCTGTACTCATGGACTTGGAAAATGATGATGATGATAGGGATATGGAGAAAAGAGATGAGGGGAATAAGATGCAAGGTATGGGGAAGGAATCTGATTTTGTTAATTCTGATAATAGTTCTAAGTTGGATGCTAGTGGCCAGTTCAGTGAGAAGGGTGGTTCTTCAATGCATACTACTCAGACAAATTTGATACCTGAATCAAATGGCTTGACTGTGTCTGAAGAAAAATATGATGGTTTAGTGCAAGATACCTTGATGGTGGACACAGTTCAGTCACAGGAAAGTCTTGTGGCAAAACTTTCTGCTGTTCCAGAGGCGGTAATATCTCCATCCAGAAAGAGTAAGAGAAGGGCAAGTGATAAGGGCAAGTGATAGTGATCACCTTGTTCTAGAAAGAGCTAAGAAGCTAAAGGCTGAGAGGAACTTAAAGAATCATCAGGCTAAATGTAATTTACAGGATAATGTTTAGTTTTTACAATTTACAAATGATCAAATTTCTGCTTCTCTTGAAAACCTTGGTGTGATTGCTACAAGTAGTGGTGTTGTTTTAGATGATGCTATTACTAATTTAAGGAGTGTGGAGAATGCTCTTATGAAAATATAATGCATATAATGGATAGACATGGTCAATTTGTTATTCACTGCCGTCCAATGCATCAACATTTCTAGCCGCCAAATTCAATATCTCATCATGAAGCGCATCGACAATCCTAGCACTAAGGTGGTGTTCTAACTTTATGAAGATGAAGATGAAGATTAAGTGTTTCATGTAAAACGAGGTGATATTAACGTATGATTAATTGAGTTTTAATTATTACAAACTTGAAAAATGGATTTATCTAATATTTTAGAGCAACTTTTATATAAAAAGTTTTCGCACGAAACGCATTGTTTAGCAGTTTAAAAAGCATGCCACGAGTATCCAAATTTTCATCCAACTCTAGTTGGAGAAATGAATGGCACCTAACGCTCGCAGAGATACTTTCTATAACTGGGGATGAGGCGAAATGCATCACCTAAAGCTACTGCATAATCTGCACAAAACCCTTCCAAAACCTCATCGCTCTTCCATCACATCTACTAACTCCGCAGCGCAATATCCATAAACTGTACCAAAACCTCACCGTCAACCTCACAACCCCATCCCCCAACACCAGAAACAACTACCGCACGCTACAGCTACCCTCGCAGCCCGGACGACAAAGCTACCACGAAATCATCGGATTGTACATCTGAGCCGCGCAAAACTTGGATACAACCGATTCAACCAAACCCTAACCACCACCATCCAAAACCTTTCCTCGAAAAATAAAATCCTACACTCCACTAGCTTTCCCCGAAACGGTGAAACTTTGGGTGAAATCGAAGAATCTGACGAGGAGAAATTGCTGTAGCGACCTTGGGACGGAGGTAGCCGTACCTAGACGACGATCCTGACGGCGACGCTCGCCTCTCGCGATTGCATTTTTGGAGCGGCCATGGCGCGACCACGGGATGACTATGAAGAGCGGTTTGTAGCGGGGTTTAACTTTTCGATTTCAAAGTACAAACTGCTCCTCACCGGTTTACCGAAATTCGACCGAAAACTTGTAAAAACCGATGACTTTCGGTCAATACCGTACAAAAACTGGCTAATACCGATCGGTTTTTACAAACCGAGACTTAAAGATTTCAAGAAAGCCGACCGGTTTTCGCGAAATTTCAGTGGTTTTGTGAACTTCATGCTCATCTCAAGTGATCCGCCTAGCATGTATTTGGTTGCAAGGTTTTGGTAGGTTAAGTTGGGGCCATCTTCTTTTTATACAGGTGTTTGGTTGAAGGACATGAATTGAGTAAAAAGAAATATTCTGTGTATATCCTGGTTGGCTTGGCCCGTGAAACGGATTACATATGGCCCAATGAGCGTCCCACCTCAGGTCTCGTGCATCACGTGCGTGGACGAGGATAACCCTATCTTTTTTCGCTCCCATATTCACCGTATCCCGTTTTTGCGAGAGAGAGGCGGCGGCGCATCCCGATCGAGAGAAGAGAGGGGCGGCGGCGGCGGCATCGTGCGCACGAGCCAGCGACGCCCGTGCCATCCTCCCTTCTCCGTCCTCCTTCCTCCCATCCCTCCTCTCGCAGGCCCCCTCATCGTCTTCGAAGCCGGCGGCGGCGGCAGGAAGGAAAGACGGCGACGGCGGTGGCAAGAAGCAAAAACCGGCTGCGGGAACCTACTACAGCGCCAGTGCCCTCCTCTCTCACGTCTTCTGCTGCTCCTCGCATCCTCCGTCATCCTCCATAGCCAAGGTAGGGAAACCCTATGTATAATCTCTGATAGTACTTTGTTTCCAATGCCATATCTGTACGATTCCGTTTGCATGAGATGAATGTCCCTTTCTGTCAATAACATCTGTTCAAGCACATTGCAATATATTTATTTCATCAATTTTTACACAGTAGACAATTTCCTGATGTGAACAAGTATTAATATGTGATGTGGGCAAGTATTTTTTGATGAGATGATTTATGCTTGAGCATGACATGGCAACGTGTTTATTTTTCTTTGGTTATTGTATTGTAGATAGACAAGAGGACCATGATTTTAATTTTTGCTGCTGCTGCCAATTTATTGTTGTCAATGATGGTCATGATTATTTAGTCTAGGAAAAGTAAGAGAGGTGCTAGGAGAGGTGCTAAATATGGTCCAATGGTTGAAAGGGATAGGATGAGAATTGAGTATTTAGACACAAAAATTTGGAGGAACGATTCCACCTGTGTCAACATGCTTAGACTTAGAAAAGATTCTTTCTTTCGATTTTGTAAGCTCTTTAGAAATCGTGGTTTGCTTGAAGATACCATCCACATGTGTGTTGAGGAACAAGTAGCTATGTATTCTAAATGCAGTAGGGCACAATCTTAGAAATAGATTAGTTGGCACTATTTTTGGTAGGTCCGGAGAAACAGCTAGTCGTTATTTCAATAAAGTGCTTCATGCTGTTGGTGAGCTGCGAGATAAACTAATCAGGCCTCCCTCCACACCCCAACTAAAATTGCCGGGAACCCTAGGTCAGGTTGCATGCCATTTTTGTTACTTTAACCCTGAACTGTCACAAAATTATACCTAACTCCCTTGCTTTTCAGTTTTTACATTGGCAAGAACACTTCGGGATCTTATTGATAAATAATAACAATAATTTCAGGGGTCGTATTGGAAAGTTTTGCCTAACCCAAGTGCGGGTCCATAGGTTGGCTCGCGCGAAGAGGCGAGCAAAGAAAACACACGCTTATCTCTATCTGGCATGAACACGATGATAGGTCCAGCTCCGGCATCGGCAGCCGCCACCACCGTGTCGTCGTGCTGCGTACCGTCAGCGGCTTCGTTCGTGCGACAACGCAGCGTAGCCGTCCGGTGCGTGTCGGATAGCAGGCGAGATGAAGACGGCGGCGGCGGCGCCGGGAAAGGCAGGCTCAAGGTTGGGTCCCCCATCATCATCGTGGAGGCGCCGCTGATGCTCAAGACTGCCGCGTCGGTGCCATCGCTCAGGCACAACGCCGGCCAGGTCAAGACCGGCGACGTCGGGAGGTAGCACTATGATTCCTTTGATTCCATCTGATGCTTAGTGATGTTCTTCTATGCATTGCAAGTGTAATCTACTTTTATATATAGTTACAACTCATTATATTTCAAATCTCAATATGCAAAGATGCTACATCATCATCCACTACTAATTATTACATTTTAAACCTCATGCAAACATTGCTATATTATCTATAGTTTATTATTTGTAGAGCTTTAAAATGCAAGCATGTTAAATCATTGTCCCACATCACAACATTCCTCTATAGTTCATCACAACTTAGGATATGTTATTTCTCTATTCTCTTATTAACTTAAGCCACATTACCTCAATTGTTTTAATTCCTTGAGTGATTAATCTATGGTTCAAATTATCTCTCTTCTTTTTCTCTCTCATAAAGCCAAATCATCTTATTTTTGTTTTTAGATTATCAATCTATATACTATTTAAATTATCATAAACCGGTCACATCAACTTATCTTTTATAGCTTTTTCCAATGATCGGTCAAAGATGCAAATTATATAAGCTTATGTCGTCTATATATCTAACACACAATTTCTACTATTCTCATACCAAACTCGCGAGGTTTCGTCTTGTTTCAAGAGAATTTGCAGCGAATATTAAGAGAGGTTCATAGAAATTTGAACAAAACTAAGAACATTATATGGAAATCTAATGCTTAGTGATTTGTTTCTTTAAGCTTGAAAATAGGAATTTTGTGGTGAATATCAAGAGAGTTTCACAAAAATTTGAACAAAACGAAGAACATTACACAGAAATTCAATGCTTAGTGATACTTCCTCCATTTTCAAGTACTCCTAAATGACAATGATGACTTTGTTATTTAAACTTTGACCACTAATTACTCTTAAATAGTTAAACTAAAGCGAACAAACGTTTGATGATTATGTTCAGGACATAACACATTTTAATACTATAACATATTTTTTAGTGTTTGCAAATATTTTTAAAAACGAATGGTAAAAGTTTGAAAGTGAGTAGTGTCAATTGTCAGTTATTTAAAAATGAATGGAGTTTTTTTTAAAAAAGCATTGAAAATAGGAATTCTGTGAGAATTTGCAGCGAATATAATACAGAGAATTCCAAACAAATTTAAACAAAACAAAGAACATTACACAGGAATTGTTGAAATTACACTGACATCAATGCACATGTCGAGCAGGGTGATGGCACGGAAACCGAAGGACGTCTGGGCCGTGCGGCTCGCCATTGGAACCTACCTGTTGGATGGCAAGTATTTCAAGGCACTAGACGTCGATGACGAAGACGACACGGCATCACCAGATGAGTGAGCTGCTAATGCAGCAGCATTACAGCTACAGCATAGCATGCAAGATTGTTTGTTAGACAGGTGCACAGCTGCAATGTTGTAAAAGATTCAGGAATTCACAATTGTTGAGACTGATGGAACCATTGTTTCACACATCACATCACCACTGGTATGGTAGATTGCACAGGAAATCTGGTATGAAGATGAATAACACTGCGCCTAAGGGCAAACGAATCTCAATCTCATCCTGTTGTTTTGTTAATCATACGTACAGGGGTAGGAGGGAATCGGAGACAGAACTACACATATTGCACAAACAGGGAAAAAAACAATATATCCCGCAATCTTCTTTTTCCAAGTTACGATCAAGCACCCTTCTTCCATGGCTGGATGACGGCGACGACGATGATCACCACTATGATGAGCAGGAGGATGATGGCGTAACACATCCACTTCCTGGAGTTCTTCTGGAGCTTCTTCGCGTTCTGTAGAGCACTGACGCCTTGTTGTATGTGGTTGGTAGCATTTGAAACCTTGAAGAAGGGAAAACGAAAATAAGGTGAATTGTTGGTGATATTCAGTTTGTCTTGCTTCCAAGAACATGTATAACTTGGTGCAAAAGTGGGCAATTCTTACATGTGTCTCTATGTTGTTGATCATGTCTCCTTGAGCATCAACCAAAACTGCCATATCCATGAATATCTACAAGGCAAAAACAAGGAATTGAGTAATTAGGCACATTAACTCGAGCTCACAAGCATATGGATTAAATCAGATTAGTAAGTGCTTATGTCAAAAAAGTCACCTGCTGCAACTCCAGAAGCTTCCTCTCTAGATCTCTTACAGCATCGTGACGCTCCTGTATCTCTGCGACAGTGTCCAGTATCTGGAAAGACAAATATGGTTGAGATTTTAGTACTGTGAACAGGCAGAACCGCAAAAATGTAGTTGGTCCCCCAAAAGGCATATCCCACACAGTAAGAAATGGCATATATTGGATAACATACTTGGCCTCTTCCCTGCTGTTGGATAGCTTCTTGGAAAATTTGCTCACTTCTTCCAGTCTCTATTAAATTATCAACTGTCTACATAGTACAAAGCAACAACATGAGGAATAGTGTAAATCGAAGATCATCAGACCACAGATCAAAATTTTCACTGTAAAGCAAAAGCATGAAGAAAACAAATTTAACCATAAGTCAGAACTGCAGCGATCCTGTCATTGTATACCTCTTCATCAGGACGACTACCAGTTACTGTAAACACCCTTCTTTCAACGACATCACGATACTCCTGCCGGATTGCTTCTCTCAAAACCTACATCAGAGGGTAAAGGGGCATTACTCACAAGTCACCACTTTAGGGGCAGTGCACTAGTCCTAGCAGGTGTTCATAGTGACTAAGAAACATGACTTTTTCGAATCATAGCAGCAGAGACAGCTGATGAAAGTACAAACCATAACATCCTTCACCAATGTATTTATTTTTCTTTTTACTTCAAGTAGATACAAGTATCAGTATAGACACCCGCTACTCATGAAATGCTAGACATTCAATCTTATACTTGGATAGCTTCTAGCAATGGAAAAACAATGTGTTTTTCCTCTGCTGCTCAAAGAAGCATGTCTAACAGCCCATGGAGAAAATGAAATATGGCAGTAGTTTAACTTTGTGATGATCGTTGTGCCTAATAACAGACATTAAGTAACGGAATAGCAGAATCACCACATAAATGGCAAGTTAGGCATTCCAGATAAGGAAACTCAGTACCTGAAAATCATCCATGCGCTCCTTCAATTTCTTTTTCACTGCTCTGTAGAATTTAGCAAGCATAGTGGATGAACAACTGATTCATGGCTTTATGCACTCTACAGAACCAGAAAAAAAACAAATCACCAGTAAATTTACCCAGTAGTCTGTTCTCTTGATCGATCTACCGCAGATCCTTTCCCGCATCCAGGCTTTTGTCGGTTTGATAAGTTCTGTTTCACATGGCAGCGAACAGTGAGACAACTCAATGTTGCTATTGACAAATGACAGTAGCACATGAGATGGCTTAGTGAAAAGTATAGCAAATTCTACAATTTGTTTTAGGGGCACTACTAAATCATAACCTTGTGATACATGTTGCAGAGAATGTTCTTATGAAAATATAATGCATATATTGGATAGACATGGTCAATTTGTTATTCACTGCAGTCCTATATGACTGTTGATGATTTATATACATTTTATATAGAGTGCAGACACATGAAATAAAAACAGAATATTACGCAAATGAAGACAAGTGACATACATCTTTTTCTAATTCATCAACTTTTGTCTTTGCCATGCGAGCAATTTTCCCCACTTCATCAATATCTTTCTCCATCCTCTGTTTAATTGCTATGGAAAAAGAATTGTTGCATCAACAATAGGTAAAGTGGATTTTCAAAAGTGTACAAGAGCTTTTTGGACAAGGTTAAATATACTAAACTAAGTACTCACCTTTCATGTCCCTTGCTTTTGTAACCGCTTTGGATTCCTCATTTGCAGTCTACAAGCAAAAGGAAGGTGTATATGAAAATGCAAGGTGCTAAATGAATTCATCAAAACTTAGACACAACAGTATATTTCTGGCACTACAAAAATCAATATCATCAGCACAAGACAAGGACCGGAAACAGTAAGAAATGAATGGAAATGTGGGATAAATTAACCTGAAGCTTATGCAAGAGATTCGTCAGCTTAGCAATTAGGCTTTCAATTGCATCGACCTGATGTATCAAAGCAACATGTCAATAATATGAAGTGTAGTAAGTGGATAATATAATACTGCTGCAAAATGCAAGATGCACACACCAAAATGCTTTGTAAACAGCACCTTTTTCAAGAAACCTTTTAGATTGTCTGAAGGATCAGCCTGCATTCCCATTTCAATGTCCCCATCTCTTGAAGAGCCTCCCCGAGGGAGCTCAAACGAATCCTGTAAAACTGGAATGTTATAATATGGACAAATGTACCTCTCTGCTTACAAGAAGGTTAGACCATAAAACAATACAATAAGCCATCTGTGCTACTTGCACCAGCTAAAAATAAGTAAATAACAGGATTGAGGCCCGATGAAGAATAGCACATTAATTATAGGCCTTGCATTCGCAACAAAACAGACAAATTCCCCCAAAAAGGTATTTATTATTTCATTTTAGTCCTTCCCATTATGAAGTGTGCATAATTCCTAACGAAATGTGCTCTGCGCAAATAAACACGTCACAGACCCTAGATTGCAAAAGGAAACATTCTGGAGTTCTTCAGCATATCAAACCCGCGGAAATTCGAATCCTATGAGTTACTAAAACTGCAACAGCTAATAGCATTGATACAACAAGTGTAATTCGTATTCGATAGTGACTGCAACAAACAATCAATGCATCACTTCACATCAAAAGCTATTCAGAAAGCTCGGAGAAAAACAGAACACCCAACCCTTACACGCCCAGAAGAGCTCCATGGCAACCATGGCGAAACCAGTAGCACCACACCCAGCCCATTGCTCCTATCACAATTCACAACCCATCTGCCTCGGAACAAAAACCAGCAGATCTAAGCCGATCATCACGAAAGCTGCAAATTTTCGCCGTGCAGAAGAGAAACCCAGACGATTCCTTCCTGCTCCTAGCGTCGCATTCCGATTCCCCGCCGCCACGCCGAAGCAATCCCTTCCCGCCTTCCACCTCCTAACCACCCCTCCACCGCCGCAAAAAAACCAATCAAGCACAGCTGCTCCTAGCCTCCTCCCCGAATTCCCCAAGGCCGCACAGGAACCCCCCCCCCCCCCCCCCGCGCCCGCGCAGATCTCGAGCTCGCGCACCACTGGGGTGACTGGATCCCGTGTCCCCGACCACTCGACGGAGCAATCACGAGCAGCAAAAGAGAGCGGAGGAGATCAGGAGGGAGGAGTATGCTACTTACGGTGAGGAGATTGTTCATGGCGGCGAGGTCTCGCCGGCGCGCGGCGAGGAGAGAGAAACAAGCAGGCGGCGGCGGCGAAGAGAGAGAGAGTTAGGCGTGGCCCTTGCACCGTAGAAGGAGATACTTTTTAAGGGTGGTGGGAGGTTAAGCTGGCAGCTCTGCCACGGGCAGGTGGGTCCCACTGGGGTTTGTTAAATTGTTACTGTCTGCATGTGGGGCCGGAACATCCACTTCCTTTCCATGGCAGAATGAGGTCTGGTTGACATGGAAAGGAGTATTCTTTTTGCAAATGGAATAGTTGTTCGCATGCAAATGAAAAAAAATACTACATTCGTCCTAAAATATAAAAAAACTATTTGGATGAAATATTTTCTAATACAATATATCTGGACAAATTTAAATAAAAGAAAAATACTAGTGGGTGATGTGATTGACTAATAGGAATTATGATCAGATTTCTTTCTCTCTCTTTTTTTTCTTTGCCAAGGATATTCTTATTCACTGCTCAGAGAAAATGAAAAACAATAAAAGCCAAGCAAGAACAGTCGCTCAGCACCGATCAGACAGAAAGCTACCAATAAGCTAAGAATACATAAAGAAGGTGGTTGATTAGCCAATGCCCAGACCCCGGAGCACCTACGAAGGCAACGGCCCATAACGAGGAATGAGTGAAGGCGAGCTTATCTAGATACGTTGTGCTATTCGATCTTAAGTTTTTATATTTTGGAACAAAGAAAGTATGTTTTTTTAAGGAGAAATAATCTTTTGAGTCCAAACTGTGATGGGATCTTGAGGCTATTGATTACGTTGATTTTAAGTTTTGATCCTAATTGCTCCATTTTATTAACGTTAGTGTTGTTATGCTTATTCAAATTGTTTAGTGACGCTATAATACTAAAGCTTTATTAGGTATAGTTTAGACTCACTATAGAAATATTGTATTTATAACCAATATCTAATGAATTTGTATACAATAAACTATACAAATAATATAAATGTTCTAAATTGATAATAACACGGGTTCAAATATCGCCACATTTCAATCACAAAAATTTCCCAGGAAAAGAAACTTCTAAACTGCGTGCACAATTTCTTTTGAAATTATATTAATTCTTTATGTCATTTTCTCTCGTTTGTTTCGCACTTTCTTCATCCCAAAATATAAGAGATTTTTGGATGAATGTGTCACATCAATCCAAAAATCTTTTATATTTTTTGACGGAGGGAGTACTTTGAGCTAGAATCTTCATTTTGTTTGTAAGCTATACTAACAACCGAAGTGTCAATTCTTTTTGTTTTATCAATTTTCACTGTAATTTTAACACGCCGCTCATTTAGTACTTATTGACCAGTGCCTACTCCAAAATCATTAGGTTTGTGCCATGGCCCATGAGCTCGGATTTACAATTTTTAGCTTTTGTTAATATAACCATCTAGTAGTTTATTTGACATAGTGGATAACCGCGAAAGCGAAGTCACTGCCCGTGTAGCCGTAGCACAACTGCACAACTGCACAGCTTGTTTCTACCGCCTTCTGATGTTTTCCATTTGCGAGGTTTTATATTCTTGTGCTATCTGGAACACCGCGTTGGGTCGGCTGCCACTCTGCCAGAGGCAAAACAACCGGCCGTGTCGGGCCCACGTGCGCCGGGCTTGCGGCGCTCTAGGCCCCACCTGTCGGCGACCACGATGGAGTCGACTGGACTCCCTGCTGCCTCCCTGGACGTGGGGCCCGCTGACGCGGTGGCGTTTGGTGCGCAGGGTGGGGCCCACCCGTGAGGAGTCCGAGCTGGAGGACAGCGGTGTGGTTACCACGAACGGATGTTTGTGTGTGGTTACCACGAACGGATGTTTTGCTTGCTTGTTGTAATGTCGAATCCAAACACACCTATCCAATGATATTGCTACTCTCATTCTGATTTTTTTTAATTTTTCAAACATTTTTAAAAGTGAAGTAAAGTAATGGTTTCTAAATTTGTCCGGCTATGTCATCCAGGTCCTAAAATCTCAAAATGCATTTTCATATCCTCAAACTTGTTTCGGGTGCTATAGCAGATCCAAACGGGTTTCAAACCGCTTCACATGCTGACTTGACATTATCGATGTGGATCCCTAGTGGATTTTTTGGTGGGACCTATACATCCGTCACTGAAAAATAAAATAAAACACTTATCCCTCTCTTCCCTATCCAACTCTCCATCTTCCCTTTTCGAGCAAGCCGATGACAATGGTTGTCGACGATGGTGCGTTGAGGGCGGCAAATGGGCGAGCCCGTCGCTTGTTGCCTCGCCAACAAGCCACAGCATCAAGCCATGCTTTGCTCGAGCTTGAGCTCTGTCCTCCCATGTACCTAAGCTCTGCTCACAATCACCACCGTTTCTACCGCTGACGCTATCCTACGCCTCTACATCCCTCTTTGGTGTGCTCTTTCTCGACCACCACCAATAAAAAATGAAACCACCACCACCTTATCTTTCACCTCCCAAAACCACACCGGCCTTCGCCGCCAAAATCGTTGTTGCCGAAGTCAAAAGGATCGAAACCATAGTTTGACCCGCTCGAGTCAATCCTTGAAATTCGTTGCCACCGCTCCTCCTCATCATCAATTGAAGGTACAGCTATGCTCGTCGTGCAAGACTCAACTTTCCCCCACTCTTTCCCAAGTCCATCAGCCGCCGAAGCTCGCCGGCGACACTCCCGCGGCGGCCACCCCTACTCGGCCTTTCTTTGCAACCGACCAGGCCGCTTCACCGGACCTTCCCCGATAGCCGTGCCCGATTGGATGCTTTTCGGAGCACCACCGTTTCACAAGCCATTGCCGCCTGGCTTTGTTTGAAGCCACTAGCTTTGTCAGCGATGCTCTAGCCTCATCATTTGTCGTTGTCTAAGCTACCATCACCACATGTCGTAGTCAGGAGGCAACGACGACACGATCCCGTCGTGATGAGCGACTTCGAGCGGCAGTCACACGATCCCGATGCGATGAACGGGGGCTCGACGAGGTGAGATACCTTATGCTAGAGGTGATTGAGGAGCATGTGGTCAACGTCGTCTTCGTCATGGATCCCCCCATAGCCTCCCATCTCCTCGCCATCGAGGACAGCGTGGCAACTGCCCATCTCCGCAATCCTGTGTTGGCGTCAGCATTGTCAAAAGAGTTCAGCGCACCAAGCTGAGAGAGAGGGGAAAAAGAATGGGAGAAAAAAGTGTCCCTGCCTGGTAGAGAGAGATGAGAAATAGAGTAGGAGATAGGAAAGAGGGAGAAGGGAAAGTGCCATGGAGCCAGTGCTGTAATGAGCTCCGGAGCCACCATTCGCGTGGATTTTTTTGCTCGCGTGCTTTCATGGAGAGAGAGAGAGAGAAGAATAGCATAGTGGTGGTTGTGGTCGTCTGTTTGCCTGATCATTGTGTGTTGGGCCTTCAAGCCTAAGGCTGTGTTTGGATGTGAGAGTTGGGAACTAATCTTTTAATCACGTAAAACGAAACGATTTATTAGCACATGATTAATTAAGTATTAATTAATTTTTTTTGAAAAAGGATTAATATGATTTTTTAAAACAACTTTTATATAATTTTTTTCTTGCAAAACACACACCGTTTAGTAGTTTAAAAAATGTGCGTGTGAAAAATAAGAAAGTTGAGTTGAGAAAGATGGGGAAAGAACACAATCTAATTCATCCTATATTGAGCTAATGTGCCATGAAACAACATGGGTTTATAGATCGGCTTTTGCGTTATGTTCCGCTAGAAACCGAGAAAGAAGGTGAACATCAATGTACTAAACTAACTCCGCGATTTTGGGTGGAGGTGACTCGAACTCTTTCAAGAGTGTCGCTCAACGGGGCAGCACGAACAGAGGACAAACGAAAACTATGTTGGAAGCAACTTTTATTTTTCAAATAAACTAACAAAATGCTCGTGCTTCACTACGGGTAAAAGTAACCATCAAATGCTAGTAAAATACATAGTCAAACATGTATAAGAGCACAAGAAATAATTTTAAAGCTACAAAAACCAATTTCAAAGTTTACTAAAATGAAAAACCTAAAAATAATCCCCTCTCTCTCTTTGGGTCGAATGCAGCCCAAAGCCCTCCCTTCTTTCTCCTCCGGCCTTCGCCCAAATTCTCTTCTCCTCCCTCCCTCTGCCTTCCTTCTCTTCGGCCTACCCGTTCCCTGGCTGGCCTGAGCCGCCCCGCACTGACCCACCTTGCTGTTAACAGCAGATTTTTGCAATCTACTTGGAGAGGAAAGAGAAAGCCGATGCAGAAAAGGAGGAGCAATGCCAGTCGAATCAGTTACTTTATCGGACCAAGCCAGAGTCGGACCCAATTCCATATCGAACTCAGTATCGCATCGGATCAGGTGGAGCGCTAGCAGAGGGACCGTATCGGCCGATACGAGTTCAATACGGTCATTGGCCGATGGAAGCAAGAGGCTGATGAAGATAGCGTGGGCTCGGTTTGGGCTTGAGATAAGCTTCAAGGAGATTGCCAAATAGAGATAAGGCTCGGTTTTAGGCAATCATATCTCTTTAATTAGGCAGTTAGAGTAGATTTAATCTAATCTATGGCAAGAGTCTGTCGTAAGGACTTGTTTGTTAGTTAGAGATAAGATCGTGTCCTATACGGACCATGTTGTAAATCATGGGTATAAATATCCTGGTAGTTTGTACATAGAAACTCTCTCAATCAATTCAACAACAATTCAACTCAATCTACTTTTGGCGCATCGCCAACCCTCGCAAGAGGTTAGTTTCCGACGAGTTCTTGCTTCCCCAGAACAGAGGTAAGAACTCGTACCCGACGATCTACATCGTCGGGGCTAGCGTGTCGTTTTAGACACGCTAAGTCCTGACGATGTGATCGTCGTTTATCATGTTTTGGCTGATCTTGATGTGGCTTTCTAATTCTATCTCGCCAGCGATTAACTCGTTTTAGGGTTTATTGCCGACGATGGTCGAATTAGCTTGCTCATCTAGATCATCTAAGGCATTTACCATCCCTAAAAGCGATCGACGGCTTGATTTTCTTTGTGTTAACCCTCGATCTACACTTTGAGTTGCTATCGACCTTAGTCGTGTTTCGAGATTTAATTCAAAGCCTGTCTTTGATCGTAATTGAGGATAGCACCGGGGTTTAAATCGGTCTTACCTAATGCATGTAATTATTTATGTTTTTACATGTATTTGCCACTTGTACAAGTAGATCGGTAGATATAAATATATTTATTGCAGGGTATTCTTAGGACTTCTCTGTGATTGATATATCTGAATCGGCTGATTGGCTTGTATAAGTTTGCACTAGAGTATTAGCTAGTGTATTCACTTTCATGTATCCCTCATCGGCCGATTCCATTAAAAATGCCATAGACACATTAATCTAGGCTGATGAGACTAGATCTGTTAGTTAATCTTATTTCACTATATCCTCAAGTAGGTCGATTCAGCTTTGCCCCATCGGCTGGGCTCCCACGATGCAACATCGACCTATCGGCCGATCGACCATCGTTTCTAACATGGTTTACTTGTTTATTCTTGTTGATTATAGATCAAATCAACTGGCACACCCTAAAAACACCTAGACAAGCCATTGGACCTGCACTGGAGCTAAGCAGATCTCCCAGGCTGCCATGGAAACGTGGAACCCGTTTTGACATCTGACGGGTCGAAATTCTACGCCAACACGCTTTTGGCACGCCCAGTGGGACAAGAAGAACACAAGCTTCGCATCACCAACAAGTTCACTGCAAGATGTCTAAGCAAAGTGAAATCTCGAAAGAGAATGTCGTCTCGGTCACCGCCGATCAGCTCAACGACGAGCAAAAGGCCGAGATGGCAAAATTGGTTGAACAATTCCAGAATATGTATTTACAGACATATTCCAGGACTCGGCAAGGCACACTCATCCAGAAATCCAAGGTGATAATGCCGAGCCCGACGGATGGAGCTAGCACGTCGGCAGCAGCCCAGGATCAAGCCATCAAGACTGAAGAAGACACTCGCTGCGCTACGCCGACGTTGCAGGACCGCATCGACTCCGCGGTCCACTCAGTGCTCATCAACCAGTCTGGATTCCTGGTGAACACATTGACCAACACAGTCAAATCCATACTAGACGGTTCCATTCAACAGCACAAGCCTCAAGGACCGATTTTCCTACCTGACAACAAATTCCCTCCATATCGGACCTTGAGGACTGACCTGAGCACGGCTCCACAGCCGATAGCGCTAATCCCACCTCCATCGGCCCAACCAGTGCAAACCATGCCGATGGTCTTGACAAAGCAAGCGGGAGGAAGCCCACAACATATCACAGAAGACCAGTTTGCGCAATGGACGAAGGGGAGACAAGCTCCAGCAGCCTTGCAGCAGCCGATGATTGAGCCAATGCAACAAGCCTCTACCAATCCAACATCGGCTGGGCAAGCTCAATTCCCCTGCCAAGCAATCCTCCACAAGTAACTGCTTACAACGCGCCGCAAGGCTATCAGCAGTACGCTACGGGGCAGTACGATGCACCAAATCTAAATCATCATTTTCAACCATACTCCCCTAGGCAATATCGGCCAGAAAGTCTCCAACAGCCATATCAAGAGCTTCCGCATCAACCCGCAGGACTTGCTCAAGGGCACTGGGCCGATATGATAGCCGAAGTGATGCGTGATCAGTTTGGTTTGAAGCCTAAGGAGAGTGCAACTGTGTATCGGCACCCATACCCAGAGGAGTTTGTCGGTGACATGGGACCGGGGGTATCGAGACCAAAGGGAAGGGTGGCCACAGGGATCCACGTGGCCCGTTCCCCTAGGGGGGGTTAGGCCCGAGGGTGACGTGGCGGCTGCCCTCCCGGTTTCCCCCCAGGGTCGGGCCGCTCCCATTTCTACCCCGAGGCCTGGGGCACCCCGACCCCCTGTGGCTTTGGTGCCACGAGCGCAGGTTAGGTGAGCTCGACGGAGCCCACCTAACCACATTTATGGCGGTCCAGACAGGCGCACTGCGCCGCATTTAATGCGGCGTGGCGCGTGCATATCCGGTCCGTGACCGGTCACGGTGAGTGACCGGTCGCAGACCGGTCAGATCGCGGGTTAGGTGGTGCCAGGATGCCTGTGCGCCACGTGCGCCAGGCGGCCTGCTGCACGCCATGCCCCATCCCATCAGAATGATGAGAGCCCTCAGTTTCTCGTCTCTCAGCCGGAGGTGGTATGCCAACTCCCGGAGTTGGCATGTCAGCTCCGGTCAGATGCTTTCCCGATGCCGGCGCAGGCGAGACGCAGAAGTCGCTCGCCATTTAATGAAGGTTGAAACGGGCGTCCCCTGGAAGGGTCGACTGACCGAGCGAAGGCGTGCTGCGACGTCTGTCAGAGGCTGCTTCCGGTGATAGGATAGCCCTAAATGTAAAAGAATGTTTTCTTTCTTAGGCAGCTCGTGGCCCATGTGGTAGCCCCTTGCCGTATAAAAGGAGGCCCAGGCCTAAGGAAAAAGGGGGGCTGGCGGGAGACTCTGGCTGAACTCTGGCTGGACTCTCTCTGGATTCCATCAGACTCTCAGATCTACCAGAACACAGGAGTAGGGTATTACGCTTCTTAGCGGCCCGAACTTGTCTAAATCGTCTACGTCCACGCGTTTTTCTCGCTGAGATCCCACAGATCAGGGCCAAGAATCTCACCTTGCGCCCCCGGCCGAACCGGCAAAGGGGGACCTGCGCGGTCTCCCGGTGAGGAGTTTCAAGCTCCGTCAGAGTTTGATAGAGTGCCATTGCCAGGCCGTTACAAGATTCCGGACTTCTCCAAGTTTTCAGGATAGGATAATGTCTCCACGTATGAGCATATTAGCTGATTTTTGGCCCAATGCGGTGAAGCATCGGCTATGGAGGCGTTGAGGGTGAGATTTTTCCCTTGTCCTTGTCAAGCTCGGCATTCACTTGGTTTTCTTCTTTGCCCTGTAACTCTATTAGAGGATGGATAGACCTAGAGAAACAATTCCATAGGTATTTCTTTAATGGAGAACAAGAGATGAAGCTATCTGATCTCACCGCCATCAGGCAAAGAGTTGACGAATCGGTCCCGGATTACATTCAACAATTCCGGGATATCAGAAACAGGTGCTATAGCCTCAGCCTGACCGATTCTCAGCTGGCCGATCTAGCTTTCCAAGGACTTCTTGGGCCGATACGAGAAAGGTTCTCGTCACAGGAGTTTGACAGTCTAGCTCAGCTAGCACAAAGGTTCTCCACGAGCAACGATTCCAGGAGGTGAGAAAATTTACAAAGAAGGTCAACAGTGTTTACCAGTATGCCTCCGACGAAGACAAAGACAACGATGCTGACGTCGATTTGGCTGAATGGGCCCGAATGAAGAAGCCAACTACGTGCCAATGGATTAAGAAGGGCAACAAGGAAGACAAATTCGACTTCGACATCAACAAGGCCGATAAAATATTTGACCTACTACTGCAGGAAAAATAGATTCAGTTGACTGTAGGTCATGTATTGCCATCGGCCGAGGAGATCAAGAAAAGGAGATATTGCAAGTGGCACAACACCTATTCTCATCACACCAATGAATGCAAGATTTTCCGACAACAGATACAATCGGCCATCGAACAGAGCAGGATCAAGTTTGATGAAGCCAAGAGGCCGATGAAGATCGAAGGACACCCGTTCCCAGTCAATATGGTACGGGCAGACAGGGCCGATAGCGATGCCTATCGGACTAACAAGCGACCTTATCAGATCTCAAAAGGCCTTATCAAGAAATACCAGCGGAGGCGTGAAGAACAAACACAAGACTATGATGATCAAGACAAATCCTACGATCCCCATTGGGAGTGTGAGTTTTTCCAATTCTGTTGGAACGAGGGGATGAGGTTGCCAACAATCCAAGAGGGTCCTGCATGCAACGACATAGAAGAATCTTACCAGGGCAACTCAAGCAAACAAGCACATCGGCCGGCCAAGCAGAGGAAGCCTGTACATGAGAGGCTAGGGCCGATGCGCCGTGATCGTCGCACTGAAGACAACGAGCAAGTCCAGGACCCTCAATGGAGCCCAAATGACGTATTTAGCAAGACTCAGAAGCGACGGGTTCAGAGGCTGAGGCAAAAAGAGAAGACCCACGAGCAGCAAGCAGAAATCGCCCATCGGCCCATTAAAACAAAGAAACAATGGAGGCTGAAGTCTACGGTAGAAAAGGCCGATGAGGACGATACGAAGTCAACTCGGGCTCCTGCATCAGCAAAAGGTAAAGGCATAGCATCAGCTTCTGTTAACATGGTTTTCATATTGCCAGCAGAGTATAGTATACAGACGGCCGATGAAGCAGTAGCCGATGATGAGATAGAGCAATCTTCGGCTAAGCTACTGTTGTCACCAGAACAAGCCGTGTTCGACAAGCCAGCCGATACCAGCTACAGGCATCTCCAGCCGTTGTACATCAAGGGCTACGTCAATGGGCGGCCGATGACGAAGATGCTGGTCGATGGCGGCGCGGCAGTAAATTTGATGCCATATACAACTTTCAGGAAGCTTGGAAAAGTACCTAAAGACCTCATCAAGACTAATATGGTGTTAAAAGACTTTGGCGGCAACGCATCCGAGGCAAAAGGGGTGTTGAACATGGAGCTCATAGTGGGAAATAAGACAATCCCTGCCACCTTTTTTGTCTTCGATGGAAAGGGTTCCTACAGCCTGTTGTTGGGACGAGATTGGATGCACGCAAATTGTTGCGTCCCTTCAACGATGTATCAATGCCTCATTCAGTGGCAAGGGGACCAGGTTGAGATCATGCAGGCCGATAGATCAGTACATGTGGCCAACGCTGATCTTGCAGTATGGGAGATGGAAGGAATCGATTGTCTATCCGGATGAGTTTGGGAGGCCGATTTATTGAAGGTGACTGACTGCGACATTGAGCCGATCGAAGATGGAGACAAGCAGTCACTTTAGTGAAGATGTAACATCCACCAGCCAAGGCGAACAAGATAGCCCCTATACAGATGATGCGGTGGATGAGTTAGATGGAAAATTGGGACAAGGTTTCACGTCGGCCGATGAACTTGAAGAAGTTGACATAGGGATAGGTGAAAGGCCTAGGCCGACGTATGTAAGTGCTAACCTGCCAAAGGAATATAAGAATAAATTGATACATCTTTTGAAAGAATACATGGATTGTTTTGCATGGAAATACCATGAGATGCCAGGATTAAGCCGATCGATTGTAGAACATCGTCTGCCCATAAAACCAGGCTATCGGCCGTTCAAACAATCTCCCAGGAGATTTAAGGCCGATATGTACGAGGCTATTAAGGCAGAAATTACAAGGCTTTATGACGCCAACTTTATCAGACCCTACCGATATGCGGAGTGGGTTTCCAACATAGTTCCAGTGTTAAAGAAAAACGGCAAGCTCAGGGTGTGCATCGATTTCAGAGATTTAAACAAGGCAACGCCAAAAGACGAGTACCCTATGCCGCTGGCCGATCTGCTGGTTGATGCCGCATCTGGACACAAAATCATCAGCTTTATGGATGGGAACACAGGCTATAACCAGATTTTCATGGCTGAGGAAGATATTCACAAGACAGCTTTCAGGTGTCCGGGGGCAATCGGCCTATATGAGTGGGTTGTTATGACATTCGGTTTGAAAAACGCTGGGGCCACCTATCAGAGGGCGATGAACTATATTTTTCACGATCTTATAGGCTCTTTGATTGAGGTCTACATTGACGATGTCGTTATAAAGTCGAAAGAGTACGATGAGCACTTGGCCAATTTACGCAAGGTACTAGAAAGAGCAAGGAAATATGGTTTAAAGATGAATCCTAACAAGTGTGCTTTTGGCGTATCGGCCGGTCAGTTTTTGGGTTTCTTGGTC
The DNA here is from genome assembly GCA_008326285.1 of Oryza officinalis. Classification (NCBI taxonomy): domain Eukaryota; kingdom Viridiplantae; phylum Streptophyta; class Magnoliopsida; order Poales; family Poaceae; genus Oryza; species Oryza officinalis. Next base: position 6,143,290 of record BDMV01000007.1, read on the forward strand.
CACGAGAGAGGAATCGAGATTACACAGAAGAATATTGATGCTATAAAGAAGATCAAGCCTCCAGACGACAAGACCAAGTTGCAATCTCTGCTTGGGAAGATCAATTTCGTCCGACGTTTCATATCGAACCTATCAGGCAGGATAGAGCCGTTCACTCCATTATTGAGGATGAAGGATGATCAAGAATTTGTATGGGGTGATAAGCAGCAAAATGCGTTGGACGGTATCAAGGAGTATTTGAGTTCCCCACCAGTTCTAATCCCTCCACAGAAAGGAGTTCCATTCAGGTTGTACCTATCGGCCAATGAGAAGTCTATCGGCTTTGTTTTGGTTCAGGACATCGACGACAAAGAAAGAGCTATTTTCTATCTCAGCAGAAGATTGTTGGATGTTGAAACAAGGTACACGCCAGTGGAGAAGTTATGTCTTTGCTTATATTTTTCATGTACTAAATTGAGGCATTATTTACTTTCCAATGAGTGCATTGTGGTAAGTAAGGCCGATGTGATGAAATACATGCTATCGGCCCCTGTGTTAAAAGGGAGAATTGGGAGGTGGATTTTTGCTTTGACAGAGTTTGACCTCAGGTGTGAATCGGCCAAAGCGATTAAAGGACAAGCCCTGGCCGATTTCATTGTTCAACATAGAGATGATTCAATTGCATATTCAGATATTGTGCCATGGACACTGTATTTTGATGGATCTGTTTGCAGACATGGATGCGGTATCGGCCTAGTCATCATATCTCCTAAGGGGGCAAGCTTTGAGTTCGCGTTTACTATCAAGCCTTATTATACTAACAATCAAGTAGAATACGAAGCCGTTCTCAAGGGTTTGCAGTTATTACAAGAAGTCGAGGCCGATTCCGTAGAAATTATTGGCGATTTACAATTGGTCATCAATCAGCTTTCTGGGGAGTATGAGTGTAGAAATGATATTCTCAGGGTTTACAATGAAAAGTGCAAGGAGTTGCTACAAGCTTTCAAAATTGTGATAATGAGGCATATACCTAGGAAGCAAAACTTCGAGGCCAATGACTTAGCTTAGGGGGCATCAGGATACAGGCCGATGGCGAAAGATGTTGAGGTTCAAATTGCAACCGTGGACGCCGATGACTAGAGGTTTGCTATCATCCAGTATCTGAGAAATCCTTCTCAATCGGCGTCACGAAAGATGAAATATAAAGTCCTACAATATGTCTTGCTCGATGATGATCTACACTATCGGACGATTGATGGTGTCTTGCTAAGATGCTTGAATTCAGAAGAAGGCAAGGTGGTTATGAGTGAGGTCTATGAAGGAATTTGTGGAACACATCAATTGACCCATAAAATGAGATGACTTTTGAAACGCGTTGGATATTTTTGGCTGACAATGCTAGAGGATTGTTTCAAGTACTACAAGGGGTGCCAAGATTATCAGAAATTTAAAGCAATTCAGAGAGCGCCGGCATCGGCTAAGCATCCAATCATAAAGCCGTGACCGTTTCGTGGATGAGGTATAGACATGATCGGACAGACCAATCCACCATCAAGCAAAGGACACAAATATATTTTAGTGGCTATAGACTACTTCACAAAGTGGGTTGAGGCCATTCCTCTAAAGAAGGTTGATTCCAAATATGCAATTCAGTTTGTCAAGGAGCATATTATATATCGGTTTGGACTACCACAGACATTGACTACAGATCAGGGATCAATCTTCGTGTCTGATGAGTTTGTTGAGTTTGCTGAAAGCATGGGCATCAAGCTGTTGAATTCTTCTCCATATTATGCGCAAGCTAATGGACAGGCAGAAGCTTCTAACAAGAGTTTAATCAAGTTGATCAAGAGAAAGATTGCTAAATAGCCGAGACAGTGGCATACAATGCTGGCCGATTCCCTTTGGGCGTATTGGATGGCTTGTCATGGTGCAATTCAAGTGCCGCCTTATTAGTTGGTTTATGGACATGAAGCTGTACTGCCATGGGAGACCAACGTCGGCTCAAGGAGGATTGCATCGCAAGACGACTTGAAGGCCGATGAGTATCACAACCTTATGGTCGATGAGTTGGACGATTTGGCGCATGTTCGATTGCGGGCTTTGGAAAAAATTAAGCAAGATAAAGATCGAGTTGCTCGTCATTATAACAAGAAAGTTGTAGCCAAGTCATTTGAGGAAGGAGATCTTGTTTGGAAATTGATACTGCCGATCGGTTCCAAGGATAACAAATTCGGCAAGTGGTCACCTAATTGGGAAGGTCCTTTTCAAATTCATGAATGTGTTCCTCGCAATGCCTATCTATTAAAAGGATTAGATGGAGAAGTTTATGGCAGAGCTCTTAATGGAGTTAACTTGTCCAGCTTAGTCTTGTCAGAGTTAACTTGAGCTTTGCTGGCGGTTAAGGCCGATTCTAAGCCTTCGTGCTCCCGCCTCTCTGCTATTCTCTCTTTAGCCCTGTGAAGCTTGAAGTGGTACTGCTCCAAGAAGATGGCTGGCGTCAGGATCTCCATCAGGTCTTCAGGTAGTTGGTCTTGAATTTCTTGCACCCTACTCCTGATGGGATTACAGTTCTCCACCAATGATTCTAATGATGACTCCAGCCGATTAGCAATATTAGACAGCCGGCTCTTTAATTCTTCAGAAACCGATGCCTTGGCTGTGCTGGGTGGCTCTTTGTCCTCGTCATCAAGAAATTGGCCAATATCAAAAGTAAACATATCGGCTAAAGTCTGCAATCATCAAGATAGGGCATGGTTAACTCAGTCAAGCAAAATCGGCAAGGGATTCGAGGCGATCTGGTTTACCTGTGATGGGACATCGGCTGTGTCTGCATCGGCCTCCTGTTGCTGCTCTGAAACGGTAGGCGAAGGGGTTGGCCGATGTGGTAAAGGCGATGGAGCTTGCGGCTGAAGAATAAAATAAGAGTGTGATGATTAGATATATATTGCTAATAAGATGAAGCAGGTAGATCGGCGCTTAGCGATGCAATTGGAGAAGGTGGTGGAGAAGGAGATGGAGTTCTCAGTCGGGCCTTGATTTGTTCGCGTCTTTTCAGAGTGGCTTTCTTGGTTCTTGGTAATGGGGCTGATTGAGTTCTCTCCTTAAGCAAGGATGATGCAATGACCTGTAAAAATCAAGTTACAATAAACCAGCGAAAGGGAATTGCATGGATACGAGAAGAAGACCATGCTAACCTTGCGGACTGCATGTCTGGTTCTCCTGGGCTGAGCAGTGTCAGCTTGATCATCGGCCAGTGGATCTGCAGTGATTGTGGCTGATGGATCTCCCGTTGGTCTGGCCAATGGCTCTTTAGCAGCGGTGGCCGACGGATGTTGATCTTCGGGTGTATCGGCAGCGGCTGTATCGACCTCTTCCTCCATTACTTGGTCATCTAAAAATTCTTCCATGGAAGGGTCCAACTCATCCAGGTCGTCCTGGGCGTCAGTCTTGGACTTTTTGCCGGGTTTCTGGATTCTTTCCTTTGCCGGCGCTTTCCTCTTGATGGTTTCTTTGATTATCAGCCCTTGGAGCAGTGATGATACTCTTGGAGCAGTGAGGCCGATAATTGACTCCAGAACAGTTTTTCCTGATGGGGCTACGACTGGAGCATAGGATATCCTTTGCCCACTGTTGCTGACAGATGGAATTGGGGCATTAGGGACCTGAGGACTGATATTGTCAACAAGCTCTGTCAAGTAGTATCTGGCCGATTGATGGAAGATGTGAGTAGACCATTCCTGCCACCAAGTTTGGAAGCTGATATGGATGAAGGCACTCAACCACAATCGGTCACAGTCTCCCAAGGCTGGAATTCTGGTCTCTAAGACTTTGTTCATGATTAATGCTAATGAGACCACGCCTCTGTTCTCCAGAAGCCGATGAAAGTGTAGGCCGACAGGAAGTTGTCCAAGTCCACATTGTCTGGCAGCCACCATGGGATTGTAAAATTCATATGACAAGCTGGTGCTCCTGCCTTGAAATACGCCTACTGGGAGCAGGCATGGAGTGATGCCGATCATGAAGACTTCTCTTGAGACCATATCATCATTCAGTTGGCCCAAGATCAGATCGGCAGGAAGCTCAAAATCAGAATCTGAAGGATAAACAAACATGTCCATCTTGACTGTTGGAGGGCCGGTGTAGAATCGGACGAACCAGGTAGATATCTCCTCGGCCGATTGATCAGCCCCAGGGTAAACAGAGCCTGCTTCTCCAAAGGACATGCATCTTCTTGTTGAGGGATCTTCATTGTCGTTGTAGTCCAATGGGAAGGAAGAGTACGATAGCGGAGGCCGATCAACCATGGTGTTGGTATAGATGGTTAGCCATAGCTGAATAAACCACCATGGACCTCCATGTGCTACTGTCCTGTTCAGCATCAGATCTTGAGTAGCAGAATGCAGTAGCCGATAGACAGCTCCAAGGAGGTATCGGTCAAGAGGGAATTGCTTCTTTTCAACCAGGGCTTAAGCTAGATGCTGGCAGTTCAAAGTAGGGCCGCAGGTTGATCCACAGAAGACGAATCTTTCTAACCATAAGGTTAGGAAAGCCACGTGTTCCATCTCTGAAACAGATCCTTGTTCCATATGCTCAGATATGTACCCAGACCAGCCTCCAATTTTCTTGGTTTTCAATTTATGGTTGCTGTTAGTGAGGAGGTTGAAGGGATTAATCTCAAAGAGGATATCCAATCCTGTCAGCATCTTAACATCTATTAATGTTGGGGTCATCGGACCTTGACGGAACAAGAAGACATTCAGGGTGCTGGACCAGAAGTAGGTGGCTGCTGACATAAGGGGTTCGTTCTTCCTGGTATTGGCTAGAGACAGGGCAATGCACTGGCTGATTCCTATTTCATCCCAATGAACTTGCTTGGCTGCGGCAATCCTCTTATACCAAGTCCTGTAGCCATTGAGCTTTGATGGCCAAGATCTGAAAGTGTGCTTCCATGAGGAGACATTGGGTTTCACTTGTTTGAAAGGGATTCTGTTCGTCTCCGCATTTATTAGCCAGGAGGGGTCAGAGTTGCCCATGGGACCCAGAAGGAACCGATGTGATTTGTCATTGGTGGAGATCAAAATTTGGTTCTTGAAGACCTATGGCATATGAACAGTAATGGAAAATAAGACCCGGGGGGCAAGAGCAGAAATCCTAGTTTGAAAAGACTCAGCGGGAAAATGAAAATGTAGCTTTGAAGAAAGATTGATTTACCTCAGGGATCTTGGAAGTGTAGAACGGCAAGGATGCCATGGATGCTATTGAAGAGGTCGCCGTTGAGGGAGTCGATGTCGAAGGACGCCGAGGAGTCGCCGGAATCGAGAGACGCAAACGGCTAATGGGGAACTGCACAAGGAAATCGGTGGCGGAAGGCTGCGAATCTGGATATGTGCGGTTTTGGATAAACCCTAGCAAAGAAGTCGATGGGTTCCACGGAGCTAATTCCACCACATTATATAATGAAGCGGAATTGGGGGCATGTGTTAATAGCATATTTTTGCAATCTACTCGGAGAGGAAAGAGAAAACCGATGCATAAAAGGAGGAGCAATGCCAGTGGAATCAGTTACTTTATCGGACCAAGCCAAAGTCGGACCCAATTCCATATCGGACTCAGTATCGCATCGGATCAGATGGAGCGCTAGCAGAGGGACCGTATCGGCCGATACGAGTTCAATACGGTCATTGGCCGATGGAAGCAAGAGGCTGATGAAGATAGCGTGGGCTCGGTTTGGGCTTGAGATAAACTTCAAGGAGATTGCCAAATAGAGATAAGGCTCGGTTTTAGGCAATCATATCTCTTTAATTAGGCAGTTAGAGTATATTTAATCTAATCTATGGCAAGAGTCCACCGTAAGGACTTGTTTGTTAGTTAGAGATAAGATCGTGTCCTATACGGACCATGTTGTAAATCATGGGTATAAATATCCCGGTAGTTTGTACATAGAAACTCTCTCAATCAATTCAACAACAATTCAACTCAATCTATTTTCGGCGCATCGCCAACCCTCACAAGAGGTTAGTTTTCGATGAGTTCTTGCTTCTCCAGAGCAGAGGTAAGAACTCGTACCCGACGATCTACATCGTCGGGGCTAGCGTGTCGTTTTAGACACGCTAAGTCCTGACGATGTGATCGTCGTTTATCATGTTTTGGCTGATCTTGATGTGGCTTTCTAATTCTATCTCGCCAGCGATTAACTCGTTTTAGGGTTTATTGCCAACGATGGTCGAATTAGCTTGCTCATCTAGATAATCTAAGGCATTTACCATCCCTAAAAGCGATCGACGGCTTGATTTTCTTTGTGTTAACCCTCGATCTACACTTTGAGTTGCTATCGACCTTAGTCGTGTTTCGAGATTTAATTCAAAGCCTGTCTTTGATCGTAATTGAGAATAGCACCGGGGTTTAAACCGGTCTTACCTAATGCATGTAATTATTTATGTTTTTACATGTATTTGCCACTTGTACAAGTAGATCGGTAGATATAAATATATTTATTGCAGGGTATTCTTAGGACTTCTCTGTGATTGATATATCTGAATCGGCTGATTGGCTTGTATAAGTTTGCACTAGAGTATTAGCTAGTGTATTCACTTTCATGTATCCCTCATCGGTCGATTCCATTAAAAATGCCATAGACACATTAATCTAGGCTGATGAGACTAGATCTGTTAGTTAATCTTATTTCACTATATCCTCAAGTAGGTCGATTCAGCTTTGCCCCATCGGCTGGGCTCCCACGATGCAACATCGACCTATCGGCCGATCGACCATCGTTTCTAACATGGTTTACTTAATTATTCTTGTTGATTATAGATCAAATCAACTGGCACACCCTAAAAACACCTAGACAAGCCATTGGACCTGCACTGGAGCTAAGCAGATCTCCCAGGCCACCGTGGAAACGTGGAACCCGTTCTGACATCTGACGGGTCGAAATTCTACGCCAACACTTGCCCAGTAGGCCGAGGCCTCCTCCCTTCCCTCGCTCGGGCGCAGCCCACACGGCCCAAGAACCTGGAGCGTCATCTTCCACCTCAAGCCGCTCGTCTCTCTCCCTCCAGGACAAACGCTAGCACCGCCGTCCTTCTTGATCCGTCTCCTCAGGCGTTTCCTCTTCCGATTGAATGCAAAAATCGGTTTCTTGTGTTAAGGTCACTGTTTCGCTTAATTCTTCCTACTCAATTGAGCCTTTAATCACCCATAACCAACGATTTTACTCCCTCCGGCGAATCGACGCCATTGATGGGGGCGTCCGAGCTCCGCGGTGCCTCCCTCCCTTCCTTTATGGGGCTATAAAAGGAGCATGCGACCTCCTCCTCCCCTTCTGGTGCCGCTCAGCAATCGGACTCAAGTTCGAACGATGTAACAAGAAAACACAAATAGGACACCGAACGAGACACAGACGAACCAAAAAATCGTTGGAAGCAACTTTTATTTTTTAAGTAGTTAAGGATGAAGATAAAGATATAAATATATGTACATATATATAAAGTTTGTACGTGTAAACTTTATACACATAGGTTAAAATGAGAATGGCTTGCTAAAAAAGGAAAAAAGCCCAATTGCACCTGAGTAAACGATTTGGACCGGGAATCCGAATTTTTTTTAGAAATAATATGAATTTAATGGAAAATCGTAAAAGTAGTGGGCTTTTGCAGAAAATCGCAAATATATGGGCTTGCCGACCCACGGAGGTTCGACAGGACCCAATCGAACGGCGGAGCGATAACAGGCCGGACCGATCGAACGGCCGAGTCTCGACTGGGCCCAGTCGAACAGCGGAAGTTCGACAGGCCGGGCAGCCGGCCCAGTCGAACGGCGGCTGTTTGACAAGCCAGGCAGCCGGCCCAGTCGAACAACGGCCGTTCGACAGGCCTGGCCTGCCGGCCGATTTTGTTTTGTTAAGTATTGTTTTTTAGTTTTTAATTAATATTAATTTGTTAAGAGTTGTTTTTAACTTTGTAGAAATTAATTAATGACATATTTGTTTAGAAATGATCAATTATAATTTGTAAGTTGTTTTCATAATTAAGTTTGTAAGTAGTTGTTGTAAATGTAATTTTGTTATAATTGAATAATACCCATTTTTAATTGATTGTTTGGAGAAACACATCGGATATATAATTTATTAATTTTATATATATCCATTTTTAATATTGTAATTTATAGAATATTTTTTTAAATTTGGTAAGAATTGTATTTAAGTTGTTAGTAATTAATTAATGACAGAATTGTTTATAGTTGATTAATTATAATTTTTAAGTTGTTACTATAATTAAGTCTTTAAGTAGGTTTTATAATTATAACTTATTATAATTGATTAATACATATTTGTAATTGAATATTTGGAGAAACATATCAGAGTTATAATTTAATAATTTTAGCTATATCCATTTGTAATTTTTGAATTTACACAACCTTATTTTGCTTATCGGTTATTTTGGGAAATTCGAAAAATCACTTTCGGATAGGGCCAAAAATTTGCAGAAGCGAAAATTGGTTCTGTCTATTTTCGGAAATTCAGAAAATGTTTTTCGGACGACTCAAAAAATTTGAAATTCATAGAACATATTTTTAGATATCGAGAAGAAGCATTTTTGTAGAATTGATGTTAAGCACATCCATGACCGTACCAAAACAAGGAGAAGTTGTAGTACAATTTGAACATGATACATCTGGTTCCATTGCGGTTACATAGATAAGATTAGATTCGAACTACAAGGAAGGTAGTGTAAGAGTTGAACACGACGACGATATAGTAATGGGACAACGAAACATGACATCACATATTTGACTAACGTAAGTTGTTCGATAGTAGCTAACCCCTACGTGAGGATCCCTCTCCCCTCTCAAACTGCTTTTTAGTAAACCTGTATTGCTCTGGCAATTCAAGCTGCACCACACGGAAAGTTGGATCACTTAGAACCTTTTTGGTGTCTATCCATTCTTTGTATTGACATCTTCTTGGCGGTTCCTGCGAGAAACGAATAGACGTGAAGCGAACAAAGTTACTGAATGTTGTGACAAAATAAGGATTCATGATAATGAAAATATTTTCACCATGAAATCGTCATCTGTAATATTTGGGCAAACAAAGAACCTCTGACCCAAAGTTCTTGGCTTGGTGGAACGGAGAACCTGGCAACGACCACCGCATCTGCATTTTGGACGGGCTTCCCATGGAGGGAGTGCCATCGTTAGGACCCGCCAGTCGCATTGTTCTTCACGATATTGTTGTTCGTAAGCTGCTTTGAACGCCAAGTATTTCTCAGTACTTTATGATGCGAAATACCAGTGTCCTTCTTGTTCACAAGTGGTTAGGTCGAGAACGGAATTTTCTGTATCGACCCACTCGATGTATCCACAAGCCGTAGCGCGGGCCTGGCGAATAGATTTTAATGAAGAATAAACAATCGCTCATGCAAACTGAATAAGCATATGCAGAGAATAAAATACCTCACAGTCATAGTTAGGGCACCTAAAGAAACGCCTTCCTCGAGTGTCTTGATTCCTCGAACCCATTAGTTGGCATCGGTCACCGCAAAGGCAGAGAGGCCGCTCGCACCAAGGTGGGAATAGCCATACAAGTGGATCGCTACGCCAGTTGGGATCCTCAAGGCCCCGGCGTCTAAACATTGCCGAAAGCTGGTGCGATGAAGGGCTGTGGTAGCGCTTGTTGCCTACACAGATGAAGAAATTATGTACTGCATCGCTCGTTATGGGGACTTATGTAAGCACCAAAATCGCAGTGATAACGTTTACATGTGTACATCATGGGCCACGATGGGTCCGCCCTTTTAGAGTGCTGGATGGAGCCGAAAGCTAGATTGGACGTATGACTTAATGAGAGCAAATTTTCTTCACCGTATGTGACAACACTAGCACGCGTGAATTGGAATTACTTTATCTTACAAAGCAGCGCCGAAAGTTGATCGTGACAAGTCGAACTGACAATGTGTCCGTGCAATGTGGTATACTGTGCGATGTCATGGACCGGACACCCAAGCGCCGAAAGTTTGTTGTCGTATGCATAAGTAGTTGTGACATGTACTCGTGCATGCGCCGAAAGTGTATGTCATGAAATTGTTCATACATATAATATGACATAAGTAATAAATGCAGAAAAAATTAATCCAACAAATAAATAACACTACAAGTCAAGAATGCCCCCCTCTCGCACGCTTACTAGGCCCTCCCTTCTTACGTTGTCTGATCTGCTCTGTGGGATAGGTCAAATTATCAGGTGGGTGCCTATGTCTTGCCGGCTGCTGTGGAGTGGCATCCTCTGGCTGCACGGACTCCCCCTGCTGCGTAGGCTACGTGACCGGAGGAGCACCGTACCAATAGTCTATGCCACCTTGCGCATCGGGTGCATCCGTCGCAAAGAAATCGTCCACGAACTGTGTTCGAGGAGAGACAGCAGGAACTGCAGAATGCCCCTGGGAAAACCCATAGTCGTAACCTGTTGCAAAATAGAGGCGATGCCACACTATAATAGTTAGTAACTACGCATAAAAATTAAGCGAACGATGATGCTAGTCTTGGTTGTAAACAATACTTACTTGTGTGCTGTGTGTACCCGGACTCCGGTGCGCGCGGAGTACAGTAGAGTCCCCAACCCGGTATGGGCGCCAGGTTGTCACCTGTCGGCAGGTAGGGAAAGTCTGGCTCCTGATAAGCTGCCTGCGTATTGTACACCTGCTGTGGCTGTTTACGTTGCGGAGGTTACGAAATGGTTTGAAACGAATGTTGAGTATGATATGAACTGGATGTTAAGCAAGGCAAACGTGTCGTACCTGAGGCCGCGGTGGTGGCATTCTCGATGCCGGAACCCCAAAGTCAGACGATCTCCCTGGACGAACAGGGGCCGGCATCTCCTGAAGTGAAGGCCGAGCGTGCGATGGACCGGCGTCGTCGTAGTGGCGACGTGAAGTAGAGGAGCGAAACTGGTCCACACTAGAGCGTCGTGGTAGTGGGGGCGATCCTGCCCGCCTGGAAGGCTGCACCACATCAGCCGCGCTCCGACAGGAGACACGACGAAGTAGCGCCGCAGCCCACGAACGAAAACTGCGAAGGACGGACGCCACGTCGTCCTACCTGACGTGCTGAGGCCTCGTCTCTAGTCTCTGTAGCAACGTGTTGGACTCAGTGTGAACCTGTTCCACAAACTCGGCCTATTGAACGAATAGGGAAGGGCATTAGAACAATTGAACCTGCGTGCACCACATTTAATGATAATCAACGAAAACAACGACATACCATTGAGTTGTACGCAGCTCGAGGTTGTGGGGCAAACGTGTCCGTGATCGACGCTTGGTGAGGGATAGACGTATCCCCTTGTGGCGGGAAACACCTCCAGCGCGTAACACTACGGTACCAACGAAGGTACTGTCCGTACGAAGCTCCGTCGTCTGGAGGTGTTTGGAGAACCAAGTGCTCCGCCGCATGTTCCCACTCCGCAACCGTTGGCGCGATCGTCCGAACAATGGTCCCCTCGTGGGACAGACCGAGCCCCTTCCGAGAGTACCTGCGTCGGACGTACTGAGAACGTAAGAAACATTTACAATGGGGTAAAACACACTACTTGAAATTAACATTGTTGGACATGTACTTAGTTGTGGAGGCTAACAGCTAAAGAGCGTCCACCTCTCGGAGGGTAGTCTTGGTACATGCCGAGCTGTTTAAGTACCCTCTGCACGTGGTACGGCTCGATGTGCACGTCCAGCACAAGGTGACAAGTGGTCCTCCAGAGGTCTACGTCGCACGTGCAGAGCTGCGCAAGACCGTGCGGTGCCCGCTCGACGACATCGTGATGCGTGTACGGGGTCCAGCGAACATGGTCGGGCGTAAGCTGATCGAAGTCCGCCACGAACTGTGTGTACACGCGACGAGTCATTCCGCTCACCCACCTCGGCTGCAAAAGCAAGAAATATATGATTAGTGCCCGTAAATGGAGATAATGCGCAGAATAAGAGAGTGCTATGAAAAATGTCTTGCAATATACAATTTACCTCGCGGTGTGTCCAAAGCGATCCCATGGTGGGACGATCGTCGATGTCTTCAAGTCCAGACTTGTACATCTCATCGACGCCGTAGCTTGCATACAACTGTAGCCGTGGCCTCCCAATGTCAAAGCGCTCATGCGCCCATAACATTAGAAGCAGAGGGCATCCTGTCAGAGAACTTGCCTTGCTGTTCCTGGTGCAAGCATCGCAGAGACCAGCGTACGTCGCCGCAAGAACAGCCGACCCCCAACTGTACTGCGGAATCTCCTCAACAGGTAGCTCGGCGATCTGCTCAACGTAGTGGATGAAGTGCTTGTCCACGGAGTCAGCGTGAGTCCCCGTGAACATCACCCACCCAAACAACCACAATAGATACGCGACTAAGTGTCGGCGCACTACCCAGTCCTCCTGGTCCTCTGGGAACACCTCCTGGTGGAACTGGTGCAACCAACTCCTCGTGGGCCCATGCCCATCTGTGAGATCCTCCAGCGGAGCAGCCACCACTCCACCAAAACTGGCCAACAGATCATCCGCCCATCCAGCATGGACCTGTGTCGGGCCAACTGCTGCACCCGCTATTGGTAGGCCCAACAAAAAAGACACATCCTCTAGAGTAGGTACCATCTCTCCAACTGTCAGGTGAAAGGTATGTGTCTCGGGCCTCCATCTATCCACCAAAGCACTAAGCAAGGCCGCATCAATATTGATACGGGGTGACCTTCCACGTGAAGGCTCAACCAAGCGTGCGAAGGTCAACAACCCAGCGGCTCTCAACCTGTTACATGTCAAAAATAAATATTTAGCAATGCGAGAAAATTTAAATGACAGCACGAGGTGACAAATGGTTTTTCACATGCCTTGGAGCCCAACGAGGATCGATACGCCAAAACTGATCCGGTCCCTGCATTTTCAGCACGTTGCAGAACGTCCCCTGACTAAGTCGTCTCGATCGGTGATGTTTATCGATCACCTCGTCGATCAGCGATACGTCGTCCCTGACAGCCATATCTACAAAATGTAGGAATATCAGTGTCGTGAGCATTAGAAATGAATTAAAAAATGACGAAATGAGCGTGAACAATTATGCACAGCGAAATTTTAATAGCATAAGTCAAATACTGATAAAATAAAGTGAACACACTGCGGTGCTGGTAAATATAAATATTACAATCCAAAAACATGAAAAATACTAACAAGTTGAAGTGAACACACTCTAGGACTGGTAAATATAAATATTACAAGACAAATAACTATGGATTATTTCTCGAAGTCGACCGCCGCCCTGGAACACGCCGAATATCGCCACCTTCTGGATCTTTGCCTACATTGTACATGCTGCAATCTTTACGGCTATGGTCTCCGCCGCATACAATGCAAGCCTTTGGACGCCGCGAACGGGTGTTCGTTTCAGCTTCATCCATGTGGTTCTTGATTCGACGGGTCTTTCGACGCCCCTTTGTTCCAACTAGCAAATTTAAGTCAGGGACCCAATTGGCTTCCCCTGGGGGTGGGCGAGTGAACTCACATACCGCACGCCAACCACGCAATGCACCGCGCCAGGTTGCCTCCCATGCTTCCTTACTAAAGTAAGGTGAGACGAATATGTTCGCATCGACACCACCTTTAGCGGATGTGGCAAGAACATGAGAGCATGGCAGATGTCGAAGGAAAGGCTTGTTGCAGTTGCATTTGCAAGCATGATAGTCTGGCCACAACGTGCACTCCAATATGATGTCCGTACTCCCAATACCGACACCACTCTTGTCACGCAGACGTACCTCAAACAACAACTCCCTATTTTCAGCAGGCCAGACCCTGTGCATTCCGCCCTTCTTGCTTTTCTCCTCCATGTACTGTGTGATAGTGGGGCTATACATTACATTAGGATTGGCAAGGTTAAGACTAGCCATGGCGTATCTTTTACAAAGATACTTCTGTGTACCCCTTGTGATGCCCTCCAGGATTGCAACAAGTGGTAAAGGACGTGTATTTTTCATCACCCAGTTGTACACTTCAGCAAGATTTGTTGTCATCACACCATACCGTGAACCATTGGTATCGTACAACAAGGACCACTTTTCCCTTGGCTCATGCTCTATCCAGTCAGTGAAGCACTTCGTAGCCCTCCCCCGCTTCCTACATCGAGTAACAGATGGTGATTCGTTTGGAACGGGTTCCAGGCCTTCCGGCTCTTCTTGTCGGGCAAGAACTGGTTTTTTCCGAACCTCTTGCATGTGAGTAGTGGTCAGCCAATCCAGCTGTTCCCATATGGCATCGAACTTTCTTTGCTGATTCTGCTTGCACAATTTTTTGAACAGGTCCATTAACCTCTTACTCTTGAATTGTCTGTAAAAATTTGCCCCGAGATGTCGCATACACCATCTGCTATGCAAATCTGGCCAGGAAACCTCCTCTGTTACATCTTCCTTTAGCTGCTACACCGCTAATAGAATGTCGGCATAGCGGTCATGCAGAACACACACATTTGGTCTGTTTTGAACAACACACCTTTTAATGTGACGCAGGAACCATAGCCAACGCAATGTGTTCTCGCATTCAACAAAAGCAAAGGCAACGGGGACGACATGGCTATCAGCGTCGACTCCGATTGCGGTTAAAATTGTTCCCCTATACTTGCCTGTCATAAAAGTACCGTCAACACACAACAACGGAATGCAATTTCGGAAGGCCTCTATCATGCACCCAAATGACCAAAATGCACGACGAAGGACGTTTTTCCCATTGTCATTAACCTCATCGAGAATAGCCATATGTGTGCCTGGGTTTCTGCCCTACAACACCTCCAAGAGTGGGGGAAGGTTGTGGTATGAATCTTCGTAAGTTCCAAATCTCATCTCCAGTGCTTTCTGCTTACCCCTCCAAGCCTTGTCGTACGATATCTCATACCCGTACTCTTTCTCCATGTCATGCATTATTGTGAACGGCGACAAAGAGGTTTTTTTTAACAACCTTCGAGTACACCATTTGTGCCACGAATGCAGCCGTCATGTTCCTGTGTACCAAAGGAGATTGTCCAACAAACAGGTATGCTCCTCAACCCTTGAAGCTACCCATAAGTTGTCATGTTGTGGCTTGTAACCATGCACTCTCCAAGGGCATTCAGGCTTTATGCACTTAACGTCATACGTCATCTGATTTGAAACCTTCACCCTGAACTCCTGCTTCTGCAGAAAAGCCCACCTCTTCACCGCGTCTTGTAGGTGCCCTTTGTCGTGAAACATCTGTCCAACTTGCACCTTCTCTCTATCATATCGCCAGTGGGCATCTAAACCATCGTTAACCCCTAGACGGCTCATGGATATGGTCGTCCAATCTTCAGGTACGTTGATTTCCTCGTCCCACTGTGCTGTATCTTGCCCTTGCACCACGAACGAAATATATTCCTCTGTCGGTGACATGGGACCGGGGGTATCATGACTAGAGGCTTGAGTAGCCGCGGTCACCCACGTGGCCCGACCCCCTCGGGGGGTTCGGGCCCGAGGGTGACGTGGCCACCCCTCCCTTTGTCTCCCCGAGGGGTCGGGCTGCTCCCGTTTCGGCCCCGAGGGCTGGGGCGCCCCGACCCCCTGTGATTTTGGCGCCACGTGTGTGGGTTAGGTGAGCACAGCAGGGCTCACCTAACCGCATTTATAGCGGATCAGACGAGTGCGCCACGCCGCATTTAATGCGGCGCAGCGCACGCTTATCCGGTCCGTGACTGGTCGCGGTGTGTGACCGGTCACAGACCGATCAGATCGCGGGTTAGGTGGCGACAGGCGGCCTGTGGCACGCCTCGCCCCGTCCCGTCAGAATGATGAGAGCCTCCTAGCTCTCGTCCCTAGCCGGAGCCGGCATGCTAACTCCTGGAGTTGGTATGTCAGTCCCGGTCAGATCCATTCCAGACTTCAGCGCAAGCATGACAAGGAAGTCGCTTGCCGTTTAATGAAGGTTGAAACGGGCGTCCACTGGGAGAGTTGGCGAGTGGGGCAGGAGGCGTGTACCGTGCCTGTCAGAGGTCACTTCCGGCTGTAGACTAGCCCTGATTGTAAAAAGAATGTTTTCTTTCTTAGGCAGCTAGAGGCCCATGTGGTGACCCCTTGCCAGATAAAAGGAGGCCCAAGCCTAGGAAAGAAGGGGGGGACTCTGGCGAATACGCTCTGGGGACCGAACTCTCTTTGTATTGCTGGAGACCCTCAGATCCACCAAAACACAGGAGTAGGGTGTTACGCTTCTCAGCGGCCCGAACCTGTCTACGTCGCCCGTGTTTTGTGCGTTTCCTCTCTCGCTGACGTTCCTCAGATCGAGGGCGAAGAACCTCACTTAGCGCCCCCGGCCGAACCGGCAAAGGGGGGCCCGCGCGGTCTCCCGGTGAGGAGCTCCACGTTCCGTCATCTGCGCGCCAGGTAGGGGGCGCGCGTGTCTTTCTAAGCCCTCATCCTCTTTCGTGTGTGCCAAGCTTCGCCCGGTCAGCCCTATGGCCGAACGGGCAGTGGCGCACAGCCTCTCTCCGAGCGCTAGCGGTGATGACGGGGAGCAGAACCCGCGCCGTCGGGCTCGCACCCCGCCGTCCCCCTCTCGCCGAAGTCTTGGGCGGGGGATGGCGCTCGAGGAGGTCGAAGGATCCGCGACCTCGCCGCTCGCGGGCGACGGGGGAGGACGGCGAGGCGGGGCGCGACACCGCCTCGTCTACGGCGACGGCGGCACGCCCCAGGGCGCGCTGCAGGCTGCGGGCGCGCTCCTGTGTCACCCGCCTGTTGTCCCCGATCCAGAGACTCCAGCCCGGCGTTGGCTGGATGACGTGGCCAACTTGGTCACGACGGCGCAGCAGCGCCTAGACGCCGGCGGGCGGTCCTCCGCCGCCGGGACCTCTGGCGCTGCCGCCGCCGGCTCCATGTCGTCAAGGCGGAGGGCACGGCGAACGACGGCCGATACACGCCGTTCGTCCGCCGTTCCCTCGTCAACGCCTCCGACCCAAGAAGATGTGCGTGGGGGGCTGGATGCCCGGCTCGATATCGAGCGCCGGCGCGACGCTCGTCGCGTCGCCCACACAACGGAGGGCGCCTCCTCGTTTGGAGCGCCACTTCGGTCCGGTCACGGGGGCCGGCCCCCCGTGTCCCCGGTGGGCGGTGCCGGCTGTCGAGCCTTTGTGGCGAGCCTTCGGAACGTCCGTTGGCCCCCAAGGTTCCGGCCCACCATCACCGAAAAATACGACGGAAGCGTCAACCCCGCCGAGTTTCTCCAGATCTACACGACCGGGATCGAGGCCGCGGGGGGTGACGACAGGGTCATGGCAAATTTCTTCCCCATGGCCCTGAAGGGTCAGGCGCGGGGTTGGCTAATGAACTTGCCACCCGCGTCGATCCACTCTTGGGAGGATTTGTGCCAGCAGTTCACTACGAACTTTCAGGGCACATATCCGCGTCCAGGCGAAGAAGCGGACTTGCATGCGGTACAGCGAAGGGACGATGAGTCTCTTCGCTCGTACATTCAGCGGTTCTGTCAAGTCCGCAACACCATACCATGCATCCCCGCACACGCGGTGATCTACGCGTTCAGGGGGGGCGTGCGGCACAACCGCATGCTCGAGAAGATCGCCTCCAAGGAGCCCCAGACCACCGCGCAGCTTTTTGAGCTCGCGGACCGTGTGGCTCGCAAGGAGGAGGCCTGGACCTGGAACTCCTCCGGCTCTGGCGTGGCAGCTCCGGCCGCCCCCGGGTTCGCCGCTCGATCAGGGCGGCGGGACCGGAGGAGGAAGAAGAGGTCGGCCCGTTCCGACGACGAGGGTCATGTCCTCGCCGTCGAGGGCGCTTCGCGGGCCCCTCGAAAGGGAGGCCTGCGAGCGACAAAAAGAAGGAGGCCGACGCTCCCAGCAGGGAGCGCCCGACCGGCAAATGGTGCACCGTGCACAACACCTCCCTCCACGACCTCGCGGACTGCCGCGCGGTCAAAAGCTTGGCTGAGCGGACGAGGAAGTGGGAGGAGGAGAAGAGGCAGGAGCGCCGTGAGGGCAAGGCCCCGGCAGCTCCCACCGACAACCGGCGCGGTGAGGCCAAGCAGAAGGCTCCCGCCGAGGACATCGACGATGGCGACGATGACCTAGGCTTTCAGGAGCCTGAGGCCACCGTCGCCACCGTCGATGGGGGAGCGTGCGCTCACGCTTCTCGCCGGAGCCTCAAGGCCATGAAGCGCGAGCTTCTGGCCGCGACCCCTACCCACGAGGCGACGCGGTGGGCGTGGTGGTCGGAGGTTGCCCTCACCTTCGACCAGACCGACCACCCACCGTGCGTTGCCCGGGGAGGACAGATCGCGGTGGTGGTTTCCCCCACCGTCTGCAATGTGAAGTTGGGGCGTGTCCTCGTAGACGGGGGCGCAGCCCTCAACATCCTTTCCCCCGCAGCCTTTGATGCCATCAAGGCTCCGGGGATGGTGCTCCGGCCGTCCCAGCCGATCATCGGCGTGACGCCGGGGCACACCTGGCCGCTGGGTCATATCGACCTCCCGGTCACCTTCGGTGGTTCCGCCAACTTCTGCACGGAGCGGGTGGACTTCGATGTGGCGGACCTCAGTCTGCCCTACAACGCGGTCCTGGGGAGGCCCGCGTTGGTGAAGTTCATGGCGGCGGTCCACTACGCCTATCTCCAGATGAAGATGTCGGGCCCCGGTGGCCCCATCACCGTCCATGGCGACCTCAAAGTCGCGCTTGCTTGTATGGAGCAGCGCGCGCACCAACTCGCCGCGGCGTCCAAGCCCGCGGGAGGCGACGAGAGGCTCAGCACCTCCGTCTCACCCGTCCCAAGGCAGCGGATGGTCATGTGCGACGAGGTCCCGGTCAGGGAGGTTGCCCTGGGCGACGGCCCGTCCAAGACCACACGAATCGGTGGTCTTCTGGACGACAAATAGGAAGACGCGCTCGTCTCCTTCCTGCGGGCAAACGCCGACGTCTTCGCCTGGAGACCGGCGGACATGCCCGGGTTCCCCAGGGAGGTGATTGAGCACCGTCTCGCCGTGCGGCCGGGCGCAAGGCCGGTCCGGCAGAAAGTGCGGCGGCAGGCCCCGGAACGCCAAGCCTTCATCCGCGAAGAGGTGGTGCGGCTTCTGGAGGCCGGATTCATCCGTGAGGTCATCCATCCGGAGTGGCTTGCGAACCCGGTCGTCGTTCCCAAGGCGAACGGCAAGCTTCGGATGTGCATCGACTACACCGACCTCAACAAGGCATGTCCTAAGGACCCTTATCCCCTGCCACGCATAGATCAGATTGTCGACTCTACCGCGGGGTGTGACCTTTTGTGTTTTCTAGATGCATACTCTGGTTATCATCAGATTTGCATGGCTAGGGAGGATGAGGAGAAAACTGCATTCATTACCCCCATAGGAACTTATTGTTATACGACAATGCCTTTCGGGTTAAAGAATGCAGGTCCTACTTTTCAACGTACTACTCGAATTTCTTTGGGTAGCCAGATAGGACGCAACGTTGAGGCCTATGCCGATGACTTGGTGGTGAATACACGCAACCAAGAGACCTTGCTCTCGGATTTAGCGGAAACTTTCGAAAGTCTCCGCTCCGCCCGCATAAAGCCGAACCCCGATAAGTGTGTGTTCGGCGTGCCTGCGGGCAAGCTTCTCGGGTTTTTGATCTCTGCCCGAGGCATCGAGGCCAACCCCGAGAAGATACGAGCTATAGAGCGGATGCGCCCCCCCCCAGCAAGCTTAGGGACGTGCAGTGCGTCACCGGCTACATGGCCGCCTTAAGTCGATTCATATCAAGGCTGGGAGAGAAGGCGCTACCCCTATTTAAGCTCCTCAAACGCTCCGGGCCGTTTACCTGGACGGAAGAGGCTGAGCGGGCCCTCACTCAGTTGAAGGCATACCTCAGTTCTCCCCCAATCCTAGTCGCCCCGGAGCCAGATGAGCCGTTGCTACTCTACCTGGCGGCAACCCCGCAGGTAGTCAGCGCGGCGTTGGTCGTGGAGCGCGACGAGGACAACCCTCACTCCGCGCGCGCCCACCCTGTGTCGACTCGACCCGGGAGAGAGTAGGGAGGAGAGGCCCTCGAGCCGAACGGCGGCCTAAGGCCCCCGACGTCCGGAGCTGGCCCTCCGCCTGCTTGTCCGACGGTGTCAGGCGCCCCCGACCCCCAGGATGGCCCCGGGGCCACTGCGGGAAGGCCGCGCCTGTCGCCCTCTGACCCCGAGGTCGTCGGTACAGAAGCCGAGTGCGCCCCGCACGGCCTCTCGGACGAAGAGCGCCCTGGAGACGCGGCCCCTAGCAAAGAGGACAGGCCCCGCCGAAAGGTGCAGCGGCCCGTCTACTTCGTTAGCGAGGCCCTCCGGGACGCCAAGACCCGATACCCTCAGGCCCAGAAGATGCTTTACGCTATTCTGATGGCTTCGAGGAAGTTGCGCCATTATTTCCAGGCGCATCGGGTCACGGTGGTTACGTCTTACCCCCTCGGCCAAATCTTGCATAACCGAGAGGGTACTGGACGGGTAGTGAGATGGGCAATCGAACTCTCTGAATTCGATTTGCGCTTTGAACCACGCCACGCGATCAAGAGCCAGGCCCTCGCTGACTTTGTAGCGGAGTGGACCCCGGCTCCCGAGCCCGTCTCCACCCCCGAGGCCAGCCCGGGCCCCTCGCAGCTGCCTCACACCGCCTACTGGGTGATGCAGTTCGACGGCTCCCTGTCTCTTCAGGGCGCCAGTGCGGGGGTCGCTTTGACCTCGCCGAGCGGAGACGTCCTCAGATATCTGGTCCGCCTCGACTTTCGGGTGACCAACAATATGGCAGAGTACGAGGGACTCCTTGCGGGACTCAGAGTGGCGGCTGGACTGGGGATCCACCGCCTCCTGGTGTTAGGCGACTCCCAGTTGGTCGTTAACCAGGTCTGTAAGGAGTACCGGTGCTCTGACCCGCAGATGGACGCCTACGTCCGCGAGGTGCGGCGTATGGAGCGCCATTTCGACGGGATAGAGCTTCGGCACGTGCCCAGGCGGGATAACGCGGTCGCCGATGAACTCTCAAGGCTCGCTTCCTCGCGAGCCCAGACCCCACCGGGCGCCTTTGAAGAAAGGCTTGCCCAGCCGTCGGCGCGACCCGACCCCCTAGGGGAGACGGACGCGCCTGAACGGCCCCCGAGGCCCGTCGGAGTCCAGGCCTCGGGACCCGAGGGGAGCGCTCCCAGCTCCCCTAGATTGATTGCTTGGATCACTGAGACCCAGGCGTACCTCGCAGATAAGACTCTACCCGGGGACCGCGAAGGGAGTGAACGCGTCCGTCGCATCTCCAAGCGCTACGTGCTGGTGGAAGGGACCCTCTATCGGCGCGGGGCTAGCGGAGTCCTCTTGAAGTGCATTCCTCGGGAACAAGGCGTCGAGCTTCTCGTCGATGTCCATGAAGGCGAGTGCGGAGCCCACTCCGCCTCGCGCACCTTGGTTGGCAAGGCCTTTCGCCAGGGTTTCTATTGGCCGACGGCTCTCAACGATGCGGTCGACCTGGTCCGGCGGTGCAGGGCGTGCCAGTTCCACGCCAAGCAAACGCATCAGCCGGCCCAGGCCCTGCAGACCATACCTCTTTCGTGGTCGTTTGCTGTCTGGGGGCTCGATATCCTGGGTCCGTTCAGGCAGGCCCCGGGCGGGTTCGAGTATCTGTATGTCGCTGTCGACAAGTTCACTAAGTGGCCCGAGGCTTATCCGGTCATCAAGATCGATAAGCACTCCGCGCTTAAATTCATCAGGGGCATCACTGCTCGGTTCGGGGTGCCTAACCGTATCATTACAGATAACGGCACCCAGTTCATTAGTGAGCTCTTCGGCGACTACTGCGAAGACATGGGCATCAAGCTCTGCTTCGCCTCGCCTGCCCACCCCAGAAGCAACGGCCATGTGGAGCGCGCCAATGCGGAAATCCTCAAGGGCCTCAAAACCAAGACCTTCAACATCCTCAAGAGGCACGGCGACTCGTGGATCGAGGAGCTGCCAGCGGTGCTCTGGGCGAACCGAACCACGCCAAGCCGAGCAACCGGGGAAACGCCTTTCTTCCTTGTCTACGGCGCGGAGGCGGTTCTCCCGTCTGAGCTCACCCTGAGGTCCCCTCGGGCCACCGTGTATTGCGAGGCTGATCAAGATCAGCTTCGCCAAGACGACCTCGACTATCTAGAAGAGCGAAGGCGGCGCGCGGCCCTCCGAGCCGCGCGCTACCAACAGAGCCTGCGGCGCTACCATCAGCGCCACGTCCGGGCCCGATCATTCTGCGTCGACGACCTCGTCATACGCCGTGTCCAAACGCGTGCTGGACTGAGCAAACTCTCACCAACGTGGGAGGGTCCGTATCGAGTGATCGGCGTCCCCCGGCCGGGCTCGGTTCGGTTGGCCACGAGCCACGGCACGGAGCTGCCTAACCCGTGAAACATCGAACATCTTTGTCGCGTCTACCCCTGATGGGGGTCGGGTGTCATGTCTCGGGCTCGGGCCAACCCCGCACCCCCCTCGGGCGTGCAGGGTTGGCCGGGGGCTACCACATGCATATACTTGCCTATTTTCTCTTCCGTATTTTAATAAAAGCACTTTCGATTTCCTGAGGACTGTGTCTGTGTTGTCGTTTCCTTTTGAAGAATCTTGGCTTGAACTAGCATGCTCGTGCTCGACCCTGCCCTCGGTGACCCGGGCCGTCTAAAACCGCCAGATGGGGCCCAGAACCGAGCCGTGCCCCGGGGTGCGGTGAACTCCGGGGGGGAATCGGCAAAGGCCCACAATCGGGTCCCCCTAACCCTCGGTCACCGCGCTCCCGGCCTGGCCAGTCTCGACACGCGGATCTCCCCAGGCACTAGCTCTGACCCGCGCCGTTTGAGGTTGGGGCCTGGGCACGAGCCCTTGTTCAAGCCAAGACACAGAAGGACCGCGGCATAGACCATCCTCATCTCATACGCACAACGAGTAGAACTGACATAGATATTTCAACCTTGTTTGATTGCAGATTAAACCAGTCTATACAAGAAGGGGGCTCGAAGGCCTCAGAAGAAGAAGGAAAAATTATTAAGATTGGCGGGGGCATGGGGGCCTCACTCCGACGCGCCCGGGTCGCCGGCCTCGTCGTCGCTGTCGTCCGTACCGTCGTCGCCGTCCTCCTCCTCGTCGGAGTCGAGGGCGAACGCGAGCCGAGGAGCCGTCCCCTCGAAGCTGTGGACGATGTGGTCGGCGGCGTCCCGGACCTGTGCGCGTGCGCCGTCCTCGGTTCCGGGAGGAAACTCTTCCAGCGCCGCCCACGGGGAGAAGTCAGGGTCCCTGGCCTGCTAGCTCGCCAGTACGAGCTCCACCGCCCCCCGGGCGAGGTCCCTCGAGGATGACTTGATCGTCTCCTCGAGCTCCTCGGGGAGCCGTTCGAGGGCCCCGGCCATCTCCGAGAGGCGCTGGGCGAGGCCCCCCTGGTTGGCGACGTACTTCGCGTACCGCCCGCCCCAGAGGCCCGCCTGCCGCCCGGCGCGGTCTAGACGGGAGACGGCGTCCCGAAGCATGTCGGGCCCTACCTCGCTCGCCAAGCGGAGGGCCTCGACCTCCCCGGCGGACGAGTCCAGGGCGCCCTGCAGCTCGGCGACGGTGTGCTCGGCGGCTGCGAGGCGGGCGGCTAGGTCGCCGTGGCCCGCGGCTGCCCCGCCGCTGTGCGCTCTCGCGTCCAGCTCCTTCGCCCACGCCTCGAGCTCAGCGGCCCGCTGGTCCAGCGCGGCCCTCTCAGCGCGGGCGCTTTCCAGATTGCGGCGCGCCTGCTCCTCCCACGCCGCCTCACGGAGGAACAGGCTGTCCGCCAGCCGCTGCGCCGCGGCCTCGGCCTCCTCGAGAGCTCGCCCCCGCTCGGTGAGCGCGTCCTCGCAGAGGCGGAGTGCGGACTCCTCTTCGGTGGAGGTGGCCTCGTGCGCCGCCAGCGTTGCCTCCCGGGTGGCGACGGCGGCCTAGCGGTCCGCCAGGGCGCTCTCCTTCGCGTCCAGGGCGCGGGCGCGCTCCTCCAGCGCCGTGACGCGGGCCTCAAGGGCCTCTTCGCGCTGGCGGGACGCCGCCTTGTTCTCCGCCGCCCGCCGTTCCCGGGCAGCGGCGGCGTCGAGGACTCCCCGGGCGGCGTCGAGCTTCTCCTCTAGCTCCGCCGCCCGGCTCCCGTATTGGAGGCGGAGGTCGTCCCGCGCCTCGTCAAGCACGGTGGTGGCGATGAGGGCGGTCTCCCGCTCCTCCTCTACCTCCCTGGCGATCTCCGCCAGGTCCCTGCGACGGGCCTCGAGCTGTGAGGCGTGCCGGCGGTGTGCCTTGCGGCCTGCCTCCACCATGGCCACCACCGAGCGCCGCCCCTCCTCGACGCGCGCCCACGCCGCGTCGAGCTCCGCCCGCTCCGCCTGCAAGGCCTCCATCTGGGCACTTAACCCGTCCAGCACCGTGCTGTTCGCGGCGGCCAGGGCCTGCAGGAGGGGTTTCGCGCTCAGCGGGGCAGCGGAAGGCAGAGGGGAGAGCCGCCTCGGTGTGGGTGCCGCGCGGCTCGGCCCGCCGATCGGCGTGCCGGACTCGGGGGCGTCCCCCGAAGCTGGCTCGTTCCAAGCGTCGCTCGGGGCGTCGGGCCCGAGCGGCGCACCCGCGGCCTCGTCGTGGGTGTCCTCGGAAGTCGTCGTCGCCTCGGGCGGAGTCGGGTCGGGGGCTTGGCAGGCTGCCTGGCGTGCACGCGCCGCCTCTGCCTCCCGGGCGGACTCCCCGGCCCGGTGGAGTCTGGCCTCCTCCCGAGCGGCCTTCTCGGCCTGGCGAACCCGGGCGGCCTCCTGGGCAGCCTCCTCGGCTTCCCGGAGGCGGTCCGCGGCTTCCCGCCGGTCAGCCTCCCGCCTCCGGGCCTCCGCGGTCGCCGTCTCCTCGGCCTCGGACCGGCCGGACTTGGAATGGCGTGGGGGGCGCGACGGGATCTCGCTGAGGCAGAAGAAAAACCAGAGACAAAAAGAAACGGGTGAGTAAAAACTCGCCTTGGGAGATGGGAGTATGAATACGGCCGCAGTGGGCGCAGGGACGAACCTGCGGGGAGGTCGGCTGAACGACCACCTCGGGGGCGAGATGAGGCTCCCCCGGCATGGCTCGGTCTCCCCCATTTTGCGGAGCCGTTTCTTCTTACGCTCCCTCTCGGGCTGCGGCGTCGGCACGGCACCCTCCGGGCGCCTGCTGCTGGCACGCACCGCACCGCCCCCTCGGGGGGGAGATGGGGGAGGAGTACCCTCCTGCTTCCTCTTCCCCCTGGCGTCGGCAGGGCGGCTGCCCCCCGGGCCCCCGTCGCGGGACCCAGAAGCACGACCCCCTCCTGCGGCTCCCGCCCGCGCCGTCGTGGCCTCGGGGGGCCCGCTCCCCCGACGCCCCGACCACCTGCATGATGGCCAGGATGTTGGCGCGCTCTGGGTCGCAGCAGAGGGGGAGGACCCCTGGGGGGATGAGGGATGCCTCTACGGAGCTGAGATTCAGCACCCGTTGGACCACCATCCTGAAGTCCTCAGGGTCCCAGTCCCATTTGCGCCCCTGGTGGGTCCTCAGGTGGTCCTCGGGCCCGGTGTACTCCCAGGCGCCCCGGGCGCGCCGCTGGAGCGGTGCGATCCGGCGACGGAGGTAGTCGCCGAACACCATGGCCCCCGTGAGCCCCTGGGATCGCAGACCCGCCAGGCGGTCAAGAACGGCGTCGTAGCCGTCCCCAGATCTACCGTTGCCCGCCAGCTGGAGGCCTGCGCCGGGGGCTGGCTCGAAAGTCAGAGGCGCGCTTCGCCGGCGAGGGGGGTGTAGAACCAATCGCTCTTCCAATCGTCCCACTTCTTGCGAAGGACGCAGGGAATGTAGCGGTTCAGCACCTGCCCCCGCGGCTGGAAGTAGCAACCACCGACTACCGTCGGTGGCGACACCGGCTGCACGGTGAAGAACCACCGGAACAGCCGGAGAGATGGGCGTACCCCGATAAACATCTCGCACAGGTGCGCAAAGATGGCCAACGTCATTATCGCGTTGGGGGTGAGGTGCGCCATCTGGAGATCGTAGAACTCCAGAATGTCCATGAAGAAAGTAGAGAATGGCGGGACCAGCCCCGCCATTGCGAAAGAGAGGAAGAAGACGGACCGCCCCGGGTAGTGTGGCGCCGGGCGTCCCTCGCCCAGCGCGACCACCTCCCGGCCGGTGGCAGATTCCGGCATGAATCGGCGCGGCAGCCCAGCCTGCCTCTCGCTCGTGATGCGGGAAGGCGGCAGCACGCTACCGTCGAGCGGTGCGGAGCCCCGTGCCATGGTGCCGGCGGAGGAGGAGCTTGAGAGCGAGCGCGTGCGGCAAGGGTAGGGCACAGGAAACGAAGAGTTAGGGCACAAGTGGCGAAGGCAAAGGGAAGAGTGGCGAGAGGAAGGAAACGAATCCCTTCCTCGGCGTCTTTATACCCTTGCCAACGCTATGCCTGGCTCCTCGCTTCCCGCGCCCACTACCTTGCCCCCTCGTTTCTCGCGCCCACGCCTCCACTAACCCCACTCGCCCGTTTACGGCGCACGCGGCAGACGTGCGGCCGTGGCGGTTGAGATGGGGCAGATTGTGCGCGCATTAACTACGCTCGCCAACCGTGAAAAACGCCATCATCATATCCCCAGGCGAAACGAACCGGCTCGTCCCGATTCGCGCACTGCTCGAGTAATGTAGTGGTCTTAAAGAGGCCGCTCATTATTATCGGTCGGTTTTCTCTTGCCGATGCGCGCGATTCGCGACCGTTGGGTTTCTGTCCGCCTGTAGGGACCGGTCCCACCTGTCACCGGGCCTAAGGAGTGGCGTCACGCCCGAGCGCTTCCCCTGAGGGGGGCGGTCACCCTGGCGTAACGCCGGGGGCTACTGTCGGTGACATGGGACCGGGGGTATCATGACTAGAGACTTGAGTAGCCGCGGTCACCCACGTGGCCCGACCCCCTCGGGGGGGTCGGGCCCGAGGGTGACGTGGCCACCCCTCCCTCTGTCTCCCCGAGGGGTCGGGCCGCTCCCGTTTCGGCCTCGAGGGCTGGGGCGCCCCGACCCCCTGTGATTTTGGCGCCACGTGTGTGGGTTAGGTGAGCACAGCAGGGCTCACCTAACCGCATTTATAGCGGATCAGACGAGCGCGCCACGCCGCATTTAATGCGGCGCAGCGCACGCTTATCCAGTCCGTAACCGGTCGCGGTGTGTGACCGGTCACAGACCGGTCAGATCGCGGGTTAGGTGACGACAGGCGGCCTGTGGCACGCCTCGCCTCGTCCCGTCAAAATGATGAGAGCCTCCTGGCTCTCGTCCCTAGCCGGAGCCGGCATGCTAACTCCTGGAGTTGGTATGTCAGTCCCGGTCAGATCCATTCCAGACTTCAGCGCAAGCATGGCAAGGAAGTCGCTTGCCGTTTAATGAAGGTTGAAACGGGCGTCCACCGGGAGAGCTGGCGAGTGGGGCAGGAGGCGTGTATCGTGCCTGTCAGAGGTCACTTCCGGCTGTAGACTAGCCCTGATTGTAAAAAGAATGTTTTTTTTCTTAGGCAGCTAGAGGCCCATGTGGTGAACCCTTGCTAGATAAAAGGAGGCCCAGGCCTAGGAAAGAAGGGGGGGACTCCGGCGAATACGCTCTGGGGACTGAACTCTCTTTGTATTGCTGGAGACCCTCAGATCCACCAGAACACAGGAGTAGGGTGTTACGCTTCTCAGCGGTCCGAACCTGTCTACGTCGCCCGTGTTTTGTGCATTTCCTCTCTCGCTGACGTTCCTCAGATCGAGGGCGAAGAACCTCACTTAGCGCCCCCGGCCGAACCGGCAAAGGGGGGCCCGCGCGGTCTCCCGGTGAGGAGCTCCACGTTCCGTCATCCTCGTTCTCCAGTTCCATCTCTTCCACTACCGCATCGTTCTCCTCCGCTGCATCAACAGCCAAAGGTGAGTCCGGCTCATCGTCATCCAATTCGTTAACCGGACAATTGCCACCGGGCACAGCTACATCTGCAGTAGCCTCCTTCTCTACTGCTTCCTCTTCACCACTCCTGCAAATATTAGCCTCTTCCATGATATGCGCTTGTTCCACCTCCGTACGGCTGCTCTCGCCGGTCCCAACAATATCTATTTTCTTTTGCACCAATATTGCTAGGCTATAACCTTTCTCTCTTACTTTAGCCACAAATTTTTTCCAACTCCCAGTAGATGCAACCTCTACTACTCTCTACTGTCATCCGTATTCACTCCTTACCGGCCACATGGCTTTTATGATGAATTTCTCAATCAAAGGATCTATCCCAAACATATTATGCAGCCACCCTAGCACTTCGTTCAAAACCAACTGGTCTGGTGTATTTAGGGTAGTATCAACGAATGCATATACGATCAAATCTACCCCGCTATCACAGAGTTGTATTGGAGCGTCACCATAATACACCCGAACGGGCACACCACCTGACATCCTGAAATAGCATGCCAATTGCTATTAATACGTCACTACCCAGTAAGGTGTCGTATGCTCTATGCTTACGTTATTGCTCTAACGTATTCAAACTATATTTCATTACTTAAATATGTGTTCCATTTGATTTTAACTAATAATAAACGTATAATACCTCCATTCCATTTTAACTAATAATAAACGTATAATACCTGTACTAACAACCAACAATGATTAATAAAAAAAATTATCGTCGTCCAAAGGGATTACAATTTTATACCTTCGCTGTCGTTGCTCTTTTCTGCACAATTGCGGACGTCTCCTACCCAACCACGTAGTAATTCCCTCTGGCCAAGTGACACAGCTCTGCATCGTAAATTTGACTAATTAAATATAATTTCCTTTCGATTCGTACTAACGCTCAACATTGATTTCTCCCCGATGATAACTATTTCACCATTACGAAATTGCTAATCACCTCAGCAAACATATACTAACTAACTTCGAATTATTTGCAACATACAACTAAATAACAATATCTACTAACATTACACAATGACTAATGGTTAACACATTCAACAGATTATATGTACTAACAACAATGACTAACGATTCACAAATAATAACATCGAAATAACAAACCTCATATTTACAAATTAAAATTTCACAACCTAACTTAGGGATTGCAGTTTTTTACCTTAATCACTGCAGCTACTTGCCTTCTCTTCTCGTGGTGCTATCTTCACGACGACATGGTGCACCGGCAGCCCACGGCAATGGCGACGGCGAGCTGGCGCGACGGCGGCTGGAGTTGGCGGCGGCGTGTGAGGCCAAGCTGAGGTGAAGAGCCGAGAGACGAAGTGGTCCTCGGTTGAAACGAATCGAGGTTATAAGCCGGCCTGTCGGCACGCGGTTGGTCGACAGCGGCGGTGAGCGCTGCCTGTCGCCACGCGGCTGGTCGACAGGGGCGGTGAGGGGCCCTGTCGGCACGCGGCTGGGCGACAGGGGTAGCTGTCGCGCTCCCATTGGCCGACAGGGCGGTGGCGTGGGTTCTGTCGAACTGCGGGCGTTCGACAGGGCCTGTCGTTTCTCCCCTGTTCGACAGGTGCTTGTGTCGTCTCACCCCAGGTCGACAGGCCCATATTTGCGCAATTTGGTGCTAAAGCCCACTACTTTTGCGATTTTCTATTAAAATCATATTATTTCTAAAAAAAATTCCCGGGAATCCCATGCGAAAATTTTCAAAAAGAAAAAGAAAAGGCTGAAAACGTATGGGCCAAAATTGATGATGGGCTGAAACCGATGGGCTATTAGCAATTTTGGTCGGCCGTGAGTGCATGCAGGCAACGCGGCTCGGGCGCCAGATCCGGCGGCAGTTGCTCTCGAGGACGCCCGATCCAAAGCGCCGGCGGCGCTCGGGAGGGAGCCAGATCTGGTGGCCGCTCAGCTCGGGGGCGCCCCAGCAGGCGGTCGAAGTGAGCACTCGCGCGGCGGCGGCGGCGGCAGATCCACGCCACTTGCACCGTTCAATCCACAGAGGGGAACCAATGGCGAAGCCGAGGACCCGAGCCCCAGATCTGCCAGGCGGCGCCGCGCACCTCCCATGGCACCACCCGCCGGCGCCGCTTGTCCCTACCGCACTCCTCATCTCCCTCGCCGCGCTCCTCGTCCGCGTGCTCGTCTCCGTCGGGCCCTACTCCGGCCAGGGCGTGGCGCCCAAGTTCGGCGACTACGAGGCCCAGCGGCACTGGATGGAGCTCACCCTCCACCTCCCCTCCTCCGACTGGTACCGCAACACCTCCGCCAACGACCTCGCCTACTGGGGCCTCGACTACCCGCCCCTCTCCGCCTACCAGAGCCGCCTCCACGGCCTCCTGCTCAACGCTTCACTCCCCGACGCCGTCGCCCTCCGCTCCTCTCGCGGCTTCGAGTCCCCTGAATCGTAAGTTTCCTCCAGTTTTACTATCTTCACTGCTTGTTTGTGTAGGGCCTGTTTGGGGCAGTCTGTGAATATGAAAAAGCCGGATTTTCCAGCTTCTGACTCGTAGTTTATTTTCTGTATTCTACAACTTCTGACTCCTAGTTTATTTTCTATATTCTACAACTATAGCTTCTTAGAATCTGAACATAAAGCTGAACTGTTTGAGGGTGCTTCTGATTCTGAGAGAAGACAGAGCTGCTAGAAGCTTCCCAACAGACCCATAGAATTGTGCGTTTTGATGCATTATTGATGCCTTTTCGCCTGCTTCCTTCAGGAAGCTGCTGATGCGCTGGACGGTGCTGTTGTCCGATCTGATGGTGTTCTTCCCGGCGGCGCTGTGGTTCGTCTGGGCGTACTTTAAGTGTGGAGTTGGTGGAACCGGGGAGGAGAGAATGGCGGGTTGGACGTGGTTGCTTGCCAGTTGCCTGATTAACCCATGTTTAGTGTTGATTGATCACGGCCATTTTCAGGTTGGAATAATATTGACAAGGAACACTTGTGTGACTTGGCGTGGGCTGTGTCATTTTTCTTTACATTTGCTGATAAGCAGTTACTATGTTTCAGTATAATTGCATCAGCCTTGGATTGACGCTTGGAGCGATTGCGGGTATTCTGTCAAGGAACGAGCTTGTTGCTGCTGCTCTCTTCAGTCTTTCAATCAACCACAAACAGGTATCCCTCTTGTGTGGAGAATTATTATATGATTCTTATGTGGCGTGGCCAAACGTGTAAACCTGTATTCCCTTCATAATGCTGTGTTTTCATATCCACACCAACTTCCTGTAAGAACGTTCACTGTAAATGCCAATTGCAGTGCACACCATCCCTCTGGAAATTGCATCAACAGCAAACTGATCCTTTCTACAATGTGTTACCAATGATTCCTGGGTACTTAGTGATCAGAGAAATCAAAGATACATAATGCTGGAGTAGGTTGTAATGTACCTCCTGAAATAATGCAATAGAGCAATAAACAATCATGAGGCACATATGTAGTGTTGTTGCAATAGCAGTATTAACTTTCAACATTTTATACATATTGAATGGATAACCAACTAGCTTGAGGTAGAAGTAGAATGGGTTGCTAATTGCTAGAGAGATGGATGTTCAAGGTGCCACATTGTTGACAAATAGAGTAAGATATGAATGCTCAATTAGACAGTTACCAATCCTATAAGTGAACTACAATCTACCATAATTTCTTTGTGATACTTTACTAATCTGTGCCATTTTGCGTAATCCGAGACGCAGTGTTAGGTTCTTATAAATATGCTATATGTTACAGATGAGCCTTTACTTTGCACCGGCTTTTTTTGGACATCTTTTGGGGAAATGTATCAAGCGGAAGTATCCAATTGTTGAGGTCATGAAACTTGGTTTTGTTGTACTGGGAACCTTTGCTCTTGTTTGGTGGCCATTTTTGCATTCTTATGAGGCTGCTATGCAGGTAATGGTATATGTACCATCCCAGTTACACTTTTTACAAGCAAGCGATATTCTGTAGTGTATAAAATTCAGTGTGATATGTAGCATCTTCTTGATCTACCACTAATCTAATCCTTCACATGCAACTTGTTTTTTTTTGTACGGTTGTCAAGCAATATTAATCTTATTACCTATATCTTGTTAGGTGATCTCTCGATTAGCTCCATTTGAGCGAGGTTTATATGAGGATTATGTTGCCAATTTTTGGTGTAGCACTTCAGTCCTTATTAAGTGGAAGAGATTGTTTGCAATAAAACCGCTGAAACTCATGAGTCTCTCTGCTACCATCTTGGCTTTCCTGCCTTCATTGGTTCAGCAAGTCAGATCACCAAGTAATCTTGGCTTCCTCTATTCTCTGTTGAACAGCTCAATTTCGTTCTATCTATTCTCATACCAAGGTATGTTAAACCTCACTAAGTCCATAGGTTCTGATTTTATTGAAGATATATAATGTTTTATTAATCTCATTTGGTTACCTGTTTGCAGTGCACGAGAAATCAATTTTGCTTCCTCTTTTGCCTGCAAGCCTCTTAGCACTACAAGAACCTCAGTTGTATGGATGGCTCATGTACTTTGGCCTTTTCTCAATGTACCCACTTATCTGCCGTGATAACCTTCTTCTACAATATATAGCTGTTCTTGGTCTCTTCGTTCTTATTTACTACTCTCCTGGTGGAACCTCCAAAAAGGAGGTAAGCATTCCATCTGGAGCCAAGGCAGTTCTGAGTCTGGCATTGTTATGTTCGCTCTTACTTCAAGTTTTGTACCTGCAAATAGAGCCTCCCAAGAGGTACCCTTTCCTCTTTGATGCATTAATAATGTTCATGTGCTTTTCCCAATTTGTCATTTTGACATTGTACACCAATTATAAGCAATGGATGTTGGACTCCCATTCTAGATCAGTAGGTAGGAAGAAGGATCTATGATCCAAATTCCAAAATTTTGAAAGCTAATGTTACTATACCATTGTAACATCGTGTGTTCCCTTGTAATGAAATTGATTCATTTTTAATGGAAAGGATGAATGTGTTTGCACATGGAGGATACAAATGATAGTAATTGCTGCGTGATTTACCACTTATGATCACTAAAAACCAGAATTCAGGCCATGTTGACCAGGGAAATCGATTCCGGTTGGGAAATGAAAATTTGATAAAATCAGGGTAAATTTGTTCAAAGGTTTGAACATGATTCCGAATTTAGGGTAAATTACTTTGAAATCTGAATGACATTTGACCCTAGCCTCTCCCTAGCCATGGTTTTGGACGGTTATGTGGTCGTGGCTGGAGTGACGAGGATGCTGGAGATACCTGGAATGAAAGCTCTTGGTGCTATATTTCTGATTCTGTCATCCTTTTTTTTCTGATGACTGTCTCATGTCATCTCTGTCCGTGAAAAATACTACTTTCTTTTTCTCAAAATAAACAAATTTAGTATGAGACATGAAATATTTTAATATTATAAATCTGAATAGGCTTTAGGATACGTCACGTTTTATACTAGGTTTATTTATTTAGGTTTGTTTATTTTGATATGAAAGGATTAGATATCCTTTTTGGTGTTCGCCACTTTGGTAACCTCCATTGATACAACTAATCCGGGTGTAGTAACAGTCAGCAGGGACCCAAAGGAGAATAGGTTCTTTCGTGGTGCTTCTAACTTCGTCGGGATTTTGGATGAATCAGGACAAGAAGCTTGTTTAGAGTTATGTTTAGAGTTATGGTGCTAGATGTGTCATATCTATTTAAAATTTGAGAGCATGAGAAAATTACCATACAAAATCACTCTTAGAGTGTAAATGTACCAACCACGTAAAATAAAATTTCTTCGCACCTCTATTCGATGATCCAAATTTCTTCACACCTCTACATACTTGATAATCCACTTGCTGAGGAAGAAAAAGGTCGACCACAACAGAATCCCAGTCTGATTATCTTCTTTTATCCCTCCGTTGTAATCAAGGACTAGATTAGACATATGTAATGTACTGATGCTAACACTACAGTGATATTGAAAAGTTATTTTTAAAATTCATACTCTTTACTTAAAAGGTGCAAATTAACCAATACTATCAAATAAAATTGCTATACATATGATCAGTGCGTATGACCCATGTCCGACTCAACTAGTACATAGACACAGTTGTTGTTTTACTGAATCCACATGGAAAAAAGCTAAATATAATGATTGGTGAATGAGGCGTGGTCGGATGCTAGTCGTACGTATTGGTCGTATATATAACAGGACTATCAGACCATCGTGTAGTATTCATAAATTGCATGAAGGTAATTAAATATTGCAAAGAGAATTCATCGTCAATGCCTCATGACATATCATTGTGAAGCATGTTTCCCACTTATTGCTAATTATTCAGTATTTGGTACCATTTTGTGCCAAACCTACAACAACAAATCCACCACTCAATCGTTACGGGAGAAACCAAAAGTACGAACTACATATACTGTGCTGCTGCTGTTGCTTTGCAAGTGGCAATGGATCAGGATCCTCTACCTTTGAAGTCACGTGACTTTGTCACTGACATGTGAGCTTGATGAATCATGGACTCACATCTTAGTGACAAAGGCATGATAATTTTGAAGGTAGAGGATCTCAATCAAGTGGGAACATGTTTTGCAGATTAAGAAAATTATTATATGGAGTAAAGATTATCAAGGAGACTCATCGTTAGAACAGTTCAATTCAGCTATAAATTAAATAAAATGAGTAAATTTAAGAAAACCCTAGGTTTTGGGTCATCCATAGCACAAAACCCCATGCATTACGATTTGTTTCGAAGAACCCTAAATTTTGAGGCAAAATATTTCAAAAAACCCTTTGTTTAAGCTTATATCGTTGTTTTTCCTAATATATCTATCCATAATAATTAAAAAAAAATTTAGTATATATACGTGTTAGCCTCATTTTAATGAGTCAGTTATTGGTAATATTTTTTATACAATATTTTTGCTTGTTTTTCTGTTTGTAAGTTGCATTGTGCGAGCAAATCCATCTCTGTGCACCTGGCTATGCTGACCAACAGGCTGGTTAGTGTTAAATTTCAAATGCGGCCTCTTACAATAACAGGTGTATAATACAGCCATTCTGTCTCATCTCAATCATCATGTTATCCTGTATATCAATAAAATTCATCCCTACTAAATATAATGCTATTTCTTTTTTCTCTCATTATGTCACATTACCTCAATTAGTTTTAGCCCTTGGATGATTAATCTATGATCCAAATTATTTTTCCTATTTTCTTCTCTTATAAATCATATCACCTTAGTTTTGACTTTGAATGATAATCTATATTATCTTATTTTCTTCTCTCATTAAATCACATCATTTTAGTTTTGCTTTTGAACGATTAATCTATATATGATTTAAATTGTTATAAACCACGTAATCTTAAGTGTTTGTAGCTTCTATTTTCATAAGTCGATCGGAGATGAAAATCATACAAAATGTAGCTATGTGACATGTTATTTCTATTAATTTCACACAAAACTCCCGCAGTAACGCGTGGGGTTTCATCTAGTTAGTAATATTTTCCAGTACAACAATTTTAAAATGCTGACGTTGCCCTTAAAATTATCATTTCCACTACAGCTATTCTTGTTAGTCTCCCTCAAAACAATTCCCTCAAAACAATTCCCTCGTTCGCAAGTTGGTTTGCGTCTCCAGATTGTACTCCCCCGTTTCATATTATAAGTCATTTGGTTGTTTTAGACAAACTTTTTTAAGTTTGATCAAGTTTGTAGAAAAATATAATAACATTTTCAACACAAAACAGACATATTATTAAAATATATTCAATGTTAAATTTAATGAAATACTTTGATGTTGTAGATGTTTTTACTTTTTTCTATAAACTTGATCAAATCTAAAAAAATTTTACTAAAATAAAAATCAAACGACTTGTAATATGAAACAGAAGTACTAATTTGTCATCCATACCTATTAGTTTTTCCTTTTCTTTTGAGAAAGAGAGAAGATCTCTTCCATTTCACTACAAGAAATGTACCGTGTTTCGATGGCAGAGCCACCACCCGGTCCGAGTTTGTCAGTGAACGCGTAAGTAGAACTTTGATGTTATTATTGGATAATTGAAAAATAGAACTTTGGTAGTAGCAAATGTTTAACTTATATAGATTTACTTGAGCGTTGAAAATTGCATGGCCCCGCCAGTTTTGAACTACAAACTCACACCACTCTAAAGTTTTTTAGATAATTCTTCCTAGTTCAGGTGTGTCCTTATATATACCCTTAAAAAAACTAATGTGAACGGTGTGGCTAAAAGTTTAGTTATTTCTTAAAAAGATTAATTCCTAATCCTAAGCACTGTATTTTCATTATCATGGAAAACCTGGCCTAGGGTAGCCTACATTATTATGCTTCTTAATTAATATATATATTGGCAAAGCACTGTCTATATTATCTTGTTTATTTTTTTTCCTTAGCTAATGGCTTGGTCAAAGTTAGTAGTAGCAGCAGCAAGTAATTAAGACGATAATTAGAAGGAGGAAAGACCTCAGTAGATCAGAATCCATCTGTATCACGTATGTTCACCGACCATGCATATGATGGAATTTTTTTACTGTAGTGCTCCCTTCCTAGCTCTATTCGGTTTCGCTCGTTCTTTCTTTTTCTATCGGGTTTCCTTTTTTAAAAAAACTTATTTGATTTCTTCTGTAAATACAATTGTATTTCATATACAACTATTGCTATCGATCCATACCGTTATAATCTGATCTCATCAAGATCTAACTGTATAGATTTTATTTTTTTTCTTAAATTAATGAAAAACTTTCTCGCCTTCATAATGAATGTGGTGTTTTTTTAAAAAACTGTTTTAATAATATAATAGATAGATAAACAACATATATGTAGTTTACCCGTGAAAGTTACTTTTTTATGTGTACTAGATTATTAACTTTAAAAATTATTATATTTTAGAGTATATTTTCTGGATACCCTTGAAAACTCACTCAATTTCTCTCATGCCCTTGAAATTTACCCTATCTCTTTTATACCTCTGAAATTTTAACTTATCCCTTCTATACCCCTTCCGTCAGTGAACCGTTAGTTGATCGTCTAATTTCTATAAAAATGACCATTTTGCCTTTACACATGGATGAACATAAAAATTTATTTATGAATTACATTGTTGAAAATATAAAAGTTTGTCGCTTGAGACTATTATAGTTATTTGCTGTGCAACATATTATTTATGATGAAATTTATTTTTAGACAATGAAAGAGAAAAAAATGTATATTTTATTTATTAAAAGTCATAAAAATAAGGAGCATTTTTACAAAGATAGGGCTACTAATGCTCATGATTTTTTTTGGACGCTCCTCATTTTTTTGTATGAATGCTCTCGATAAAAAAATCTATTGTCCTATTAAAATTTTAAATAAAAATTTTAATTTATTACATTTATTTTATTTTCAAAATTTATGTTCAAATTTTCTGCACTAATTAGTTAGTCTCATTAATTTCATAAAATGCATATACTATGTATTCAAACAAAATTGTCAATCATTTTTTAAGCTTATATTCAAACATATATCGTCAATGGCATAAAAGATATTTACAACCAAACTTAACAGTGAAATAAAGAAAAATATAATGGCAGGGACATGAAAGAAATCAAATTGAAAATTTGAGGGTATAGAAGAGACCGAGTAAATTTTAAAGATATGAGAGAAATTGAGTGAGTTTTTAAGGATATACAGATAATTTACTTTATACTTTCTCCGTCCCATATTAGTTATCGCTTTGATTTTTTCCTCGTAACGTTTGACCATTCGTCTTATTTGAAAAATTAATACAAATATAAAAAAGAATTATACATACTTAAAGTATTTTTGATAATAAAGCAAGTCGTAAAAAAAATAAATAATAATTTCATAATTTTTTGAATAAAACGAATGATCAAACTTTACAAACAAAAAAACACAAAGTTGTGACGGAGGTAAGATGGAGCATATAACATTTCGAAATTACTTAGGCCTAACACATGCGGAAGCAGCCACCACCGACCACGACACAGAGTCAAAGAGCTCAAGGCCCAGACGAGGCAAAGGCAGCGGCTCGCACGACTTCCCATTCCGCGTCCCACGTGTCGGGCGTCGGCCACGCTGCACGCACGTCGCCCTCCACTCGTCTGCTCTCCTCCCTTCTTTTCCCTTCTCCTCCAGTCCTCCTCTCTCTCGAAGCAGAAGCCACCTCACCTCGCCTCGCCTGCTCCCGCTGCCATCAAATCGAGGCCCCGATCTCCCCGACCCGCATCCACACCAGCTCGTGCTCGCCGCACCACCATCCTCCCGAGCTCCGCCGCGTGATCGCCGGCCGCGAGGGCCACCAGATCTCCGCCGCCGTCCGACAAGGTCAGAGGCATTGCCGCCTCCGCCTCCACTATTTGCTCTAGTTACTTTTTTAGCCTTGGCTTGAGCTGATCTCGATCTTGATCTTGAGATTTGATGAAGATCAGCTAGTTCATGATCTTAGTTAAGCTTTTGTGGTCCTAGAACAGGAGACAGCTGGTCAGGTTTACTAGTTCCATTCTTCAGCTGAGCCTTTCTAGCTTTCGTCTCAGGGCAGAGATCAGTAGATCTTTTCTTGCCTGATCTGAGACTGCATTATGCACTGATGAACTTATCACTTGTGGTTTTGGAAATCTCTTCCGTGTTTCGTATGATTATTATTATCTTTCCTACATGAGTCCAATCTCTGGTTATCTGGTATAATACTAGGTGTATGAATTAATCGCCAAATCAGGATACTACTACTCTACTAATGGGGTTGTTTGGATCTCTGGTCTTACCAAACTCAACTTTGTTAAACAGATTTTAGTGCTTGACAACCGAAAATTTTCTTTACATCATATAACGATAATACTATTCTCCACAAGCTTGTTATGTGATCCATACAACATTTTAAGTTGTTGCACTAAAATCTGTTTGAGAGGGTCAAGTTTTGGTACAACCAGAGTTCCAAACAAAATGTTGCTGTACAAACCACTGTGATGAACAGATGGTGTTTCATGTCACTAGTTACTATGATCTGCATGACGCCATTTGTCCTCTTTGTTGAATATCTTAGCAAATTCATTTGATAGTGAGACTGAACTGAGAAGTGGTAATTGCAGGAACTTGAACAGCCCAGGTCATATTCCACATGGGGAAAGACAAACAATGCGAAACTGTGGATGCAGTCGAGATGAAGCCAAAGGAGGAAGAGAAGAAGTCCAAGGAGGAGATACATCTCAAGATTAAGAGCAAGGATAAATCTTCAGGTGATGAGGATGAGAAGAAGGAGATTGAGATCGAAGTCAAAGCCAAGATTGTGGACAAGGAAGAGGTGAAGCTTGACTCAGATGATGGCACGAAGTCCGCGGTAAAAAGTAAGGACTCAAAGAAAGACAAGGAAAAGAAAAAATCAGACAAGCATGATGAAGAACACGACGACGAGGATGAGGAGGGAAAGAAGAAAGACAAGGAGATGAAAGAAAAAAAGAAAGACAAGAGTGATAAGAAGGAAGAAGGCAACAAGAAGAACAAGGATGGTGATGAGGAGGAAGAAGGTAAGAAGAAAGAAAAGAAGAAAGACAAGGATGGCGATGAGAAAGAAAGTAAGAAAGAGAAGAAGAAAGACAAGGATGGTGATGAGGAGGAAGAAGGTAAGAAGAAAGAGAAGAAGAAGAAAGACAAGGGTGAGAAGGAGAAGACGAATGATCCCACAAAGCTTAAGGCGAAGCTGGAGAAGATTGACACCAAGATACAAGACCTTCAAGTTAAGAAGGAAGAAATCCTGAGGCAGCTGAAGGAGCAGCTGAAAGAGGAGCTGGAAGGAGGCAAGTGCAAGAATACCACTGAAGAGAAGCCTGCACAGATACTGGATAAGGGCATCGAGCACAAGAAGCCCATTGAGGAGAAGCCTGCAGAGACAGTGGAAGGGAGCAGGGAGTGCAAGAACAATGAGAAAGAAGAGAAACCTGTTGCTGCAGCCTGATCTTTTTGAAACTCTAAAGGATGTTCAGAGTTGTGCTTTGTGCTTGTAACAACCATTGTGATCTTGGTCTCTGTGTGCAGCAAAGTATAGATATATCACATACTTTTGAGTGTAAGAATATGAGGGGTGTATCCTTGTCCAGGAAAATAGCCCTGTACTGTATACCGTATACGGATGGCTGAGAATAAAAGGATCTTACTACAGAATGCTTTGTGTGTTTCACTTCTGAAAGTATATTCTTCAGAGCGCTTTCATGGTTGCTGTCTGTCTGAATTTTGCTCTATGAATGAATTACATTATTTCCAGACCAGGACAGGTATGCTTGGATATGATCATCATAACTCAGTTCCCTGCCTTATATATGTGCTCACTTGAACTCAAATAGTACAAGATGTACAGTCATCAGAAAAACCATATGCTGTATTTGCAGGAAATATTGAACAAATGTCAGTCAACGTTTCTACTCAAACAAGATCTCTCTTATATGCTCCATAAACATTTCTTCGGTTGCTATCTATTTGAATTAGGTTCATTGAATCACATTATTTCCTGACCATGTGACAGGTATGCTTGGATCTGATCATCATAACTCAGTTTCGTTGCCTGATTTGTATATTTGCTTATTCGAATTCAAATAGTACAGAATGTAGGGCCAAATCATCAGAAGAACCGTATGCTGTAGTTGCAGGAAATATATTGAACAAATGTCAGTCAAAATATTTGTGCTCAACAAAATCCCTCTTATATGCTCAATATACATTATGCAGCGCCTGCTCATGTGTAACACTATTAAACCCACCAAACCTGGCAGTGTTATCTACATTGCTAAAGGACTAGAAAAAGAAGTCATGGTGGCTGTCGAAATGGCGGTTTATTTCGAGCAAAGACTCTCCAAATACTTCTCCACGTTGTCTAAGCCGCATAGCTCCTTCACCGTGGGCATGATGGCAGGAACTTCAAGATCAAAGAAGGGAGGTGAAGATCCAGACATGGAACAGTCGTACCCCTCTCTTGCTGCTCTAATTGCTTCCCTTGTGGCACAATGCACCGAGGCAGCGAGTAGCAAAGGCGGCTCCCCAGAAGCTGCAACCAGGGAGATGTCAGTAACACAGAAATTTGGGAGAACAAGAGGGTGACTAATTTAACTATGCCCCAGATGCTAACACAAAACAGACTTGAATAAAGACCTAGAAATTGCCATGTTAACTGGAGAAAAAAGAGGGATATCTATGTTGATTGTGTATTGCATCCAAATTATAATGGTGTTAATTGATTGAATGCATATTAGAGCACTATAACGGTTCTAGGTTTGTAATTTGGTATAGCAAATATGATTCTACTTTCAAGTTTCAATATGCTATAATCTAACTGTGCAAGAAATTTGGTAAGTTGTGTAGATAGTGGCCACTAACAAACCAATTTTATGAGTTAAAAAATAGCTAAATTTATGAGTTGTTTTGATGCAAAATACCTTTCGAAGAGAGCACACGTTTCTTGTGGAATCCACTGTTGAGTAGCTTAACGTTGAACTGTTTCGGGATGTTGTCCACCGTAGGAATCTTGTATGTCCAAGTCCCATCTGAGACAACCAGCCCATCTGAGTTCGTCACGTACTCCTCATTCATGAAATAACCAATTCCCTGGACAAAAGCCCCTTCAACCTGAAAAAAGAGAGCAAAGGATCAAATATGTTAATATATAAGTAATGCCAGTAAAATTAAAAGATGGCACATAAACCATATAAATATTAACGCACAACCTACTACTGGCTAGAAGACTCTAAACCTGGCATTCATTTCTGACTTGTCAATTTACTAATAGAACAAACGGGAATCATTTTGTTTGGTTCCTTAAGGAAGTTGAACTTTTGAAGGTGAGGACACAAGTAAGAATCTGGTACAAAACCCATAAAATACCAACCTGCCCCAAGTCAACAGCAGGATTTAAGCTCCGGCCACAATCGTATATAAGATCACTACGCAAAATTGTGGTGGCTCCTGTCAGAAGATCAATCTCTACCTGCAACGACCAATTTCCATTTGAATGAGTAAGCACCAGAGATTTCCCTTTGAGTGATCATGACCGTAAACTTGTATATATTTCAGTTTTCTACTATCTATCGTGTCACTCTGAAAACAGGGGTGAAGTTTTAACCAGGTTACCTCACTAGCAGCTGCCCCATAGTTTAGATAGGAACCAGAAGCCCCGGGAACGTAGAGTTCTCTAGCTGATAAGTCCACACCTACCATTTTTGCCTGCATATAAAATATTGCAACATATTAAGATATTGAATAAATTACTTTGTGAACATGCAACAGACCACGCTAGCCGGAGTGAATGGTTAACTTCCTATGAATACATTTTTCTATCTGACATAGCATGCAGAAGACTATAATATATCGAGGGAAAGAAGAAAAAAGTTCCCTAATAATACAGCTGAGCAAGGGAAATATTTCCAAAAAAGAAAATGGAGACGATCATTCTGATAATAGTTGCTAAAGCTGAAATTATTATAAACCTGTGAAATTAGCTCATCCCATGAAACAATTCCTTGTTTTTCTTGCAATTGCTCCTTGAGTGGTTTCAGCCTGTTGACCAAGATATTGCAGGCACGGCGAACTGCCTCACAGCTAGATTCTGATGTTGTACTCCCTGAGGTCCACCCTCCCTGTATCACGCTCAGTGTATCTGCTTGAATAATTCTTATTCTCTCCAACAGTTCTTGCCTTCTATCAGCCCAAAGCTGTCCAAGACCGAACGCTGCCATCTGCTTCACTTTTGTCCAAAGTCCTTGGCCTAGCTCAATGCCTCCAACTTCAACAGCAATGGATCCATCATTGAGAATAGACACTTTACCAGGCGTTGGCTGAGATAAGAATTTATGCACTATTGGCACAACAGAAAGCCCCCGCTTTTTCCATCTGTTGCTTTTGTTGAAGGACCGAATCATTTCAAGTTGGTGCTGGTAATTTGCTGATGTAATCAACTGATTGCAGATAGAGGGAAGTGTATACCCCAAAGCATCTTCCATGCACTCACTATGATACAAAGTGAGGCTCTCCACTGTGTGAAGATTTCTCTGCCTGACCAAATTAACATCAGTACAGAGCACAGCAGCGACATGCTCAATAATAGCTTCAGCGACATAAGAACCCTGCACTTCTCCAGGACCCCGCATTGCAGATCTGGTTGCAATGTTTGTTTTGCAGATTCTTGCATCATAGGAGAAGGCACCCCAATTATATTTCTTAAGAGCCCCTATGAAATTGTGAGGAATCATTGGACTAACATCCTGGGTCATTCCGGCATTTACCAGCAATTCTATATGTAGCGCTGTGATGTTTCCATCTGATTTGAAGCCTACAGAATAGCATATTTTCATGGGATGCCGGCCCCCCGTCATTATCATGTCAGTCTTGCGATCAAGATATATTCGGACAGGACGCTGCAACTTAAATGCTGAAAGTGCACAAGCTGTTGCCACCTACAATTAACAAAAACTTAGTATGTGTTCCACTAACAGTTACTAACCAAACACAGTTGTAAAACAATCATAGATCAAATACTTATGAAGCACCGAAGTTAACAAGGTCAGAAGGTCTGATCTATGGACTAATAAGACTCTTAAGGCATCAGTAAGATTGCAATTCTCCCTTCCACATGTACTCACTTAGCACTTAAAACTTGACATGAATTCTCTCTTAGAATATTTGATTGATTAAAGTGAACACATATGGGTTTTTGAGCATAAGGAGGCTGCAGTACAGAATCTACTAGCAAAAATCAAGGAGGAAGCAAGAACCTGGACATTGGCAGGGGCAAAGTGGCCGCAGGAGCTGCTGCCAAACGCTGTATAGTTTATACTCCTTTTTCCCTTTTGCCCCTAGGGTATGTATTTTTTTTTACCTTTTTATTCAATGAAATAGCACAATCTCATGCTGATTCCTTTAAAAAAAAGTGAACACATATAAAAGTGACCATGCAGCTTTAGTATCAGTGTAATGTCTGCGACATTTTCCTAGAGAAATATGCAAAAAGGTCCGCAGCATTTAAAACACCAAGCCCTGTAAATAATGGTAGTCATGATACTTACTGGTAATGATCTGACAGCTTTGCCTCCAAAGCCACCACCAACTCTTCTAGTAACAACACGAACATTATGACAAGGTAAACCCAGGCATTTTGCAATGGTTTCTTGTGCTACCTCCGGGCACTGGCTTGAGCTATACACGACCATACAGTTATCCTCCTCAGGTATGGCTAGAGCAGTTTGTGTTTCCATGTAAAAGTAATACTGCGAGTGAAGGTTCACCTGCATAAAAGTGTTGTCAGCTATGACCTGTAGCAGTGTATGATGATGCCAAAGATATGTGAAAAAGGATTAACCGCCAAAATGTGAACTTCCAAGGTAATGCAAGGGGAAACATGGTAATTAAAATTTTAAATAATTAGAAGTAGGAATTGGGTCAATAGAGGATGTACAAGGTGAGATAACAGGCTGGACGGAGTCATATATGAGAGAGAGCTATACTTCCATCGTCCAAAAATTATATATATGAGAGAAAGGCACCCTAGATTGGGCAGCAGAAAATCAAAAGAGAAGGTAAATAAAAGCCATGCACACTTCACAAATGTTGTTTAAGAAAAATCACTTTAGTCATCCATGATTGCGCAACACAAAAGTAGCAAACATTGAACTACAGATTTGTCAGATTCCACCCTGCATAGGGCCAAACGCCTAGTGCAAAATCATCAGAAGATATTCATGTGACCAATGATTTCTAATACTGGATCAAGCTCCCACTGTCTACCTTGTACCAAAACAATGGCTAAAGGGCAGCATACAAATAGGCGCATGAAGTGTACCTCAGCTGAATATATTTTCTGGTCAGCTTCTGCCATCCCTTTTGAGAAATCACCGATCTTTTGGGGAAGAAGAAACGG
Source organism: Oryza officinalis (assembly GCA_008326285.1). Taxonomy (NCBI): domain Eukaryota; kingdom Viridiplantae; phylum Streptophyta; class Magnoliopsida; order Poales; family Poaceae; genus Oryza; species Oryza officinalis. The sequence continues at coordinate 6,188,110 of BDMV01000007.1, forward strand.
TAGGATTTCAAAATAACTACCTCTTCTCAGAGCCTCCTCAATTGATAAAATTGGAGCATCTAGATTTTCCATGCTATAGTCGACCAATGCTCGACTGGCAGCTATATTGGCAATTTTTTGTGTTTCTGCAACCTTCAGTAAAGGCACAATTCAATGTTAATTCATAGAGTGAAAGTTATGACCTACAATATAAAAATAAAAGGATAACTTGAAACTTTCTTTAAATATAAAACCATCAGTGTAAAACCCATACCACAATACCAAGTGGTTCCCCGGCACATTGAGTGAGTGGATCGCCAAACAGAGGTTCAGGTCCAAATATAGTGTTGGCCCCAACATTGCTGCCTCCTTTAGGAATATCCTTGGCAGTAACAATTGCCACAATTTTTAGCTGCTCGAGAGAAGGGTTCAGTTCTATGCTCTTCACATGAGCTAAAGGTTTTGTGCTATATACAAATGCTCCATGCAGGCAGTCTTTTGGGGAAGGGATGTCATTCACATATATAGCCTCACCTATATATAGTGATTTCTGTGTCAGCATTACTGTTTACTTGCTAAAAGAGCATATGATGAAATCCAATGCCACCAATCATTAATTTACATAAGAAAACTTAAAGTAAATTTAAAACGACTGATAGTCACATATATATAATTCCAACTAGAAGAAAATTTAGCATAAAGCAAATGAATGAACAACATAAACAAGGAAACATAACACACTAGATAATCCAATTTCTATCCATCCTGTATAATTACTACATATGCCACTCTGAAAAAGAGAACTGAAAATTACATATGACTGAAGAAAATCATAAGGTACATACCAGAGGCCTGTAGTTCTGCTCCAACTTTCTTGGCTGGTAAGCCAACTGGGAGATACTCTTCATTGATCTCAACGACCTGTTTGGATGATTCAAGTATGCAATCATTACCATGTAAATCATATTTCACATTATTGATCTCCTTAGGTGAAACATCAACATGTGTGTCGGGTCCACAATTCATATTTCCATTGTTATCAGAAATTATATGGCCGTTCAGGTGGACTACTTCTACAGGCTTGAAAGTTCCTTTGGTTATTGGATAAAGAAAACTAAAAAGAAAGGCAACAGCTAAGCTTGATCTGTAAGCAGCATGTCTTGTGCCTTCCGCTGGAACAATTGTTTTCTTGAGAACCATGCACGCTTCTAGTAAGAGTGATGCGGTAATGGGTTTACCCACTAAGAGACTCTCAACATTTGTAGCCCTGATAGCATGTTGGGTTCCATATGCACCAAAAGCTAAACATAGCTTCTCCAATATACAGTTTCCTGAAGTTCCGTCTGAAGATAATTTAGCCAGGAATGCAGAATTAAGGTATGAAACAGCGTTTCCAATAGGACGTGGGGCAGCTCGGTATGTCTCAAATAGCACATAACTTGCTGGTTCGTCTCCTGCCGTATTTACAGACTCAGAACTTGACGAGATGACACTTGGAGTACAGTGAGGAATGTAAATGCTTAAGAGCAATGTCTTGCAATCACAAGGGGGCATATCCAGGAATTGCTCCAGCGTGACATTCATCCTTTCTGATGATACCTGGATGCGCACTGATGAACCGGCAGCAAGCAGAACCGTTGCAATGTCAGAGGCAAACTCATCCCTCTGAGCCATTATCAGATTTCCACCCAAGCTCGCCATGTTGCGGACAAACTGAGAAGCCACTTTCTCCATATGATCAGCAATCTTACAAAACACCACGTCCTTGTAGCTGTTGCCTTCTCCTCGTAAAATATCGATTACCTCACAAATCGACGTCGCGGCCCCAATGTCAACACGCTTGGCATCCTTGCTAATCGAATTCAATTCTGGAATTGCTCTCAAGTCTATGTACCTATCATACAGCTCTGCATCCCTGTAAACACCGGAAGAAGTGTTGCCCACAACCACCTTTGTTCTACTTTTATCAGATGACGATGACAAAGAACCTATCAGATTATAATACTCCTCCACACTTCGAGGTTGATACCAAGAGCTCACACTCCCCATAGATGCTGATGAAATGGAATGATCAATCCCCAATGAAAATCTGATTTCATCCTTCAAGAACTCCGGGAACGTGGCGATGCTCCCCTCCTTGTACGGCGGCAATTTGGAGACGATGGCATCATCGCCCTTCTTCCAGAAGCAGTTGAGCCCCAAATCCTCCAAATCCACGTCGGCGGCGAAGCTCTTGCACGCGTCGGCGATCGGTCGGTACCCCGTGCAGCGGCACAGGTTCCCGGCCACCGCGCGCTCCGCCTCTGCCGCCGTAAGCCTCGAGAACCCCTCCACGGCGGCCTTCTTCCCGTTCCCCTCGGCGGCCACGAGCGCGCCGGCGAGGGACATGCACATGCCGGGCGTGCAGAACCCGCACTGCGAGGCGTGGAAGCCGGCGAGCCGCTCGTGCACCGCGTGGAGGCCGGCCCGGCTGCTCCCGAGCCCCTCGGTGGTGGTCACCGCGCGGTGGTGGAGGCCATGCACCAGCGTGAGGCACGAGCTGACCGCCGCGTGCGTCACCTCGTCGGCCTCCGCGTCGTACGCCGAGACCACCACCACGCACGCCCCGCACCCACCTGCAAAACCAAACCAAACCAAACCGAAACCAGCATTCGCCATCAACCTCCAACGAGCGAAACCACACCCACGCACGCGCTCCGGCGCTCGCCGGAGCCGATCGAACGGAAGCAAGCAGCCGAGGAGGAAGGGGAGGTGGTTGGGATTGCCTTGCCTTCGCCGCAGCCGAGCTTGGCGCCGGTGAAGCGGGTGCGGGAGCGGAGGAACTCGAGGAGGGACTCCCCGGGGTCGCCCCCGTCACGGCGGAGCTCGAAGCGCTCGCCGTTGACCGCGAAGACCACCACCTCCTGCGGCTGCGGCGGCGGCGGCGGCGGCGACGAATCCATGGCGGTGGAGGAATCCGATTCCCATCACGCCCCATCTCACACTCCCCTATCTATACCAACACCACGCCACACTACCACCCAAGCAGTCTCAGTATCAGTCCAGCGTGCGTGCGACGCGCGAGAGACGAGACGAGACAACCGAAGTGGACGCGAGCGCGTGTCCTGGGACGCTGACGGGTGGGCCAGGGGAATGCTGACGTGACGGCGTGGCGATGACTCGAAGCGACGGCTCGGTCGCTGATGGATGGGCCAGGAGGAGGTGGGGCCCGCGGGTGATGCATGGGAGCAGTTAATGTCTTTCGTGGGGTTAAAGTTAAAAAATACTTTCGACTAAGTTTGTAGAAAAAGTATCAATATTTAAAATATTAAATTAGTTTTATTAAATTTAATATTAAATATATTTTTATAATATATTTTTTACAAAAATATTACTATATTGTATACAAATTTAATCAAACTTTTTTATTGAGAGAAAAATATCAAATGATTTATAATATAATATGAAAAAAAAAGGAAGGGAGTAATTTTTTTTATCGGCGGGGGGGCGGGGGGGGGGGGGGGGGGGGANGTGGGGGAGTCGGGACGATGAGGCGTTGACGGTGGACGGCGGCTTGCCGTGCGGGAGAGGATCATAGGAGCACGCGCCGACCACGTGCCGCCCCCGGAGCTCTCGGTGGTTCATCTTTGGATGCTAGTACGAGATTTTATAAAGTTTTAATATATTATTTTTGTTGGATCCTACAGCGAAATTGAGCGATGCTGTTACGACAGGAACACTTTGCCAGTTCCAGATCAGCGATATTTTCAAAGTTTTTCTTTGCTTTCGGTTGTTCGATGACCTAGGATGCTATCCATTTTAATTCTTGACAATCAACGCGGTAAAGTATTTCATTGATTGTCATAGTTTACCTCGTTAAATCTTATCCATATCACATTTTGTTACCAGTGTCGTTTCTAACATTGAACCACCCTGGTGGACCGGACAACGGGTATCTTATCCCATTTCTACTTATATTAGGCTATGTTAGTCACAATGTTACTCGAGATTTAGCTTATTAGTATGCTGCGTTGGACACGGTAATTATTTTTTGTTCTGGGTTCACAATTGGTTGTTAGTTCTAGATAAGGTATTGGATCTTTCTCTTTGCCTCCGGTTATTCGGTGATGTTTAATGCTGTGTTTCTTTTTTTTTTCACAACAAAACATGCTACGAAGTTATGGGTTATACTGATAAATCAATTTCAGAATTATGATTTGTGACATGGAAGTCTTAAGTGTTTGTAAAACCGTATGGTTATCACGTGGTTATCATGATTATCACGTGCGATAATCTTCTTATTTTTTAAAACCATGATAAATCTCGCAACAACTGCATGGTTTTTGGTTTTTACGACAACCATATGGTTACCGCAATAACCGTTTTATCGTGAGGTAACGATAAACTCATTTCAAATGGTTTGGTGAAACCAGATCTTTAACCAGACAAAGGAGTAGTTCGTCAGTCCTAGATCATCTATTTTTTCAAAAAAAAATCTCCTTCGGTTGTTCGATAATCTCTGAATGCTTAGATATCAATTACGCCTTTCATGACGGAACGCACCGCGAAGCTGACCGATACTGATACATAACTTTCAGATTCAGATTGTGATATGACACGGAAGTCTTAACTACCTACGTTTGTAGTATGTCAGTCCAAGTTTATACTCCCTCGCTATTAATTTTTAACATAATATTTGACCATTAATTTTATTTTTAAAAAATATAAATAATATTCTATTTGTTTTGTTGGAACTTATCTTATTTTTAAAGAAATTTTAACATTAGATTATACTTTTACATATTTATATTAAAATTTTAAATAATAAGAATGATAAATAGTATGTGAAAAGTTGATGGTGTCATATATAAAAAGATAAAATATAGTGATATATTTTTTCAAAGTTTTTCTTTGCCTGGGCTAAGTAGAAGCTAGTTGTAGCCTTATTAGCTACTTCTTTCGTCCCAAAATAATGCAATATATGATATGATTAGATCTATCCTATCTTTATCTAGATTTGTTATATTAGAATAAATCTAATTAATCTCGTCCTAGATTATACTACTGTTGACGCCAAATCTGTACCGCCGATGTAGATCCGGCGTGCGGACGCACGAAGGCCTGAGAGATCTGCTTAGCTCCAGTGCAGGTCCTAAAATTGATGAAGCGCGGACGTGCCAATCAGTTTGATCCTGCCACTGACAAGATATGCAAAATAGCAGAACAGAAAGTCTATCGGCCGGCCGATAGGGCAAAAACGTATCGGCCGATAGGCCGATAGCCAAAGCAATCGATCAGCCGATGGGCCGATGGCACAATTCCAGCTGATGTACTGAGCAAACATCTATATAAAGACGATCAACTGACGATGACATGATGATGTAGCAATATGATATAGCCTAATCCAAATAAATATAAGATAAACATCGATCTGAAGATTAAAGCACACATCGGCCGGAGGTCCGATGGCAAAAACTCTCAATAAACAGACAAACAATAAATACTCTGTTGTCATCGGCCAGATCCAATCTATATATAAAACTCTTGGACCGATGCAACGTCCAGATAACTCACCGGCTGAAACCCCGATGAAACCCTTATTGGCAATCAACAAGCAGGCTAGAGATTACGGTTCTAATCACGACTTGGTAGGTCAAACCGAACTGATGCAGCACTAAGTATGAAAAGAAACGCAAGATCTAGACAATCAAGCCCTTGACTGATTTTCAGGGTGGTGGATACCTTAGCCAATCTAATCTAGCAAGGTGATTTAGTCAATACCGGCATAAACTCTAAAGCGAATCTCAACCGATAAGACTAAATCAAGAAGCCGAACCAGATTGACTAAGATATATGATAGTAGGTGCTTACGTTGACGAGATCAGAACGTCGAAGCCCTGGCCCCGACAGCGCAGGCAGCCATAACGAGACTTACCCCTCGCGGAAAGGGCATGAACTCGCCGGAGAAGACGAAAAGTAAAAGTTGGCGATGCGCCGAAGTTGTATTGATCGTGAGATGATTTTACATGAACCTTAGACTTACATATTTATACTCATAGACTAACAAAGATCCTAACAGATTACGACTCAAACTTTCCTAAAGATAAGAAGGAAACTAACAAACTTATACTAATTAACAGATACAAGCCGCATTCTCCTCAAACTCGGTCTTCTCTAGATAAGATCTTCCCGAATCTAACAAGAATCCGACTGCTTTTGGTGGTTGGTTTGAGATAATCCCCATCGGCCGATGTAGAACTTCTAGGCCGATACTAGCTTTGAGCCGATATAAATCCTGGGCCGATAAGGACTTCGGGGCTTACCAAATTCTGGTGTTAACAACTACCTCTGATTTTATAACTTTTATGTTATAAGTTGTTTTGATTTTGTTTCGAAGTTATATTTTTTAAAATTTGATTGAGCTTATAGAAAAATATAGTAATATATTTTTAACATAAATAAATAAACTATCAAAATATGTTTAATGTTATTAGATGTTAATTTGGTGTTTTAAATGTTGTTATTTTTTATAAATTTAATTAAATTTTTAAAAATTTTGATTTAGAAAAGTTAAAGCGAAAGCGAGTGGCATTTTAGGATGGAGGGGTAGCTTTCAGATTGTCGTCATGGCTGACGACGACCTGCCGCTAATACTGCATGGGACGCTCACGCTCTCCACGTCGTCGCCGACCAGCGCGAGCTGCCGCGCTGGCGCGGTGGCGCCACATTCACGTTCTTAGTGGGCCGGAACTGGAATACCGCGTAAAAATGGGCCGAACAGGCGTCCGTGCAGAATGGGCTGAAACTGGAATAACACGTTCTCACGAGCCTAAAGTAAATGGGCCGGAAAAGGAAGATATCATGGGCCAATTCGGCCCATATTGGCCCAACATTTAGCCCATTTTGGCGAGCTGAACCAATGCTACAGCAATGGCATGGCACTAGTTGCTGCGCATCCCAACGCCCCAATCCAACCAGTCGTCTCGTCTCCCCCGGATGGCGTCGCTGCTGCGCCTCCCCTCGCTGCTCAAGCCGGCGGCGGCGGCTAGGCCGTCGGCGCTGCTCCGCCGCCGGTGCCGTGGCGGCCTCCACGCCGGGACGGCGGCGAGCGTGTCCGCCTCGCGGAGCCAAGCCGCGGCGGCTACCACGGGGGCGGCGGCGCCCGCGCCGCCGGAGACCCGCGGAGGGGACAGGGAGGGGCAGGTGACGCCGCGGTCGGTGGACTTCAACGCGTGGTACACCGACGTGATCGCTGCCGCCGAGCTCGCGGACTACGGGCCCGTGCGGGGCACCATGGTCATCCGGCCCTACGGCTACGCCATCTGGGAGGCCATCCAGGTCAGTGGCTCAGTGCGGCTGCTGCTCTGTCCTACTATTGCTAGCTCTGCGCCTTGGCACTCATTACTGCCTCTGTTTTTTGGGTTGATATTAACATTGTTGATGTACATCAGAATGAATGATGGTTACTGGCGCTACTGTATAATGGAGCTCGATTTTTGGGAAAGTTAATTCTCGTGCTTCGTATATGTGCAGTTCGATAACTTAACTCTAGTTGTAGCAGTATATTTTTGTGTTTTGGTTTGGAAGCTTTAAGCTCCCACTTCCGGAGTCAGTGGCTTGCCCTGAAATTTTGGAATGGATATATATATATATAAACAGCATTGAATGCATTCGCATAAGCCTGCCTGGACTATTTAGAATGGATTGTGTGTACACAGTTTTGGGAGTGCTTTCGAGTTGTGTAGTGAACGGATGTGGTAGCGGTTGAAATTAAGTAGTTAACACTCATGGTGGACATGTAGATCCGCCTGGCCTGTTGTGGCGATCTTAATGTTTTCTCATCAACTTATGTCTTTGTGGGATGAATCCTTTTGATTATGGTGCGAGCAACTGAAAACGTGGAGTTCAGTTTTTTTCTGGGGTGAATTTTGTATTAACGTTGGAGTGTGGGACAAGTTGAGCTCTTTAAATCATGATTTGATGTTCGGAAGCTTTACTTTGCATGACAAATTTAGTTTAGTTTACCTTGGAATGTGAATCCTCTCATTATTCAGTATACTTGCTAGAGCTATCTTTGGCACACTATTTTGATTATATTCCTCATTTCGCTGCTGGTTGTAGGATTATTTGAATGTGAAGTTCAAGGAAACAGGGCACAGCAACATGTACTTCCCTCAGGTTAGACCATCTGTTTTTATTTTTTTATTTTTCATTGTAATGACATGGTGTTGATTACTTAATAACTGAATTAGTTTCTTCAGCCCCACGCTGTAACTTTAGGACCTTAGCCCTGATATACCATTGCCTAATAAAAAAGGTATGCAGCTAGTATTAGGCTGCCATCGGTTGGCCAATTGCTGGTAATACGCCAAACGACGTATTAGCAATAAAAAAACAATTTATGGTTAAACCTTTTACATATGTGTTCTTAGTGATTTAAACGTCAATGTTGAAAAAGAAACTACGATGAAAAACCTCAAAAACTACTCAAAAATTAAGTTTTAAGATTTATATTTTGGCATCGGTATATACGTTGTAGGGTAAAAGATGCAGCCTTTAGTTAGTATCACTCACATTCATAGAAGATCAGGTGGGAGCAGTTTAGTTCTAGCTTCGGAGTTTGAGAAACTTTTACTTCTGTTTTGTAAATACAGTGTAGTTGTTGGCATGGAAATGTTGGTTTGTAATCTTCATATTTGAAGTACAGGACGGAGGTGCTGTTTAACTTTTTTGAGATGTAGAGTTGTAGACAGCGAGAGAAGTGCAAAAGGATGAATAATTTGATGTTGCAGTGTTGCCTTGATGAAGATTTTGTTTTGTTGCATTTGGTAGGATTAGATGGATCAATGGATCATGGATCCTAAGCGTATGTTCCAAATAATGTGCTAGTTTTCAAGTTCCAATTTAAGCATAGTGACTCTTGGCAAGTAAAATTTACTTTGATTTATATGGTTATATTCAGTGGAATCATGCAAAGACTTTCATCCTAAACATTGTAGGTAGATATGCACCAATGTGGTTATTGTCTTCCTTTTAGCTATATTTTTGTACTTCTGCAGTCCTTGGCTTATCTATTCTTCTCTTAGAGATTGCTTCATGCTTTGTCTGAGTTAGACTGTCTTATAGCAATTTTCCAATTTATAATTTCTTGTGCTTACCCTCTTTATTGTATCAGTTCATACCATACTCATTTATAGAGAAGGAGGCCAGCCATGTTGAAGGTTTTAGTCCAGAACTTGCATTAGTAACCATTGGAGGAGGAAAGGAACTAGAGGAAAAGCTTGTGGTAATACTTCCCTCTAGTATTACTGTTATATTGGATATAGAACCACGAGTCCACGATATTCTCCTTGGGCAATGGTTATGAATCAAGATGATTAATTCTGTGATTGGATTGCCTCTAAAGCTCAACCTTTTGCACTTCCATTCTTGAGGGCTTTGTAGGTAAGACCAACAAGTGAGACCATCGTAAACCACATGTTCACTAAATGGATACAGAGCTACCGAGATCTTCCTCTCATGATTAACCAGGTAACTCCATTTGCAGACTTGAATCAACACGAGTCCAGTATCATTTACTATATTGACGTTTCTTATTACTCTAGTGGGCTAATGTCACGAGATGGGAAATGAGGACTAAGCCATTCATCAGAACTCTTGAATTTTTATGGCAAGAAGGCCATACTGCTCATGCCACCCTTGAAGAGGCAGAAAAGGAGGTTTGTTTACTGTTTATCATTGCACAAGTTCCTTAATGCACTTGATAGCACAAAACGGAAATAATGGAAGACTCCAATGTAATGCCATCTGCTCCATTTATTGCTTTTCAGGCAATGCAAATGATTGATGTATATACCAAATTTGCTTACGAGCAAGCTGCAATCCCTGTTATTCCCGGTCGAAAATCAAGAGTGGAGACATTTGCCGGTGCTAATCGGACCTACACTATAGAAGCTATGATGGGCGACAGGAAAGCTTTACAGGCTGGAACTAGCCACAACCTTGGCCAGAACTTTTCCCGGGCCTTTGGAACACAGGTTACTGTTTAGTGTTTACTGTCTTCATGTTCTTTTTTGTTTCATGCACTGGAACCATTTTATGTACAATATTTAGATTTCTATGTTATAGTAGCTATAACCAATTTCTACAGCAAGCCTGTAAGACAGACTACTCCCAGAGACTTGATTTTGATGTCTCACCTTCATTATTTCTTGTTTGCTACTTTCTTTAGCTACATCCATCATCTTGAAGCTCTTTTTCTCCTTCGCCTGCAGTTTATGGATGAAAATGGCCAAATTGAACATGTGTGGCAGACTTCTTGGGCTATTAGCACTCGCTTTGTTGGTGGGATTATCATGACCCATGGTGATGATGCTGGCTTAATGCTTCCGCCAAATATTGCACCCATCCAGGTTATTTTCCATCAATTAATTGTATACATGCTTTCATGTACATAGAAACTGAGGCCCTTCTGTCTAACTATGTTTACCCTCTCCTTTGTATCCACTATGGCAATATCTACTATTCCTCTAGCTATAATGGTCAAAATGTTGACTAAGATTACATTTTTTTTTTCTGCAGTTTTGCTCAACTGATTTTCTGCTTTCAGTTCCTGAAAGCATACATATGTCAGTAGAATTTAAGAATGTTTCTGTTTAGCGCAGGTAGTGATAGTGCCTATATGGAAAAAGGGAGATGAAAAGAGTGCTGTTATGGAAGCTGTGGCTTCAGTTCAAAACACACTCAAAGAAGCAGGAATTAGAATCAAAGTGGATGACTCGGAGTTGCGGACACCAGGATGGAAGTTTAATTTTTACGAGATGAAGGTATAGCTTATTTGCTCTCTGTGTCTGTTTATGCAGGCTTCTTTCTGACACTTCTACCATTGTTGCAACTTTCAACAGGGAGTTCCTATAAGACTAGAAATTGGTCCCCGTGATGTCACAAACAAAAGTGTTGTTATTTCTAGGCGAGATGTCCCTGGAAAGCAAGGAAAGGAGTTTGGAGTGTCTATGGATCCATCAATATTGGTGGACCACATAAAAGGCCGTCTTGAGGAAATCCAAGCATCCCTTCTACAAAAGGCCATTGCATTCCGTGATAGGTATTTGTTTACAATGAATGTAACTTGTCCTAAAGTATAGTTTGTTCTGAAGTCTCAACTCCTATTTATTGCATATTGCATGCATACTCATTTCCCCATACGCATAAGAGTAGAACTTAGCGAATAATTTTCTAATTCATTGTACACTGATGATTGTTTTCTGAATTCAAATGCTCTTAACCGGCCCCATCTTTCGATTATTTTCCTTGCTAGAGCTCAGTAGTACAGTGCAACTGATTTTTTTAGCACCACCTAGCAAGAATCAATTTAGTGTTTGTGTTCTTTTTTTAATTCCTTCTCTTTCAGACAAACTTCCTCTGAACTAAAAGACACATTTTTACTCTTTCAGTAATATAGTTGATGTAAGCTCATATGGAGAACTGAAGGAGGCCATTGCCGAGGGTAAATGGGCGAGAGGCCCATGGTCAGCTAGGTTGGTGCAGTTTAAATACGCTGTTTGTTCAACGGTGTTAATATTAGTTAGTATGTTTTTGGCAACTTGATTTATTTGTGGTATACTTCAGCGATGCTGATGAGCTGAAGGTGAAAGAAGAAACCAGCGCCACCATCAGATGCTTCCCGTTCGAGCAGCCCGAGGGCGCTAAGAAATGCTTCATGACTGGCAATCCAGCCGAGGAAGTTGCAATTTTTGCGAAGTCGTATTAGTTCATGTTTTCTCTAATAGTCTGGTTCCACAGATCTCAAAGCATTTTTCTTCAGCTATATTTTCCCCTTTTCCCAGATTCTCTGGGATCTTTTCTGATCATAAATTACCAATTGAATGCTTGCGCTTCTCATATTTCTAGTGTAAATTAGCGATCGGGTAGTTAAATTTCTGTCCTGCTTATCGTGTTAGGACAAACAGCTCACAACACAGTGCAATTGTATAATCGGAGTTTGCTCTTACAGAAGTTCATAGTTCTTATGATGTACCCATGTTCTCGTCCAAAATGTACCATTCTGTGCCACAAATTTTTCCTCAAGAATGTGAAGCAAAATGTTCATACCTAAATCCATTAATTAGTAATACGAATGAAATATTACATGGGGCAACTAATTTCGTTTATTTTGTTCTACTAGCAAAGAAAATTGACAGTTCTACAACACTATGAGATGGCAATGGCATGTTATTATGCAAAGTAATCGACTGGCACTGCTTGCCGGATCGGAATAGCGGATCCTACATGATTCTTTCCGACATGGACGGCAGCCGCCGGAAGAAGTTGATCACCGGCGCCGGCATCCGGTCCCGGAACATCGGGTGGCGGAGGTAGTAGAACCCGGCGACCACGGCGACCACCTTGATCGGCACCACGTATAGCATCAACGCCACGAACACGCAGAGCGCGACGAACACCCCCGTGGCGCGCGGATCGCGCCACGACACGAGCGCCTGCAGCCTCTCCGCCTGCGTCGCCACGTCGCCGACCATCGCCTGCAGCCGCGTCCCGACCATCCTCGCCCGGTCGTACCTCGCCCGCACCACCTCCGGCGGCCTCGAGCTTGGGATCGCGTCGAACTCCTCGTCCAGCTCCTCCCTGTCCGCCGCCTCCGCCATGGACGCCCGCACGCATGGGTGCGGCGCCGGGGCGCGCGGCCTGCGCCTGTACTTCCACACGCCGACGGCCGCCACGTGGAGTGTCAGCGTTGGCACGACGAGGTCCGGGTGCCACGCGAGGAGGACGAGCACCGCGTGCGCCAGCGTCGTCGCCGTCGGGTTCCGCCACGAACGCGTGTCCTCCACCCACCGCGCCGCGTCGCCCGCCCACGACAGCGCCGCCACGGCGCGGTTCCAGTTGGCGCGCAGCTTCCGCATGCTGAACCCGCGTGGCTCCGCCGCGTCCAGCATCCACGTCGCCACCTCCCGCCGCAGCGGCGGCTCCGACCGCGCCAGGTGCGCCGCCGAGATGCGCGCCGCAGACAGCCGCAGCGCCTCGCGGCTCGCGGCCGGGATCGGGCGCAGGTGGTGCATCGGCGGCAGCGCCGGGCGGCCGTACATGTGAAGCACGTCGAGCGCCGACGCCGACGCGGCGAAGCGGATGGCGAGCTCGACCTCGCCCATCCGCTTCGCGCCGGTGGGAAGCATCATGATGAGCGGGTACATGCCGCGGTACACGCGGCCGTTCTCCAGCGTGGACAGCCGTATCCGGACCTTGCCCATCGGCCGCGAGCACGAGGCGGCGGCGGCGTCCTTCGCGCCGTCCGGCAGCTGCGACGGCGGCGGCGGCGGCGGATCGTCGAACACGCCGACGGTGAGCACCGTGCATGGGTCGTACACCGGCCACGTGTACTGCTCGTTCCAGGCCGGGTCGAAGCAGTCGGAGATGGTGCGCGTCCTCGCCCACTTGGGGCCGTACTTGGCGACGGCGTAGGCGTCGGTGCAGCCCTTGCCGTCGGCGGTGCGCATCGGCAGGAGGCCCTTGCACCCGACAATGCCGAGCTCCACGACGCCGATGGGCGGACGCCACAGCTGCCGCGCCGACGGCCGGAAGTCGCTGCTCGCGTACGGCTGCTCGTCGGCGACGTGGTAGCCGCCGTCGAGGCAGACGCGCACGTGCAGCCGGCCGCCGTGCATGTGCATGGCCGCCTTCTTGCCAACCTTCTTCATGGCCTCGTCGGACGGGAGCAGGTCGATCCACTTGGACGCCACCTTGCGGTCGTCGACGCGCCTCTCGATGGTGGCGAGCGAGATGCTGGCGGAGCCGAAGGGGAACGCGTCCTTGCCATGGCGCACCTCGAGGGAGATGACGAGGCAGTCGTCGTCGGCGAGCGGCTCCGCCGCGACGAACAGCAGGTCCTCGTTCCACGACGGGCCGCCGTTGCGCGCCACCGGGGTGGTGCGGGTCTTGAGAGACTGGATGCCCAGCGTCCCGCGCACCGCGATGCCGGCGTCGCGCGGCGGCGGCGCCGTGAGCGTGTCCTGCGCCTCGATGACGGTGAGCCGCAGGAGCCAGAGCTTGGGCGAGACGTACACCTTGGCGCGCGACGCCGCGGCGGCCGCGAACGATGACGCCGGGGAGTCCGCCTTCCACGCGTCGGCGAACGCCTCATCGGCCTGGGTGCCAGCCCACGTGGCGACCATCAGGTCGGCGCCGGCGAGGCGGCGCCCACCCTCCAGCCTGTACCACTGCGTGGCGAGCGGCCCGTCGGGCGGGTCGCGCGCGTGCACGTCGGCGGTGTCGAAGCATAGCCCGCCGAGGAAGTGGCGGTCGTCGGCGTCGGACACGTCGGCGTCGGGCGGGAGGTCCCAGACGGAGACCTCGAGAGTTGGTCCCGGCGAGTCGGTGGCCGGGTCGCGCACGAAGGCGAAGGTCTGGTCCCACTCGAAGAAGGCGCCGCGGCGAGCCTCGCGCGTGGACGCGTGGCGGCCGGCGGCGGCGACGCGCACGTGCGGGTGCGCCCCCACCGGGAGCCCCCGCGCGCGCACCACCCGGACGAACAGGTACGGCATCTTGTCGACCAGGTCGTGCTTCGATCGCTCCACCGGCGCCTCCGGGGGTGGCGGCGGTGGCCGCGCCGGCACCGGCACCTGCCGCGGCATTGGCGTGGGCGGCGGTGGCGGGGTCAGTATCTGCTCTTCTTCCGGCGCCTTCTCCGCCGAAGCTGCCACCGCCTCTGATGTCATCACGGGTGCTTCCTCCTCCGGCGCGGGAGTTGCCGCTGCCGCGTCAGTCTCCGGTGGCTTCTCCGTGGCGCCTTCGTCGCCGGCGGCGGCTGGTGGTGCTTCCTCTGCTTTCCCCGGCGCCTCCGGCGCGGCGTCGGCATCGGCCGGAGGAGCATCGGGAGCCGCCTCCGCAGCGGTGGCGGCCTCGGCTGGAGCAGGATCAGCGGCAGGTGGCTCCTCCGGCGGCGGTGGCGGTGGCGGCGGCGGAGCGACGGGCTCGTCGAGGTAGACCCTGAGGCCGATCTCGCCGCGAACCCAGTTGAAGAAGCTCTTCTTCTCGAGGGGGAAGTAGATGAGCGCCTCCTCACCCTTGCGGACGAACTGGCGCGCGTCGAGGCGGACGCGGCCGAGGAAGTTGTTCCGGCGGCTGGGGCCGATGCGGACGTCGTGGAGGACGGCCACCTCGAGCGGCTCGCCGCCGGCGAGGGCGTCGCCGGCGCCGGAGCCGGGGAAGTTGAACTCGAGCGCCTCGTTCCACGCCGGGTTGAGCTCGCGCGGCACGGTGTGCGTCTTGCGGCGCTGGCCGTCGAAGTCGACGCGGGCGTACGGGCTCGACGTGCCCGTGCCGTCCTTGGGGAGCAGGTTCCGCGCCTCCACCACCTCAACTACCAGCTTCCTCACCGTCTCGGCCGCCGCCATGGCGATCGCCGATCGAACACCTCTTCTTCTCCTACGGCTCCGGCCGGCGGTGCAACGCTACCACGTCGCCGGCGAGCTTCGCTTGCATGGATGATGGAGTCTCTCGCTAGAGTGAGCTGTCTCACTAGCTTGAGTGTGTGTTAGAGGCTTTAAAGTGTTCGTTTATTTATTAATAAATAGAGCATAGGATGGGAGTAGCATATTATTAGCTACAATATGATTATTGTCTTCTTTGAAATGTTCAAATTTTGAAGGAGTTTTGTGAGAATTGAACTAACTTCTATCAAAATTCTGAAAAACTCTTTGCATTTGAAGGGGTCATAAAGCCTCCTTTGAAACGCATGAAGTCAAGGAAATTCATGCATCGTAAAAGGAATAAGGCTGTGTTTGGCAGTGTAAACTTCCTGCGCATACAGTAAACACGGAAAACAGAGTGGTCATTAGCGCGTGATTAATTAAGTATTAGCTAATTTTTTTTTTCAAAAATGGATTAATTTGATTTTTTTAAGCAACTTTTATATAGAAATTTTTTGCAAAAAAATGCACCGTGTAGTAATTCGAAAAGCGTGCGCGGGCGAAAAGTACTGTGCGCGCTAGAAGAATACTTGATGATGCTTCCTTGCTCATTGTTCCAAGTGTGAACAAATAAAAGGTATTTATATAAAAGAGAATGTTGTAGGGGGGGGGGGGGTGAAGTATGTGATTTATAGGTGCTTATCTTCATGGGCAAGCAGCTGTTGTATAATAAAAAGTATGTTGTCCGTGCTAAAATTGAGTGTGTATAGGACTATATTCTTGCCAAAAGGAATGGTTATAATATACTGTAGAGTTTGTGAATGTAGCTGAATTTATTTGACCATTGCTTTGTCTTTCCACGTAGGGTAGGCACAATTTACTCCATGCAAAGTTGCAGACAAAGTGGTTTGTAGACTTGTCGCTCGGTTCATATCTAGTAAAACAAATGCATGATTAATATTTCCAAATCAAGTTCAACATAAGAATGGCTACACATTTTCTCCTGTGAGGGTGTCGCCTACCCAATAATTAACGACTATCGCACCGAAAGAATAATGATCTATCAATAAAATAATAACTAGCCACTTCAGTCAAAATTGCGAGAACTCATGCCGAGTTGGAGTCTCGAACTAAGTAGTCAGGTTCATCATAAGTAACCTAATCAACTGAGCTTGAAA
This sequence comes from Oryza officinalis, assembly GCA_008326285.1. Taxonomy (NCBI): domain Eukaryota; kingdom Viridiplantae; phylum Streptophyta; class Magnoliopsida; order Poales; family Poaceae; genus Oryza; species Oryza officinalis. The sequence goes on from BDMV01000007.1 coordinate 6,204,668, forward strand.
ATACATACGTATTATTCATAACTAACAGGATGACATGTATAATTGTGTGGCTAGCACTCATATAAAATTATTTAATTTTTTTATATATATATTTTTTAAAAAATTATTAAATAGTCATCTCGTTGTCTCATGTTTTTTTTAAAAAAATCAACCCTTATCATCATCATGTTTTTAATTTTATAGCCTTTTAAAAGTAACACCAGCCATCACTCCTTGTTCCTTGTCTTTGCCTCCCCATTACTTGTTTGCATGCTCGTTATGACTTCTATTCATCCTCCTTACGACCTTAGGAGTTTTAGAGGGAGCCTAATATACTATTAGTGAGGTTAATTATAAAAAAAATTGGAGGACGCCAGGCCACTGATCTTTCCCCTAGTCTCCGTCATTGGTTGCTGCTGCCCTCGAGATCACTTGTGCTCACTGCCTCCTTTGGTTCTGCTGTTGTCGCTGCTATCACTGCCTACATGCTCATCATGGTGGTCATGGTGGTCGTGCTCTTGAGCTTGCCATTGAAGCTCATTCGCAGCAGCTAGACACTCGAGCTTGTTCAACCTTCGATCTCGCTTGATGCTATCACTGTTGCCACACCTTTTAAGTTTGTCTATAGACCATGTCCACCATGTTATCAATCTTGCCTGACATTGTCATTTTCTTGACTTTGAGATTGCCCAGTACAATTTTTTCCATAACCTAACCCATATTAAATTTGAATTCGAACTTAGGTAGTAACATATTTTTATTTTCTCTCAAATATCCTTCCCGCAAGCATCAGGTTTGATAGGAAATCCCACTCTTAGTTATAACGTTTTGATTTTATTTTGAAAAATTAAACACTTTATATTGTTAAAGAGGGATGCGAGACCTTTTTTCTTTTCTTTCTTTAAAAATATGTGTTTTTCACAATATGAAAATAATAATTGGTTACCAGTATTCATTAGCCTATTTTGAAACATACGTGTTGCTACGATTTAGCAGAACTTTTTCCTGTGGATTGTAAACGTTTATTCTTAAACTTCCCGTGATTAGATGTTATTATTACCTCATTATCTCTTAATTACTTGTTATTGATTAGTGCTACTTGTTAGTTTGCTACCACATACAACTGCTTTACTATATAGGAGTATGTGCATATATGCGACGTACGTACTGGCAAACTGCCAGGAGCATCCCGCCCACTGGACAAAGGCACGCCGGTGGCTAGATACTAAAATCTGTAAATGATAAAAGTAGGATTCCACTATCTAGGGGTGAGTTTTTTACCCAACTTTCCCAACTCACATTTTTCTTTTTTCACGCGCACGTTTTTCAAACTGCTAAACGGTATGTTTTTTGCAAAAAAATTTTATACGAAAGTTGCTTTAAAAAATCAAATTAATCCATTTTTTTAAAAAAAATTAGCTAATACTTAATTAATCACATGCTAATGAACCGTTTTGTTTTCCGTGCGATTTACCTGTGTTGGGAGCACCAACAAACGAACAAAGCCCTAGTCGAACTCCAAGAAAATTGACTGCATTACTTGAAATAGAAACTGTTTTTCTGTATAACCTTTTCTATTTCTAAAAACATAATTCTATTCGTATCCGACCATCCAATAATAGCAACCAATCTACACTATGGTAATTTAGACACAAAACGATCTAACAATATAAAATTTTCTCTTTTTAATATTCCTTTTGTATCTCGAATTTTTATTTTTCTAATTCAAAATTTATTTTAGTTTTTATTTCAAATTTTAATTAATCTTGTATAGATTGACTTTTTAAATATTTTTTTCCGAAATTCAATTATTTCTAAATTGTATTTCTACGTAAACTCTCTTTTTTCTTTTTTATAATTTCGAAATTAATTTTATTTTTTATTTCAAATGTTAATTAATCTCGTATTGGGTTTTGTATGGACTCTTCTTTCAATCTTCTTTATTTTTAATTTTGAATTTCAGTTATTTCTAAATTATATTCCTAGACTTTTCTTTTCTTTTCTTTTTCTTCGATTAATGTGACGCGAACGTGATGTTTTCTTTTAAGATTGTCTTAATAAAATAATCTTGTATTGGGTTCTATATGAACTCTTTTTTCAATATTTTTTTAAAATATTTTTTTAATAAAATATATGAACTCTCTTTTTATTTTTTTAATTAATATGAGAATTTTTAGCCTTCACGATGAACGTGATGTTTTTTTCAAGGCTGTTTTAATAATATAATAGATATTTTACTTTTTACGAGTACTTGAAATACCTACCTACACCCAAGTTACTATTTTTTGATAATGTAAAATTATGCACCATCTGCACATGAAGCTATTGGCACAAGCCAAATTACTGAATGCAAATTTGCAAACCAACACAAGCTACAGAAGAGCAGAGTCCCCACACTGGATCTGGAATCTACAAGGCAAGAACACTTTACCACTACTTTTCTCCTCATATCCTATCTCGGAGGCACACTTTGTGCATTGTGACGAGGAGACGACGGCCAGATCAAGATTCCAGCAGATCTCCTCTCCTCTCTAGCTGTGTGTGACTGACTGTGCGTGTGAAATGAGCAGGCAATGCGTGGCGAATGGCTTTTCCGGCCGCGTAAAAAAGATTTGATTGGAAATGGCAAAGCAGAAAAGCGAAAAAAAGAAAAGGTGAAGGCCATCCATCCATCCACACCGACCATTTTCTTTTCCTTGTCCCCATCCTGCCGCCCACACCTGCCATGCACATGATCAGCACTGTGTATATTCCAAAATCTCTCTGTCAGGTTAATCTTGGGAGATTAAGTAGAATATTATTTTTCATGGTATGAGTAAAATATATTTGGGAATTATGATGTCTACAATGCTAGAGTATTATAGGTAGTTAGAACGACATTAGAATAGGATTTAGCTGTATCATAATCTTTTTTTCCTCGTCTCTATATTCTTCCTTATCTTCACGTCTTGTACTATAGTATGTATAAATTGTTTACGACGCTCGATATGACTAAAATATTTCGGTCCAAAATAATTTAGAATTTGAATAAAATTTGGTCAAATTAAATAAATTAATTATGCTAAATTCATGAAAATTTAGAAGAATCCAAAAAATTCAGGCAACACAGTTTCCTAGCTGCGGGGGTTGGGGGGTTGGGTAGGGGTCGTGGGGGTGTGTTCTGGTAGACCCGAAATTTCAGAAATCCCGTTCCAGAATTTTGGTACATCCATCTTTCATACAAGATGTTTCATTTCTTTTATAGATTCTGACCAAATAGCCAGAGGGCAAGGGGCAAAGAGAAAAGGAGTCTTCAACATCATTCAGCTTAGGCATAGGGCAAAGAATATCCATCTGATAAATTATGCCCTTAGGTATCATCAGTGAGCAAGATTATGAGAGCACATGAACTGCCATCCTCATGTCTAGCTGTTTCCACTTTTGAGCAAAGAAACAGTACACAAACAAGCAGGCACTGTTTTTTTGACTCTTGAGCAAAAGTTACAGTATGCATAAACTACTAAAAGTCTAAACTCATGAACCAAGGGGAAAAGCAAAGCATGGCTGTGCACTTCTAAGCACTGGCTCCATACAGACATGACAAAAGTAACTTGTAGCAGTATATGTGCAGTAAACGTTTTTACAATCTTGGTTAAATATTTTTCACATCCACAAGTTAACCAAAGAATGAGAGAAGCATGGGGGCAAGGATTACTAAAATGAATGAAAAAAATTGCGAGTAAATGAGTGCAAATGCACCACAGTTTTTTGAGCTTTTGATTGCATCAACCAAAGAGATTTTGGCAGGAAAAAAAGGCATTGCCAGAAGTTAAGGGAAGCAGGGGGTGATCTCATACAACCTATACATCCATCTGAAACAGCTATAGATGAGATCACTTCTGCGAAAACGAAAGCGAAGAAAGGTTTGAGCTTTATTTGACTAAAGGAAACCTAGTGTTGGGTGAAACTGACTGTACATCTGAATGTACATCGAACCATTGAAAATGTGACGGTAAGCCTAAGAGAGATCAGTAACTCTTGAGAGATGCTGCCATGGTTATATATGGTCATCACTGGACCTGTGGCTTGACAATCCTCACGTTGCTATAGAAGCGCTTGAAGTCCTTCATCGCCTGCTCCTCGATCTGGATCGAGCGAATCGACGATGGAGCATCGGCCTCTGGCTTGAACCAGCGATTGGGAACATTGTCCTTGATGCCACCAACCTCAGGTGATGCAACCTGCGACGGTATAGCGAAGCCTGATGTTCTGGTTTTTGGACTGTGAGAGATGCCGGTTTGCCGTTTCTCCTGCTCAAGATCAATCTCTTTGAATAAGAACCAGATCATTTGAATGGAAGTACTTCTATTTTTTGTGTTTTCATAAAAGAAAAAACAACATGATCTTTACCTGTTGCATCTGTATGTCCCTGAGAGAAGGCCGCAATACATTAGGTGAGGTAGCCGAAGACGACCAGGATAGAGTGCTCTTATCCCCTTCAGAGGCCGGCACGGCACGAGCAGGTGTGACAGCTATTGGTGTTGAGCACGCATCAGGTATAAACGAAGAAAGTCGCACGCGCCCAGCACTGTCAGGTGAGTCCTCAAAGCGGTCTTTTGCCTTGGTTGTGATTGGCTCATTTGTTTTCCTCTGCTCACTTTGAATATCTCGAAGGGAAGCAGATCCCTTTGTTACCTTAGCACCACCCCAGGCAGGACCTTCATGCTTTGGTGTGACAGTCACAACGGGGGTAGGTGGGCTTGGTTTTGGGGTGTCATCAAGAGCACCACTCAGAAACAACGATAAGCCACCTTTCCTGTTCTTCTTCTTTGACGAAGTTGGCTGGGAAGCTTTGTTTTCCAATGCACAAGAGATGGCCTTTGTGTTAATGAAAGTGACATGCTCTGAGGGTTTGATTGAATCAGCGGCACTTGCTTCCTGCTTGAATATAGAATTTATCAGTAACAATGTTTAGCATAATATAATACATTTGGCAAAGGCTGTCAGGATGGTTTTTAGCAAAGGAAAAGTACACTTCGAAATAAGACTGAAGCATGTTCGATGGATGCAAGTCATATCAGAACAACAGAAGCTAAGAGATATAGAAAAATATCAACAAAGAAAGCGTCGTGCTTTAATTAAAAGAAAAAAAGATTTCGTTAAGGAGAAAATACTTTGCCTTGCATGCAAGCAACACACACAACAGGTATGAAAAGACCAAAGTTGGACATAGCCTCTAAGCTTTGGGTCTCAGAACTTTGTAAGACCGCACAAAACAATGTCACTCTCAATAAAAGCAAAAGATAGCAATATTGTAGTCAAATGCACAAAGAACATATTGCTAGCATATACTCAAATCAGTAGTACAGACATGAGATCTCAGAATAAGTGTATCTGCAAAATAATGTTGCAAGAGACTAAGAAAGACAAGAAGCCAGACAAAAATCGTAATACTAGTATGTCGATATGATACCGTCTAACCTTTTCTGCAGAAATATGGACTGGTAAGACTTCCTGAAGATCCTTGACAGAGATTTTCTCCCTGTCCTCACTTTTCACCAAGGGAGTATCAGAATGTGCTGTCTGCTTGTTTTTCCGCTTCTGTTTCTTAGAAACATTAGATTTTCTGTTTGTCTTTCCTTCCGCACCAGAAACTGGAGTTCTTAAATCTGTGGGAATGCCAAGTTCTGCAAGTTCACTTTCAAGGGCAGCCCTTGACTCAAGCTTTGCTAGCTGCTGATTATCAAGCTGATGACCATCCAGTTGTTTAGCCTCGAGCATCTCAATCTGCTGCAGTTTCTTGCGAAGTGCCCTGATCTGCTTAGAGGCAGCTTGTCCAGCATTGCTATCCTTCTCAAGGAAGTTCCCATAACTTGAGATTCCATATGACTTCGATGCAGACTTCTGACTGTCCCTGAGCCTAAGAAATCCTCCTGCTTCATCTCCCTCTTCATCACTATCAATGACAGCAGGATAAGTAGCTGTCACTGTGGGAAGGCGACGATGACTCCAAGGCTCTGAGGATTTTTCATCCAGCAATCTCTCTAAGTTTGCAAGAATTTCAGGAGAAGCATTCATAACTGATGGAGCTGCCACCGTGAAAATGTAATCAAGATTGCGAATAGCTATATCCTGCATCACACCGAACCACCAAGAACCGTTATATGAAAAAGTGAGAACATAGGCACCAAGGCCGTAGACAAACAGAAGAATACAGAAAAAGCAGAACAAAATGGTTAATGTTTGCAAAGTGAGCACACAAGTATGGTACCTCGCAGTGCTTCTTGAGCTCCTTAGCTTCCAAGGACTCGGCAACTTCAAGAAGTTGTACAGCATTCTTTGGCTCCAGAATATGCTCAATTGCAACTTTCTCACATAGGCTCTTCAGACTAGGTGCTCCTTTTCTGATTACACCATCGCTTCCAGATATACCGCTGTCAGGCTGGATATCATTAAACATGACGCCTTCATCCAATTCTTCCATTCCACCGTTCCATTCTAACATGGTTTTCTTGCCTTGGATTTTAGGTTTGGGTGGGTACTCAGGATGGTATATGCTAGAAAGCACAAGCATATGTGTTTCACCAACACAAACTGACGTTGCTCGTTTAACACCATGCACTCGAGTAAACATTGGGATATCATCCTTATGTTTCTTTGCATCCCACATAAAAACATCACCACCTGTGGTAGCCAATGCAGTCCAGTATTTTCCAGCAGAGATGTTCACAACATACTTTCCACACATAGAGAATATCTGTAGAAACATGGATGTAAGTATGAAACTACAGATTGGCTGTACAGATTAGTACCTCAACAAGTAACAAACAAACCTGTCGGCATCTTAAATCAGGGTCCGATGAAACCCAGTAGAAAATAGCACCATCTGCTGTTAGAACAGTGGTGTGCATCACTCCAGCAGCCACTGAGATCACCTGAAGCCGCTCCATACGATGGAACTTCAGGTTTGTATTTCCACCCTTCTTAAGACATCTAGATATTACAGCACGGCGTGGAGTCACAAGCCGATGACCCCAAGTAAACACCTGAAAAACAGGATAACATCGTTAAGCCTGTTAAATTTCTTGATATTAGATGATGTGTATAAACCGTCACGTTTCAGAGAGTGTTGACTTACCTCGCCATCAGTTCCTAATGCTACAGTATGATACTTTGCTGCAGATACACATTTAAATACTTTTCCTTTCAAGTACTCGACCATTCTTGGAATGCAGTTGGATGCTGAATTAGAAGTGCCATAACCTAGCTGGCCCTCCTTATTGCTACCCCAGGTGAACACTTCACCAGTATCAGCAACAGCAGCTGAGTGCTTGTTTGCAGCAGCGACAGAAATAATCCTTGCTTTCAGGGAACTAACACGCCGTGGTGTTGGTTGAGTGTCCACAGAAGGGTAACCAAGCTGGCCCTCTGCATCGGTCAGTTTTGTTATAGATCAAATGGAAGAAATGATAATAGTAAGAACTGAAAGTGAATTGCAATATTGCATTCGAGATGCATCACACATACCTCTATTTGATCCCCATGTAAACAACTCCCCAGCCTCTGTAGCAATCACAGTATGATGTTTCGCTGCTGCCACAACATTCACTCGTTTACGGCCTAATCCTACTGTTACTTGGCGAGGAGTAATCACAGCAGTTGTCTGGCCACTGCAACAAATTGGTGATTCACAGAATAAAATTCGTTAAACAAAGAGAAGTTCAGAACTAAAATTTAGTGGCTTTGTTAATAGCCTGCATAAATCTATACATATATGAGACAGGTAAAAAATAAGCTCCATGTCTTCAACCTCTGTTCAAAACAAATCAAATCTTCTAGAATAGCATGCAATTGCTTACCTATGAATATCTGGATGACCAAGACGACCACCTCGACCAAATCCCCATGTGTATAAATCACCATCAGAACTAACTGCTACACTGTGGAACTTTGATGCGGCAACGGTTTTGATGTATGACCCATGCAAGGCATCTACTTTGCATGGTAGTTTTTGTATGTGGGCATTGCCTGTTCCCAGCTGATAATTTGTCCCACTTCCCCAACTGAAGACTTCCATTGCAACTAAAATGGGAAATGGTAAGAAATATTTTATTAAGCTAAGCCTGAAGAAATATGGTCAGAATGTCATCAGCATAAAAGCACTGAACAAAATAGGAAACCGCTGTTTACTGAAGCAGAAAATAACTACCTGAATCACAGGAATCTCCATTGGCCTGTGAAACAGGGCCTGAGAGAAGATCGACAGGTGTACGTCCCTTGGTGTCTTCTAAAGCAAGGGATGCCCCAAACTGTAGAAGAACACTAGCAACACATAGGTGGCCAAAATGAAGTGCTCTGTGCAGGCTGCTCCAGCCAGATTCTCCATCCTGCAAGCATTGAGTTAAAATTTACAGTGTTTTTTGGTGTTCTCGTTGAAACACGCAGGCATACTCCTTGCTTTTGGGGACATTGATCTAACACCTAAACACCAGAATCCAATTCCACTCCACTAAGCAAGCCAAGTTCTAATCATAAGGGATTCAGTTTTGAGATTCATACATGGGAGGTTACAATTTAAGGGTTTCTTAATGACTTGTTCAAAGTAAATCACATTTTAGATAATTCATTTTTTGCAATTAGGACAACCATCTTCCCGCAACCAAGGTATAGAATTTGCGGAATGCCCATGAAGGCAACAGCTTGATAAAATTGAGAATGATATTGGGATAACAAATTAATATATAGAACTCAATGGAAAGGCAACTATAAGAAACATGCAACGCAGTGATATTGTTCCATTATCTAAAAAAAGAAACATGCTACATAAATGTATAGTACATACCCTTGCATCTGGATCAGCACCAGCATCGAGGAGCCTCCTCACAATTGGTAGATGATTTCTCCACGTTGCAAGGTGGAGAGCACAAAGACCAAACACATTTCTGCCATCAATGTTTCCACCACTCTTTTTCAACAAGGCTAAAGCAGATTCTACTTCAGCTGTTGATCCTTGCTTGGAAACAAGACACAGATCCTTAAGAGAGTTTCCAGGAGAAGGTCTACGAAGACCTGCTTGCTTTGATGAGCCTGGTGGAGATATCGATGCCTCCATGAGACCTCAGGAAATCATGAGTATCTATGATGTTATTGGAGGGAATCAGTACTTCATCACAATCATATCAGACAACACAATAATTAAATATAAAATGCCACCTTACCTGATAAAAACAGGTCGACTGCTGAACTGCTTGGGGCAAGTCTTTCACAACGGCAATGCTATTCTGGGCTGTTTCACTTCTAATGGTACAGCTAAAGTTTTTCCTAATAATATTACAAGTCTGGTGTAATTACAATTCTATCTCCTCAGGGAGAATTGGGGCAAAGCCTGGATGAAACATCTACTATCTAAGGCTGTTTTGCTAACCTAAAGAAACGGCCAAAATAACCTAGGACAGCATGATGCTAGAGCTTCATCTTGTAATAAATTGTTCTTGTTAGAGTTCCATGAAGCTAGGATGACAATTCCATCTCAAGATAAGATTCTATATAAAGAGCCATCTATATAATATAGATCAATCTGCACCATGAACAAATGGATGCAAAGTTAGTACAAGGATGTAACGTGGAAAACTAAAAAACTACATTAAAACATGTATGTTGTCATTTTCACAATTCATCATACGATTGATGAATCTGGCTTGGTAAGAAATTGAATGCAATCATGAATCTTCTCAATGTCAAGTGATACAATTTCATCTAAAAATCTGCATAAAGTGGTGGATTCACTACCTACTAACATGACAAAACAACATTGACTAAGATTGCTAACCATCAAAGCAAAAACCCAAGATATAACGATAAAAAGGGCAGCTTGAAAGAAAGAGCCTTTGCCTTCAAGTCAAGAATCAAACACTGAGACTATCTAACCATACAAACGCTTTAATCCAAAAGTTGACCTACCCAACAAAACTTTTAAATATGTACCAAACTTTGATAGAGAAATAGAAGTTCCCTTGAACTGACATTTTTTTCTTGCACCCACCCTTGTTCATATGTGCGACTACAAATGAATCCAACATTTGTTCATATAAATTGTGAATTGTCAGATGTCTCCCCCCAAAGCGTTTTCATCAAACAACTCACCCTATAGAAATTCATGTTTAAGAATAGCACCTAAAGGCACATTGGAACCTACCAATCTGCAAGAATGCAACAGGGGCAACCAATCATGATTCATGAAGCAAGCACAAACAATGACAAAAAAAACACACACACACACATTTCGCACCACAACAATCTAATCATCGAAAGCCCGCACAAATCGGATCAACCAACCAGTCCAAACCGCCATTCCACCGACCAAACGCATCAAAAATCCAACCTTCCCTCAAAACAAAACGGATCTGCCACCACCCTAACCCCAATCCCACAATCACCCCTCCTAGAAACAATTCCAATCATCCCCACTCTCAAACAACAGCAACAAGAATCAACAAACAAGAAGAGGCTAGGCTAATCCACCCACCACTCACCTTGGGATTGGACCCAGCCAAGAAAGAACTCTCGTCAAGAACACATGCTGTCCTACGCCATCTCTCCCTCCCTCTCTCTCTCTCCAGCACGTATATGCTCGAGGGGGAGGGGATCCGAGCGGGGAATATGCTCCGTGAGCGCAGGGACGAACCGCCTCCAAGCTCTCGCTCTCTCTCCTCTCGCGTGCGTGCCTCGTGTGTGATTTTCTCTCTCTAGACTAGGAGAGGGTGAGCTGAGGAGTTTCCGGAGGAGAGAGAAGCGAGGAAGCTAAGTACGTGTCCTCGTAAGGGAAACGTAAACATGTAAAGGAACGTAATTGAAAAAAAATGGGATGGGAAAAGGAGGGAGATGTGCCACGTGGAATGGTGCGCTGCATCATTTTTGCGAAAACATACTCGGGAGTAGTTATATTTGAGGTTTTGTGGACGAATGGGCCTCACTAGAGATGGCAATGGAGACCCGTGACCCGACACCCGACTGGTTTTTACTCTATTAAGAGCTAATCATGTTCTAACTCTTATACCCATGAGTCTATTGATGGGCAAAAACTCTTACCCATTGGATACACGGGTACGGGTCCGTTCTGTATTCACTCATACCCACCAACCCGTAGGTGAAAAAACCCGTAGATTGAGCCTAAAACTATAAATAACATAAGTTTCAACAGCTACTAAATCATAGCATAAAACCCCTTTCACCTCTTAAGCATTGTTTTAGTCTAGTTATATGAAATTATTATTTGATTTTTTTGATTATGTAATGTAGTTGTAGAATTTTTTTACTCGTCTTTAAACGCTAATGTTAATAGCATTGTTGCCGGAAAAAATATTGATGGTTTACAGCTCTAATACGATTAATTACAGTACAAAACTATAAGTGCTACAAGTCAATTATATGGGTATGGGTACCCGTTACCCACACGAGTGTGGGTATGGGGGCGATTTTGTACCTGCGACGGGTGTGGGTATTTAAGCGAAAATATTTAGCCATTGCGGGTGTGAGTATGGGGCAAGGAAACCCGATGGGTATGTACCCGTTGACATCTCTAGGCCTCACGTGCCTGGCTAGAAGACACAAATGCGCATACATCTTGCACTTCCCTCTTGAAAAATAATTTTTGAATTTCTTGCACTCCTCTAAAAAAAAATACTATATAGTATATTTCTTGCACTCCATACTTTCCCTCAGATGCTCCACCTATGGTTATCTCTATGAAAATCTACTACCTCTGTTAGAAAAAAAGTTATTTTTTACATGATAAATCTACTAGTACCTCTCTTTGGAAATTTTTTTACATGAATCTAGACAAATGACTCTTCATATTTGTGTAGAAAGGTGATTTTTTTTGGATGGATGTGGTACTTGATATTACAATGTTTTTGTTTTTTGATAATAGAAATGGATTACATCTTCGACATCTGCCCATGAGTACACAACCAACAAATCCCAAAAGTGAAAATGAAGGAATTAAGAAAAGACGTGATGGGACAAACCCCCAACTTCTACCAATAAAAGGATTAATGTTTTTAAAATCATATAGATTCTAGCATGAAATTCTATAGGTACTACGCCATCCAAACTAAAATAAAAGCTCCTTGGCTACCAATTCTAAGCATATAACACCATTGCGCCGTATCCTGTTGTACTTGTGAAAGCATCATACATCAAGAGTGAAGCCAATTGAAACACAAGAAGATAACCTGCATAATGTTATATTTTTTATAGTTAAATGCTATATCATTATGGTAACGTCAGATTGATCAACATAGCGCATTAGCTCCAAATAAAATCAATTTTTTTAGGCCCAAGCACTTCCCTTAGCTAATTATCAAAAATATCTTTTGCATTGCAGGTGGGGAATATTAAAGGCAAAGAAGACACATTGCCAAACAAAATGTGCAACATAGCAGTTAAAGAAAAGATGTTGGATATTCTCTCGTGTATTAACAAAACAACATTGCTTGTTCTCCCTCCATTTTCTCTTTATGAGATTATTTTTCATCAAGATTATTTTGTTGTGAAGAAATCACATAAATACTTTGATTTTTAGAGGTACCTTTACCTCCCATAAAATCCTCTTGCGAATTCTTACATTGGAGTTGATGATCGCATTGTACATGAATTTGACCGAAAATTGGTCATTTTATGTAGCGACCAAATAAAGTAGTCTTTTTTATCTGACAGGGTTATGTTAGCTAGTCGAGAAATCAAATCATTCCACCCAACTAACTTTGGTCCTACAATTGATAGTCAAAATAAAATATTTAACGGTGTTGTACTCATAACCTTTGCTAAAGTAGATTATTTCTTTCGAGCCATATTGTACAGAGAAGGATACTAATATTTGAGAGGTTGCAAGCCCAACAATGTATCTTCCCAAAATCTTATTTCCATCCCATTATCATGTTTAAAAGATTCATACTCAAAAAATTGATCTTTTACTTTCATTAGACCAGCCCAAAATTGAGATGTTCCTAGTTTGTTGACACATGGAAGAGAGGTTTACCGTACTTGTTATGCAAAAGGTCTTGCCATATACCATCACCATTAAAAAACTTGAATAGTCATTTGCTTAACAAACTTCTATTTTTATATTAATGTTTGTGTAATACTATATTTACTTATATTTTACCGTATGTGTAGCAATAAAAATTATTACTCATTAAAGTTTTATTTTGGTGACTACTATATGCTAGTAAAGATTAATTTGATAACAAAGTCTGGAAAGAGCATGTGTGTTACAGGTAACCTCACAAGAAACTAATTGTGTTAATTCTGATTTAATTTGATTATCTTCTAGCTATGACATCCCTCGAATTTGATAATCCAGGTTGCATATAGAAGGACATTTGAGGATCGTATAAGTTTCTCCTTTGTCATTTGAGTCGTCCTAAATCATTTTTTCTCTCTCTCTTGAACTCAAGTCATCCTAAATCTGAATCTGCATCCTGAATGGACAGACTGGCCATGAGACCATGACAGAATCCAACAAGAAACAGAGGAAGATGCCAAGGGTTATTTTTAGCTAAACATGTGTTAATTACAGCGACCTCCAATAGTTTAGTATAGGTAGTACATAGACCAATCATATGGTAATTAACACAACCAAGAGCTGGGTGCATATGCATATATGTGTGTGTGGTTTAGCTTTGGTTTCAGTTTTTTAAGTCTTGGTTAATGGATTTCCTGGGTCAGTAGAGAGCTCCTTTTCAGGGTCGTCGATCCAAAGCAAGCTAGCTAATTAGTGCACATGGCAAGACTGCATGGAGTCTAATCGCATCTTATGCATGGACCAGAGTAGCTTCCTAGCTTGTCATTGCATGCCAATTACTTCAAAGTAATAACGATGTAAGTACACGAGACTAGAAATGCAGCTGCGACTACAATTACTGATCATCAGAGACATCACAGATACTCCCTCTCCGGTCCAGAAAATGTCCAGATTCAAATCCAGTTTTTTATAAGACGGATGGTATATACAATAGCATGTTGATGTGGACGTTGTCATGGTTTTTAAGGATGCAACTTTAGAGGTAATTTGAAAAATTGGAGGGGGAACGCGGCATGAAAAATTGGAGGACGTCCAATGTCTGGTATGCTGATTTCTGAACCGTTGCAATATTCTAGTTTAGAGGTAATTTAGACTTTTTTTCTACTAGATCTCTAGCTATTCAAACCCGTTTAAGATTTTGCTAAAATTAACCAATCTCGATACTAAAGATGTACTCCTTTCATCTCATAAAAACCAAATTCTAGTTATGAATTTGGACATAAGTTAGATTCAAATTCATATATCCAAATTCGTAGGTAAAAGTTGGCTTTTTAAAGGGCATAGAAAGTATACGAGAAAAATCATGTTTAACAGCTTGTAAAGTTTGACTGTACTTGAGAGTACACACAAGATTAATTAATTACAGAAAAGCCATGTTCATAAAAAGTCTGAGAGAGCTCTCGTGTACAATACAACTGTAAGTATCAATCAAGCGGTCAAACACGTATACGGACGTTTGTGCGTCCATGCGCATGCAGGGACGACGACTTTGCTTGGATTATACCACAAGAAAAACCGGGCTTAGTTATGAACGTTGAATATATACGGCATATATAGTACTATATTTTAATTTTGGCTCAATGACATCTCCAATTCTCCAAATTAAATTAACTAGTATTCTTTAAAAATGTCTTCGATTCGGTATTCGCTAGCTAGCTACACCATGCGTGGACGAACGCCACACGATTAAGAGAAAGAGACAGGCCTGTCATTTGCACAATGTTCATTAACCTATGGCCAAACTAAATGTTAATTAATTTGCCTTCTACTGTGGTTATATCCGTATGTTGACGTGGATTAAATGGAAGAGTCAACATGGAGGATGTTGCACAATGTTCATTAACCTATGGCCAAACTAAATGTTAATTAATTTGCCTTCTACTGTGGTTATATCCGTATGTTGACGTGGATTAAATGGAAGAGTCAACATGGAGGATGGGCATGCATATGTACTCTGTCACACCGGCGTCACATGTGAGTGCCTCAACGGCAAGCGCCGTTGCGGGGGAGGGCATTTTACCCTGTCTTTTTCAATTTTCTGTTTTATATGTGTATTCCTATTTTATTTTTTCATTTTTTTTATTTTTATATTTTTTTAATCTTAATTTTTTGTCTTTTCTATTTTTATGTTTTTTCAATCTTGCGTTTCAAAGGGAGCTTTATGTATGTAGTGCGAATTTAGAAACTACCATATAATCGAAAAATGAACGTATGAGATGTGTCCACGTCACTCCGAGTAAAATTTTACTTAGGATGATGTAAATAAATCTTAGACATCTATTTTTATCATACGATAGTTGTAGATTTGTATTATATATTTTTTCCAACTACGGAGTTTTTATCAGTAATTAAATAGTGATAATGTCATGTGCTCACTATACATACTAGCTAATAATACCATCGAATATTCTAAAAAAATTGTACATGTACTTTCAATTTTCAGCATAGCATTACACCTATCATTTTTTAAAAATATATATATTTTAGCTTTAACAAAAAGTAAAAAATTATCCGACAGTTTTATGTGTATAAATCTCAGAATTTTGTATTTTTCTCTATGAACGATGAATTCGAAAATGAGGTTTTTTTACACATGGGGGAAAAACTACTGGGATTATATATATAATTTTTCTAAATTTTTCGACTAGGTGATGTAGACGATGAGTGTACCCGAAGCTTTGTGTACATAAGAAGTTCCCATTTAGGTTAGTCCTGCAGGAGGCAAATTAAAATGGTCAATTTTCTGGAGGCCATTTTCACGAAAAAGTACTAATTCTCCTGGAATAAATTATTTTTTCACAGACTTGAGCTTCAATAAATCAATATTACAGTAGCAATCAGACCAGCTGCTTTTGATACCCAGCTGTTTTCATGGGCATATTCCAGGGACCCCGGAGCACAATCCAACCAACCATTGCTTCTTTTTTTTGAGATAGGGCCTGGCCATTGCTTTCTTTGATAGGAACATATATAGAAATTAACAACTTAAAGTTGAGTAGAAGACAACAAAGTATATTAAATGCAGAGGAAAAAAACAAGGCAAAGAACTGCCCGAGATGATGCATTGAGAGCCTGGGTGAGTCCTTTATCCAACTTTCCCAACTCACATCTTTTTTTTTTCGCGTGCACGTTTTTCAAACTGTTAAACGATGTGTTTTTTGCAAAAAGTTTTTATAGGAAAGTTGCTTTAAAAAATCGTATTAATTTATTTTTTAAAAAAAAATTAATAAATATTTAATTAATCATGTGTTAATGAGTCGTTTCATTTTTCGTGCGGAGGGAATTTCTTTCTAACTCAACCCAACGAACAAAGCCAAAATGATTTGCGTAGCTTGTGGGCGTCATGTATGCAAAAGAAATATTTATATAAACAGAGGAGCAGTGGCGAGCAGAGGTTTTGGCCTTCGTATGATCAGACAAATCCTATTAAAATTGCTTTAGCTTGAGCAAATTTTGAACAAGAAGGTAAAAATTTATTGGTTCTGTCTCGGCCATTTGAGAGGAGATCCAATCACGCAAGATCAAGAGAAGGGAGTAATTAAGGGGTTGCTACTTAATACAGTACAGTACTGTTGCTGGAAGATTAACTGTAATCCTGGTTTTGTTGGTCCATCAGATCAATCATGATATGCCAAAGTTCAAAGGAATGATTCTTGTGTCATCCAGTGACCCCAAGTTTTGACGTGGATTCTACTGAAACTTGGGTCCTCATCGTTTGCCCATATCTTTTAATAAGCTAAAACAATTTATTAAAAAATAAAAATTAATTTATAGGTAAAAGTTTATATATGTGTTCGTAGTGACTTAAAATCCAATACTAAAAAAGAAACTACGTTGAAAATATCTTAAAATAAACTTCAAAATTAAGTTTAATAATTTAAATTTTGGTTTTTGTTTTGACTTACTAAGGTAACCAATGAGACTCTTGGATATTCTTTTGGTACTGAAGGGAAGGGTCAGTTCTTAAGTTAAGGTTCGACTAGCTACTCCGAATTATCACGGGCACATTTTTCAACTAAATAGTATGATTTTTTGATAAACTTTTTTTATGAAAAATTTATTTTAAAAAATCTAATTTTCAATTGTTCAACTTTAAAAGCTTAATTAGTCTTGCCCTCATAATTAACCTCGTTTATCAGCTCGTCTGATAATCGGAAACGAACGAAGCATAGTACACATTGCTGAGCCTGAGAGAGTGAGAGCAGGCTTGTATCGGTGCAATTCTGAACAATTTTTCCTTGTTATCATGCTGTACTGGTGTTATTACTACCGACAAATGCGCGCCAGAACTTCTAGTATCTTGTAACAAGAACTTCTTTTCGCGGTTATAATCAACCAATTTTTGCTAGTGGGTTCAGATTACTGTTCCAAAGGGATTCCGAATCTCTTTTGACCTTTTTCCAATTTTTCTTTCTAGGGATCCTATTAGGATTCACGTACGTATACTAGATTATATTAATGGTGTGCAGGTATCTGTCCATCCATCGTCCTTTGCTCCGGCCGGCGTGGTGGCGGCCATGGATTATTCCGACGCCGACTCCGATGTCCACGATGATCACCCGCCTGAGTTCATCATTCACGCCGTCGACGACCTCGCTCCGCCGCCACGGCCGCCGGTGGCCCGAGCTCCAGTCCGGCCTCACATCCTGCCGCCGCCGCCGGCGTTTCACGTGGCAGCAAGGCGACGACAACCTTCTCCAAGAGACGAGGCCACTAATACTCGCACCTTCCTTTTCCTAATTCAGGTATATACATGCAATCATTTTTTTCCTTGAAACACATTGAGTATGCAAGAACCCATGTGCGCGGGGTACACTAATCACACACACGCACACTTTTTCTCTTATGGCATTCTCAATGAGTAGTAAGATAAGACATATAAAAATAGGTTATAGTTATTTTTAGGTAAAATCTACATAAAGAGATCTCTCTATGTAGTCTTAATGGAAGACCCCTTATATATTTGCTTCAAATAAAATTATCTTAAATTACTCATCCGATCTAGGATCCGATTACACCGTTTGTATTTGTAACAATTAAATCTTTATAACAAGATCTTACATGATTATATTTTGATAAAAAAAATACAATGTACTTTTATAGTATATCTAAATTACTTTTAAATTTCATTAAATTACTTCTTAGACATAAAAGTAAATTCAATAAAGCCTAAAAGTAATTTACATATATTGTAGAATTAACTTAAAACAAAAAAATAACTTTGTCACGACATTAAAAGTAAATCCGTTGTAGGGATAAAAACATGGGTCTATCTAAATATAAAATTTAATCAGCACAAATTATGGAATTTACTAAAAACAATAATAAAAATAATCAACTCAGAGCATTACAAATGTATAAGAAGTAATTTAATCAAATCTAAAAGTAATTTATATATATGATAAAAGTAACTTACATATATAATAAAAGTAATTTACAACATATATATTTCTTTTCATCAAAATATAATCATGTAAGATCTTGTTATGAAGATTTAATTACAACGAATACAATGATATAATCGGATTGTAGATCGGATATGTAATTTGAAAGAAAAGTTTATTTGAAGTTTAGCTATTAGGACTATATTTCTTTTGTTGTTGCATGTTTATATACTCCCCATGTGGGAAAAAGATACTAGTTATAGAATTGAATCTCTAGTTTAGGCTATCAAGAGACCACAAGCTGTGTAGTGGCCTCCTTATTTTTAACTCTCATAATATAAAGATGGTAATTAGTAAGCTATAGCCCACGTATAGAGTAATGGTGGAATAGAAAAGAGAGAGAAGAGAGTTTATTGTTTTTTTTTATTGCTTATTATCAGGTAGTAGTGCTATTGCTGATATAGTTATTATCTTCTTTACTTTACTTTGAACTTTCACAATGATAAAATAGACAAGGGGTCTTGTTATTTACTTTTTATTCATATTGTGAATATCTTATAAACGTTTCAAAAAAGTAGACTCATATATTTTGAGATGGTCGAATGCAATTACATGCATGTCCATGCATCGACGAGAAGACACGATTAATTTGTGTTGCGATTGATTATATGTATTGCGTGCAGTTCGATCTGCATGTTTGCCGCGATCATAATCATCTTGAGTGTAATGATCTACTACACGGTGCACCCTGATGGCCTGATCTAGGGCAAAGCCTTGCTGATGAAAGGTTAGGCGTGCGGATGATGGGTGTGTTCAATTCACGATAATCTTCGCAGTGGTCTGGCTGCTCCTTTCCTACTTCAGCTGTAGTGACAAGTGCGTATGCAAAGAGGAACAACAAGACCTTCCTTATTACTACTAGTAGTTAGTATTAATTAACCGTCGCTTCAGAGACAAAATATGACTAGTATTGGAGACTGGATATATTGGATATATTGATTATGACCTGAAGATATATGTAATTATATCTTGCAAGGTAATTCTAATTAATATCTAGTGTGTAGTTGTTACATCTGTTATACTTTACTTAGGTTTTGGACATTGACATATTTATATATATACTAGTAGTCGTGTACGTGCAATATACGTCGTGACCTATATTAAAGTTGCATTCTTTAAAAAATTAAATTCACAGTAGTTATATAATCAAAAGCTAGGACGCACATTTAAACAATCAATATACTTTCTCTTTTAAGTTTGAATAACATAACATATCTAATTAACTTTTTTTTTGCTATTTTAGTACCAAGGAAATCCTCCCCAATCTTGCATTGTAATACTTTTCTATGAATAGAGAAAGTGGTGGTTTAACAAAAAATTGTAATTTTGTCAATCGAAGGTGTGAACATTTTCTTTTTAACAAAAAAGTAGGTGGCTTTACATGTAGTATAGGTCCAATTACATGAATGCATATTAATTATTGCATTTAACAATTGGCACATGGAGTTCAAAATACTTCAGAATTTCACTGGTTCTGGTATATGATGTGGTGTCCTTCATGTAATCCTCCTGGAATCATTGCTTGCTAACTATAGTTATTAATAAGAAGCTAAAAAAACGGTGGTCAGCAGGGTTACCAACTGTATGATCAAATTTAGTGTTGGGATGTAATGTCCTATACTCTTAGCCCTGCTAAGCATGCATGCCCATATATAAATTCAAAAAAATAGTTCGACTCAAAATGTGATGGAAAATATGGAAATGTGTCTTTCTTAAATATCAATTCCTACCCAGTGGTACTAATATATAAAATATGTCGTACGTATAGTTCGACTCAAATAAAAGTCAGTTCTAAATTCAATTTGGTTCTTATATCCGCATACTTTGTCTAATTGTAGAAGCCATTAACTCAGAAAGTTAAACCTCCATTTTTGTCATTCCTTATCACATTGGCAATCTCAAAGAACATAGGGCTGAAATATGCACATACACGCAAAGTTCAACTGGTTGCTTTGAGATATCAGAATTAAGAACCAAAGCTTAACCCCTATTCATATTTGTACAGCAAATTCATCAAAATGTAAATGTAAGCAGTGGTCAACTGGACAGCAGAAAGCAGGATACTTAGAATAATCCATAAAAATAGTAGTCTGTGATTTCTAAAAAAAGTATAAACGGATAAGATAGCAGTACAATTATTAGAATTGATATTTCTCTTAAAAAAATCAAGTCACAAAAATCTAAAAGGACATGAATAATCCACAGATGGTAACCTCACCTGATATCCATGTCATTTCTCCATGATGAAGAATCATTCCTAATTATACATAATGGCAAAAAGATAGCTCAATAGCTTCATGAGTGCATGGACAGAAACGCACACTCTTACCGTTCTTGGTTCTGTTGGCTACCAACAACATATGTCTAGTGAAGTTATATCTCTTATGTCAGTAGAGGCCCTTGGACCGCTTTCAAATATCAGAGACATGCTTTAATCTGCTCAAAGACAGAACATCAATAACCATGTAAAGTTAATAAGTTCCCCACTACAGAATTGAAATAAAATCATACAAGCGAATATACAAAATCATTTATTTCAACTATCATACCTCAGAGGCTGAGGTTTAAATCCTATGTTTTATACATTCAGGCTAAGCAGCATGCACGTGGCGCTTCAGCTGGGCTAGTAACCAGTGAAGACAGGTCAAGGCCAGCATGTAGAAGACGATCACCAGCAGGCAGCGAGGAGAGGTGGAGGCCGGTGCGTGGTGTGGAAGCAATTTGGCTGAACTGCATGTGGTGTGGCCTGAACATAAGCTATAATAAGGAATCATTTCAGCTGTTATAAGAACCACAAATTTTCCAAGTATTCTGAAGCATAACCTATTTGTTCAAGTAAGAATACAGAATACCTAGATACATATATATGAAGTGAACAATTAGGCAGAAAGGAAAGCACATGTTCGACAGCAGGAAAATTTCGATTGATCAATGTTCGGCAGCAGGAAGACAGTCATCTGAGAAGTCAATCGATCAATGTTTCAATGGAATGGGATGGGATCAAAGTCAACTGCTCCTTTTTATATTAGTTTGCACATAATTTTCAAAAAAGATGTTTAACATCTATTATAAGAAATGAACCTCACCTGTGGAGTGTCGACTGTCGTTGGTGATCCTGATTCAAATATTGCAGCTTGAGGTACCAGGGTTGACCAGGTTGCTGATAGATCTGCACGCGTCAACATCATATTAACCAAGCATCAATTTAGCAAGAACTTTAAAACCTCAACCAATGAAATAATTTATCGATCAACTATTGAACTTGGGAGAAACACAACAAAAGGCAGAAGAAGCAAAGCACAGAAAGAAGCAGATTGAATGAGAGTTGGACGATGAACAAGAATATAGAGAAAAAGTGCGTAAAGAATAACTGTTGTTTTATTCATGTATATATTAGGAGGGCACATATATCAAAGAACTAACCCAATTCAGGATTTACTTCAGGATCAATGTGCATTTGTATGGGTGAGGGTCCCTTCGAAAGTAGTCCAACGTGAATCAGGCTCACGATGTTCATCACACATCAACTCAAAGACTGCCCTTATGGCTTTCACCTGTCCCGTCAACAGAAGTTCTGCCTCAAGAAACACAATCTAAGCAGAGCGCCCAACCACTATGGCCGTGTTTAGATGCAAATTTTTTTTTTTGCAAAAACATTACATCAGATATACAGACACATATTTGAAGTATTAAACGTTAACTAATAACAAAACAAATTACAGATTCCGATTATAAACTGCGAGACGAATCTTTTGAGCCTAATTAAGCCATCATTAGCACATGTGGATTACTGTAGCATTTATGGTTAATCATGACGTAATTAGACTCAAAAGATTCATCTCGTAATTTACAGTCGAACTGTGCAGTTGATTTTTTTTCGTCCATATTTGATGCTCCATACATATGTCCAAACATTTGATGTGACGGAAAAGTTGGAAGTTTGAAAAAAATTTTTGGAAACTAAACACAGCGTATGGCTCATTGGGAAAATGTATAGCATAGGTAGTGTTGATGGTTTTAATTGCAAAGGAGAGGGTAAAAGACTCGAAAGATAGAAGGATGGTATGAGACCACGCTGGATTGAAAAATTACCTTTGATGATTTGGCATATTATGTTGTAGACCATGTATGGTTTGAAAAGTTGCATCAGGACAACAATATGAGAACTTTGTGTATAAGTCATGGGGAATTAATTTTTCTTTGGCTGCAAGAAGAAAAAGATTAGTAGATAAATGGAGGGCAGAGCAATAAAAGAAAACAAAACCACTCCACAGGAGCAACATTTTACTGATCAGGCATTAAAAGCAAAAGGAAAAAAAAGCTTCAATTCAAATGGACATTGATAGCACATACAATGGCACACCCTTATGAGTTCCAAACTGCACCTCCTGATGACATAGTTTGGCTGATGGCACTCTCATTCCAGGCTTTGATATCAAGATTTAGTGTCAGAGCATCTTTAAGAGTAAAATAGTACTAACAAGAGATTTCATCATTGCTTTTTTTTATCTTATCATTTTTGTTTTTACCGCATACATCAGATGGCTAGGAATGTATCTGTCCATGTTGCCATGTCAAGCTAATTAATAGTGGGACTAATCATGGTGAAGCTGGTCGATCGTCCATTACCGCGTGTATGTCTATTCGAATAGTTTTATTTTCGCCAGAGGTGTACAATTATACTCACAAGACACGATTTCACACATGTTGCCATGCCCCAAAGTACCATCATGGTATTGCAAAGGGGGAAATTGTGATAAGACCTTTCGCATAACCCTCCCCTAACCATTCACACCACCTGA
Source organism: Oryza officinalis (assembly GCA_008326285.1). Taxonomy (NCBI): domain Eukaryota; kingdom Viridiplantae; phylum Streptophyta; class Magnoliopsida; order Poales; family Poaceae; genus Oryza; species Oryza officinalis. The sequence goes on from BDMV01000007.1 coordinate 6,227,956, forward strand.
GGTGTTGCCCCTACCTTTAAAACCGGGTAGGCAACCCCCCATGCGTCACGATGAATTCGACAGCCCATCAACCCTTAAAACCGGGGCCAACCCAACTCCATCACACCCACCCTAACCTCGGTGCCTAGGAAAGGGTTGAGCTATACTATAAGTCCAACAGTTGCCCACGCTTGCTTGTGGTAAGCACGATAAGTCTTCCAAGATTTCTCGCGAACCTGTCCTTAATTGCCATGGGTGCGACAAGCAAAACCATGCACCTACAGCCCATCATTAAGCAATATTTTAGTCAGATAATTACGACCAATAAAGCATGACCAGGTGTCTCGAGCTCGTAGCTCATCAAGATGCTAAAAGTAGATAGTGTGATTATCCCATTCAGTGAGCTATTAGTATTAAGCATGGCTAAGCATATATAATTCTAGCTAGGTCAACATAAGTAACACAAGCTATTCAAATTATTACTCAGGTTTGGCAAAGAATGGGTATCAAGAAAACATGGCACAAGCAAGAAGATATGTAATCCCTATTCCCATGTAAATAGCAAAATATACGATTTATTTGCAAATGGTAAAACCTTTCATAAATTAGGCTCAACATGCTCAAGGGGAATGTGTGACTTGCCTTGCTTCTTCAATCAATCTTCCAAACTCTTTTTCTCGCGAACGCGATCTTTCGAAACGGTGGATTCTACCCGCTGACACGCAAAACAAGAAAAAACCCTAATAAAAACCAGATAAATAGTACAAGAAAGTAAACAAACATGTAGATCTCAATTTTAGATAAATTTTGCAAGTTGAATGACTCAATTTGGAGTTCGTATAAATTAGTTATAAATTTTAGAAGTTTTGAGCCATTTAAATGAATTTCTAGAATTAAATATGATTTATTGCATAGGGCCCACACGTCAGTGACTCAAGGGTACGGGCACATGGTGGACCGGGTCCACGCGTGTGTTAACGACGAAATTTGGTAAATCATGCATTGGATTCAGAGTTAAAGCCGAAGCTGATTGGAGGAGATAAGCGATTACAGAAAACAGAGTATGAATCGGCTGCAAGCCAAATCGGCTACAGTGTGCATCGGCTGAAACAGAATCGGACAAGGATAGCCGATGTAGCCGATTCCGATGAGGAGATGGCAGGGTCATTGTCGGGTTCGGTTGGTGTGCTTCATGAGGATTGCCACGTACGGATTGAGTCCGAAGAAGGCAATTGTATCTATTAGTTAGGATATTTGTTAGTTTCCTTTTATCTTTAGGAAAGTGTGTTTAGTGTCCCTTAAGGACTTTATGTGTTTCTTTTATCTTTAGGAAAGTTTCTTTCTTGTCCTACAAGGACTAGTATCTCCCCATGGGTATAAATATGTACACCCGGGGTTATTGTAAGGAATCAACTCTCGATCAATACAATTCGGCGCATCGCCACCTTTTACTCTGTTACGGTTTATTTATCAACCGGCGGAATTTGGCACCTGACGCGGGGCTGCATCGGCTGTCGATCTCCGGCGAAGGGGTAAGTCCAATGTTCCGTCGGTTCAGGCAATTGTATCATCCACATCGGCGTCGTTCAAGGCTGCATCAGTACATTCGACCTCTTGGATTGCTCTGGTTTGGATAATATATTTGTCTGGCTATTTATCATATGTCTTCTGTTAATCTAATATTAGCATCTCGATTTAGTTTTATCGGCTGCTTCTCGTTTTAGGGTTTCTGTCGGTATCGGCTAAATCGTTTTGCTAGATTAGATTAGCCTAGGCATCTACCACCCTGAAAATCAGTCAAGGGCTTGATCATCTAGATACCGTGTTTCTTTACATACTTAGTGCTGCATCAGTTGAGTTTGACCTACTAAGTCGTGCTTAGAACCATGAATCTCTAGCCTGCTTTTTGATTGCCGATAAGGGTTTCATCGGGGTTTCAGCCGATGAGTTATCTGGACGTTGCATCGGCTTATAAGGATTGTATATAAGTTGAATTTAGCCGATGACAACAAAGGTTTCACTGTTTAATCTAATCTTGCGGATTTTATGGCATTGGATCTATGTTAGACTCACTTCATTGGCTATGCTATGAATATATGTAATCTCTCTCTTGAGGTGTTTTTAGACATAAGTGATTTATACTGTCTCGGCGCCCTGTCCGATCTATCCCAATCATTTGGTTTAAATATATTTTGAGATTTAGATTATGTATCATTGATATCTACAGCCGATCGAGTATGTCTAACTTTCGTTTCACTTTATCAAGTCATTGCCGATCTAATGCATATTATCATCTCCCGATTGTCTCTTTGTCATTATTTACATCAAGTGTCAGAATCTACATTGAACACATAGCCGATAGCTCAAAACCCTATCGCTATCGGCTGTTATCAGGATCGGCTGGAAGTACTATATCGGCTATGTTGGCCGATCGATTGTTTTATCTGTCATTTGTATATGCTGTCATCAAGATCAGCTGGAATTACTACATCGGCTATGTTGGCCGATCGGTTCTCTGATCTGCTATTTGTATATCTTGTCAGTTGTAGGATCAAACTGACTGGCACGCCCGCATCTCACCAAGATTTGGACCTGCACTGGAGCTAAGCAGACCTCCCAGGTCAGTGTGTGTTTTTTGCATCAACAGCGTGGCCGGGACGCGAGTTCACCACGTGGCGCTGACAAGGCAGCCATGTGGGATGGGCACGCTGATGTGGCACCGACGCGGCAGAATCGCTGGCAACCACGGCGAGCACCACGCAGACGACCCAGATCTCCCGAAGGAGATCAAGCGGCTGCAGGAAAGGGCGGCCGGCTTGTCGGCCGACCGACCGGGGAGCGGCGAGGCGCTTCTCGATGGTCGCCGGCGACGACCATCCAGCGCGGTGGCAAGTGGCGGAGACGGTGGAGGAGACAGGGAGGAAGAGGGGGAGCTCACTGAGCGCACGCGGCGGCGAGGCGACAATGAGGAGGCGGCTGACAGCAGGAATTTGGCGGCGACGCCTCGGGTTGGCAACGTCGGCGGCAGTCCGACGGCGTCCCGCGAGCGTGAATCAGCAGACGGCGGCTGGAATGACCTGAGGAAGGATGTGGAGCGATTAGGGAGAGGCGGGGCGGCCGGAAATAGCTGGGAGAGTCAGCCAGAGACCGGCGTTGAGGGCGGCGCTCACCGGGCGTGTAGAAGATGGAGTTGTGGCGGTGGTTGGCAGAGACGGAGGGGTGACCAAGGTGCGGTGCGACACGATGGGCCGAAGAAGGGGACGAAGGGGTCCGATGTGGCCCCAAGCGCTGGCAGCGAGCGACTGGAGGCGAAGGAACGACGACAGAGCTCGGGTTGCCGGTGGGGATGGTGCTCCGGCAGTGGGCGCGGGCGGGAGGTGGTTGCTAAGGCACGGTACAGCGCGGCGATGTCGGAGGTGGCCATGGCGCGGTGCGGTGGTGACGTGCAATTTTTGTGAGTGGGTACAAATATTATTTTAGAGGAATCAGAAGCTCTTTTCTTTAGACGAATCCTATTAGGACGAATCCTATTAGGATTCTTTTCTTTAGACGAATCCTATTAGGATTACTTGATAGTACATACTAGCTATATAGTAACTTAGATATGTGTTTTTAATTGCGTGTTGATATCGATCTACCAGTCGTGTCCTTAGTTTTGCGTTCGGGTGGTGGCGGCTATGGATTCCGACGCCGACTCCGGCATCTACGACCACCCGCTTGAGTTCATCATTCACGCCGTCGACGACCTCGCTCCGCCACCGCCACCGCCGGTGGCGGCGACCCGCGCTTCAGCCCTGACTCACATGCCGCCGCTAGCATTTCGCGGGGCAGCAGGACGACAACCACCACCACCTCCTCGATGTCCTCCTCGAAGTGCTCGTACTGGCATTTTCATATATCAGGTATAATTTATCGTCATGGATATAGTAATTAATGCACTACTATACTTTCTCTGGTTTTGTTTTTAATATACAAAGCAGATGTTTTTTCCTCAAATTTTGACCAACGATATTTATTCAATAACTTATGGTTAAATAAAAAAGAGTATCACTATATCTATCATTAAAATAATTTATAATATATTATATGTTTGTCTATTTGTAATTTATAAAAAACAAATAGTCAAACGAATTAAAAAAAATACCAACAGTATGTAGCGTATATTAGAAAATAGAGAAGTAGTATTACTATGTTCATGATCAAATAAATAAATAATAATATATATGTGCATCAATTAGGTCCTGACCTGATTGATTATTTCGTGTAGGTCGGCTGCTTCGTCTCAATCGTAGGCATGTTGAACATTATGATCTACTTCACGGTGCACCCTACTCCAGGGAAAAGCGTTGTTGATGAAAGGTTAGGCGTGCGAATCATGAGTTGTTTCATGATAGTATTTGCTGTGATCTGGATGGTCCTTTCTTACTTCAGTTGGGGCGACACATGTCTATGCATCGACGACGAGGAACAAGACATTCCTTCTTATTATAGTTACTCATAGACGAAATATTTAGAAATAGGGATTTGGTAGATTTAGTTAAATTAGTGAGTAAAATTACATATTGCTAAGGCCAAGCCGGCCCTAAACTGCAATTATGTTGTTATATGTGGTTTTTAGTTTATTTTTATCTAAATTTCAATCTTTTTCATGTAATTTTGTAAATGGGATTTAGATTTTAGGTGGCCAAATTTTATATTCCCTCCAGCCGTTTCGTTTTGTATGTCATCCGTATACAATTGGAAAGTGATCTTTTTGGGTATGACGCTGATGTACATCGTTAAATCAAAATTCCGAGTTTACCCCTGCATCATGAACTCCCACAACAGATATCGATTGCGGCGGAATACACAGTCACAGAACAGTTGTAATGTGAAGCAAGAATATGTCGTGTACATGAAGAGGTTAAGCTGCCTGTCTCTTTGTAGCTGAAACACATATTGATCATGCATGATCAACTCCTGCTAAATCAGCCTAATTAAATTAAATTTGGTTTGGTTTGATTTTTTAATTTAGTGCAATGCAATTCTAATTTAAATTGAAATTTACACAAGATTTAAAAAATGTAACAATATCACACAATCTTGTTTGTCTTCAGGTACTGTACTTGATAACTACTTTTTAAGAAAATACAGAAAAAGGAAAGAAAGCCTCGAATTCATTCTGTTCATATCATTTTGAACCATCTGTGGGATACAATAACCGACGACTCCATGTATCATGTATAGTTTGTACAATCTGAAATTTTCGAATAAACATGAACAATTGATATCATCTTTATAGCTCACGAATAAAAATGGAGTTACTGAATGTACAGGATTGTCACTCTTCAGGCTTTGCACAAGTTAGAGCCTCATCGGCTGGCCTAATAAGCCAAAACAAAAACCAAAATTTTTTAATCTCTATGAACAAATATATAAATTTTTTACCTATAAATCAATTTGTATTCTCTAATAAGCCATTTTGGCTTATTAAAAAATATGGGTAACCGATGAGGCTCTTAAACAGAAAAGGTAAAGCTAGTCTATTCTAAGCAAAAAAAAAATACTCGTAAATAAAGTCTACTACAGCACCACAGCACCACAAGACGTCTCCCTTCCAATCCTCCCATTCTAGTGCTGTCAAACCAAATAGAATAGTAGAAACTCAGAAGGATGGCAATATCACACTATACCAGAACCCTACATCTGTGATGGCATACCAGTGACGGGCCTACGGATTGGTCACAGATGACCGTCACCTTTGACGGGTCCTTATGTTTGCCGTCATTGGTGAGACATCCGGCTGCGGCCCGTCACAGGTATGACCTCACCTGTGACGGTTTGGAACCGTAAGCCGTCACTGAAATACCAGTGACGGCTTCTAACTACCTGGCCGTCACAGGTATCACCCCACCTGTGACGGCCAGAGAGTTAAAACCCGTCAAAGGTAATTGGCCGATATCTTTGACGGGCTATATTTATTTAACCCGTTTGAGGTGAGTTGGATCTCTATAAATACCATCTAACTGCCAACTGCTTTCCATCCCAACCAGTGCACTGTTCACAATTCGGTTGGAAGGGTAAGGGGGGCGAATTTGTGCTGAAATTAAAGGTAAAAAATACATTATTCTCCCTTTATTCCCAATTGATCATCATATAGTTTTTTTCCTATGTCGTTGATTGCAGATGAATCGTAGTTGGATGTACCATGTTCATCGTTCGTCTAAAGAGTATAGGGAGGGGGTCACTGAATTCGTCACATTTGCGGACAATGACAGAAAAAGCAGGATGGCCATGCACATATTGTGTCCATGTAACGACTGTAAGAATGAACAGATGTTCCATGATAGTTCAGATGTGCATTCTCATTTGATAAGGAGAGGTTTCATGAAAAAATATACATGTTGGAGCAAGCATGGAGAGCAAGAGGCACCTGATGTCGCAATTGAAGAAGGCCCAGATCAGGATGTAGTGAACGCCGCTGCAACTCGAGAAGGCATGTTTGTACCTTCTCCGTTAGGCGGAGAGACCATAGATTTGGATACTCAAAGTTTGTCTGAAATGTTGCATGACGTTGAAGACGCAGATGACAACGACAGAGATTTTGAGAAGTTTAGTAAGTTGGTGGAAGAATGTCATATGCCTTTGTATGATGGATGTAAGTCGAAGCACAGCAAATTGTCATGCGTGTTGGAACTCATGAAGCTTAAGGCAAGTAATGGTTGGTCCGACAAGAGTTTTACAGAACTTCTTGAGCTGTTAAAGGACCTGTTGCCAGAGGGAAACAAATTACCGCATACGACATATGAAGCAAAGCAAGTCTTATGTCCGTTGGGCCTGGAGGTGAGAAGAATTCATGCTTGTCGAAACGACTGCATTTTGTATTACAAGCAATACGCTGACTTAGATGTTTGCCCTGTCTGTGGGGCTTCTAGATACAAACGAACAATAAGTGAAGGTGAAGGAAGTAAGTCAAAGAGGGGAGGCCCCGCAAAGGTGGTGTGGTATCTCCCAATTGCGGAACGCATGAAAAGAATTTTTGCGAATCCAGAACAAGCTAAGCTAGTGCGTTGGCATGCCGAAGAACGGAAAGTCGATAGTAAGCTTAGGCACCCGGCAGATTCAGTACAGTGGCGGACAATCGATAGGATTTACCGTGAATTCTCAAATGACCCAAGAAACATGCGTTTTGCCATGTGTACGGACGGCATTAATCCATTTGGTGATTTGAGCAGTCGTCATAGTACATGGCCAGTTCTTCTTGTGAACTATAACCTTCCTCCCTGGTTGTGCTTCAAAAGAAAGTACATTATGCTTGCCATGCTAATTCAAGGACCGAGACAACCTGGCAATGATATCGATGTGTTCCTTGAACCGATAATCGATGACTTTGAGAGGCTGTGGAATGAGGGCACACGAACATGGGATGCATATGCACGAGAGTATTTCAACCTCCGTGCGATGTTGTTTTGTACCATCAACGATTATCCGGCCCTTGGCAACCTTTCTGGCCAAACTGTCAAAGGGAGATGGGCATGTTCGAAGTGTATGGAGGAAACAAGGAGCAAATGGTTGAAGCATTCACGCAAGATGGTCTACATGGGTCACAGGAGATTTCTCCCAAGGTATCACCCTTATAGGAATATGACAAAGAATTTCAATGGACACAGAGATACAGCTAGCCCCCCGACAGAGCTAACAGGGACAGAGGTGCACAACTTAGTGATGGGAATAACCAACGAGTTTGGAAAAATGAGGAAAGATGGAAAGACAAAAGAGAAAAGCATGTGGAAGAAGAAGTCAATATTTTGGAGACTACCATACTGGAAGGATCTTGAGGTTCGTCACTGCATAGATTTGATGCATATTGAGAAGAATGTATGCGAGAGTTTAATGGGATTACTGCTTAACCCTGGTAGTACAAAGGATGGTCTCAACGCCCGGCGAGATCTGGAAGACATGGGTGTTCGTTCAGAGCTACATCCCATAACCACGGAGTCGGGCAGTGTGTACCTTCCTCCAGCCTGCTACACTCTCTCGAAAGATGAGAAGATGGATTTGCTAACATGTCTGAGTGGTATAAAGGTTCCATCTGGGTACTCATCAAGAATTAGTAAGTTCGTTTCAGTGGAAGACCTTAAATTGATAGGGATGAAGTCGCACGATTGCCACGTCCTTATCACACAGCTGTTGCCTGTTGCAATAAGGAATATTTTGCCTCCTAAGGTGCGACACACGATAATGCGATTGTGCTCCTTCTTCCATGCAATTGGCCAGAAGATCATTGATCCCGAGGGACTAGATGAACTACAGGCAGAAATTGTCAGAACCATATGTCATCTTGAGATGTACTTTCCTCCTACTTTCTTTGATATAATGGAACATCTTCCCGTGCACCTTGTTAGACAAACAAAGTGCTGTGGTCCTGCTTTCATGACGCAGATGTATCCTTGCGAAAGGTACATGGGGATCCTGAAGGGTTTCGTACGGAACCGATCCCACCCCGAGGGGAGCATCATTGAGAGTTACACCACCGAAGAGGTCATCGAGTTTTGTGTTGACTATATGTCAGAAACCTCTTCAGTTGGATTACCACGATCTCATCACGAAGGAAGGCTTGATGGTGTGGGCACTGTTGGAAGGAAAATTGTAAGGATGGATCGTAAGGTGTATGATAAAGCTCATTTCACGGTACTCCAGCATATGACCGAGGTAGTGCCGTACTTTGATGAACACCTACGATTTCTCCGACAGGACAACCCAGGGCGATCAGAGAGTTGGGTTAGAAAAAAGCACATGTCTTCTTTCAACGAGTGGTTCAAGAACCGAATTGCCAACATGCCGAACTTGTCAAGTGAAACACTGCAGTGGTTGTCACAGGGTCCTGAATGGAGTGCTACCACCTGGCAAGGATATGACATAAATGGGTACACCTTTCACACGATCAAGCAAGACAACAAATGCACAGTTCAGAACAGTGGGTTACGCATTGAGGCCGCTAGCGACGGTGGTCGGCGTGATCAGTACTATGGCAGAGTTGAGCAAATATTGGAGCTGGATTACTTGAAGTTCAAAGTGCCATTGTTTCGTTGTCGATGGGTCGATCTTCGTAATGTAAAAGTTGATAATGAAGGTTTCACCATTGTCAATCTGGCTAACAACGCGTACAAGGATGAACCGTTCGTTCTCGCCAAACAAGTTGTTCAAGTATTCTACATAATTGACCCGTGTAACAAGAAACTGCATGTAGTTCGTGAAGGGAAAAGGAGAATAGTTGGATTGGACAACATTTCAGACGAAGATGATTACAACCAGCACGTGCACGGCATAGGTCAGGAAATACCTATAGAATTGGAGGAAGAAGAAGATGAGGTTCAACATGCACGCGTCGACCACGAGGAAGGATTATTTTTGTAATTTATGTCCATTTTGTCTAGTATATGTATGACTCTAAAATGTTTGCAATGATCATTAGTGCATTGCTTACGAAATAGTTCATGTAAGTCAAATGAAATATTAAGCACAATAACTACTATAAGTGAAATAAAATAATTAAGTAAAATAAAATAATTAATGAGGTAAGTCCACCTGCGCGCGCGTCACAGGTATGGCCACCTGTGACGGCCGTTTAGTTGGAGCCCGTAACAGATATGGTCACCTGTGACAGCCGTTTAGTTGGAGCCCGTCACAGGTGTTGTCACCTGTGACGGCTGTTTTGTTGGAGCCCGTCACAGATATGGTCACCTGTGACGGCCGTTTAGTTCGAGCCCGTCACAGCTATGGTCACCTGTGACGGCCATTTTAGTTAGAGCCCGTCACAGGTGTCATAACCTGTGACGGCCATTTTACTTAGAGCCCGTCACAGGTGTGGTTGACTAGGGTAACATTGGTGCCTTTTCTCGATCCAGATCCACTTTACACAACATAGTACACCGCCTCGCTGCCGAACTCGTCTTCCATCGCCGCCGCCGACCTCCTCCTCCACCGCCCTCGCCCTCCTCCACCGCTTCCGCCGCCGAAGTCGACATCCATCGCCTCCGCCGCCGAACTCGACATCCACCGCCGCCGCCGCCGAACTCGTCCTCCATCGCCCTCGCCCTCCTCCACCGCCTTCGCCGCCAAACTCGACCTCCACCACCGCCGCCGCCGAACTCGTCCTCCACCGCCTTCGCCGCCGAACTCGACATCCACCGCCGCCGCCGCCGAACTCGACCTCCACCCCCTCGCCCTCCTCCACCGCCGCCGACCTCCTCCACTGCCGGCCGACCCCCCCTCTTTGCTACACAGTGAGAACTCGTCTTCCCCTTTGATCCATTTTTTTCTAGGGTTCTTGTATATTGCTAAATTGGCTCATATCTGTGATGTGGTAGTTTCTGAGATTGGATTATATAGGGTTCTTGTATGTATGTTCATTTAGCACGTATGAAAACATTTATATAGGGTTCAGATTTATATAGAACATTTAGCATTTATATAGGGTTCTTTACTAGAGTTTTTTTACTAGAGTTCTTCCTATAAGCATCGAATTTTATTATATGTATATTGTAGATTAATCAAAGATAAATATAATGTATCCTATATGTTTATTGTAGATCATTTATTAATATTACATATTAATATATCTTGTTAATTTTATAATTTTACGAAAGGGCAATTTGTTTAAATAAGTTGTAGCGGTAAATTTCTTTATAGTTTTACTGTTAATCGCTAGAACTTAAATTAATTACATGATTAGAGTTTTTAAACTAATAAACATTTTTTAGTTCGCATGATCTTTTTGTCATGTAGTTCGCATATATATTTCACATCCCTCATATATATAATAGTTCAAAGCGTATTCAAATTAGTGAAATTAGTGAAATGATAGGAAATTTATAAGCGTATTCAAATTATTTAGTCGATGACAACGCCCGGTGCATCCCCGTCCTCAACGACGCCTGCGAGGATACAGGTAGAAGCAGACCCAGCCATGGTTTCCTCAGGTCATCCGTCGACGATGGCAGCCGAACAACCCGAACCTCGTGGTAATTTATAGGATAACTTTTCAATACATGACAACAAAATTTGTACCTACCACCCCTTAGCAAATGCTCCTTCTGTCTTAGCTGCAGAAGTGCCTCAAGAACAACAACCGTCGCCTTTAGCCGGGACAAGTGCATCTAGGACAAGTAGAAATCCCCGGACACAAAATAGATGGCCGACCACAGTGCAGGTTATAAGAGAGGTTGACGCAAGTGGTAGGCCCACGGCGCCGAGGACTGTCATAGGAAGATGGTCTAACTGTTGCGGGCTGGCAGCACATGAGAATTTCGGCATCCTCCACAAAAATATCGGAAGGGTCCCAGAAGCTGAGATGGAGCGAGCTTGGACGGCTATGGAGAAATGGTTCACATTTCCGGATGAAGCAAAGGAAAGGCTTAAGCGGAAGGCATTCCATAAGATGGGCAAAGCATGGAAGAATTGGAAGTGGAAACTCTTCACGGAGTATGTCATCCCACCCGGCAATCGTACTCCGTTCGTTGAGTACCCTCAAATAACGGAGACGGTGTGGGAGCAATTTTGCGAGATGAAGAACAACGAAGATTTTAGGCAGTCAAGCGAGGCACATCGCCTATTGCAAAAGCGGAATGAGCACCCGCATCGACTGGGCACGGCTAGGTACATCGGCAAGGAGCAAATATGGGCCCAAGAGGATGCAGTCGCTGCAGCAGCGAATGTCCCTGCCCCATTCGCCGACATCCCTGAACGAAGGGCTCGCAACTGGGCGAGGGCTAGGGGTAAGGTCAACCCTGACGGCTCCATCACATTTGACAATCAAAGTGACGCCAACGTCTATCAGGAGCTGGTGAGTTCGCTAATTAACCTCATTAATGTCCGTTCATATTAAGCAAAAGATTTGTAACAAGAATCCTGTTTTTTATAGTTAGGGTTGGTTGCCGAACAAGCTTCGCAGAGCGAGGTCGAGTCCGCGCCGAAGAGACGCGAAGATGACATCCTCACGAAGGCGCTCGGAACCAAAGAACATCCTGGCCGGACTCGGGGAATTGGCGTTGATGTGCCCTGGAAGCATGGCCTGCCCGAGTACAGCTCCCAATACAGGAAACGAAAAGTCTCCAAGGAAGAGAGGGATGCTCGTTTGAAGGCTGAGCTTAAGTTGGAGGTCATTCAAGAACTCCAAGCAGACATGGACGCCAGGGTGGAAGAAAGGGTTCAGAAGGTCCTCGCCGAGATGAATATACGTCGACCCGCAACACAAGTTGTCCATCCAACTCCTCCTGCACAACACGAAGCGAGTCCGTCACAACACAAGAGTAGCTGTGCATCCACAGAAGTGCCGGCCCCTCATCTCCCTGTCACACCACTAGATGCGGTGGACAACATAGAGGTAATCGATTATATCCGATCCATATCTACTCAAATACCTTTACATGTTCCAATATTAAATTGATACTTTAAAAATGCAGGACGTAGAGCAGTGTGTCCTAGTGGTGAGGGTCCACCCAACTTTCGCGGCCGAAGTCGCTGAGGGCATGGCTTTCAATCCCTCGGACACAAAAGGTGCACGGTGTAAACCTACGTCAAGGGTATGCCAAGGTGTCCATAGATTCAGTCAAGGACAACTGGTCAGCCTTTCCGCTGCCTGTGCCCCCTAATGATGAAATCACGACTTTGGGCGATGCGTGCAAGACGTACATACAATGGCCCAAAGAAGACATAATTGTGAAGATGACTCCTCGCCCAAGTCGACCGACGGAGCGAACACCTTCAACGTCTAAGCTATCAATTGAGGCTCCCCGTGGACCGGCGTTGTCAGAACCCCATTCACCTGCCGCAGCCGATATGGATTTGACACACATAGCTCAGAACCTGCCTCCAATAAAGACCACAAGGAAGGCTGATAGCTCGCCACCCATTGTCAAGGGACAAAAACGTGAACGCGGGGGTGCTACAGGAAAAGAGAAGGTCGAGGAGTCGGCACCGGTGAAAAAAAGGGGGAAGGCTGCAGCGTCGGCGTCGTTGACCAAAACGGGGAAGGTCGTGAAGGCTCCGGCACAATTTGAACTAGGCATGCCGTTGGTGGAGGACAATGTGCTGGCCGTAATGGGTATTGCTTGCCGAGAGCTACACAAACAGTACATGGAGCTAAGCAATGCCAAGCGGAAAATGAGGGAGTCATGCATAGTTGGACATCACGACCACCAGCCCTTCCTATCGTCGCCTGCCTATGTAACTATAGGCTTTGATGACCTCTTCGACCTATTCAGGATTCGGAAGTTAGACACAGGACTTCTGAAATGCTACTCCTTGTAAGTGCAAACCTTCCTCCTTGTGATATTAATGGACTATCGTCTAAATTAGTGCTAATACGTAATTGTTTTAAGGTTGTGTTGGATCGAGGGTCGTCGCCTTGGTAATCAAGTTGGGTTCCTTGATCCATCGATGGTCAATGAGGTCAATCTGCAAAATAACTTCAATGAATTGGTTGACTACGTGAACCGGTGCTTATGGGCCCACCAAGACAAGGAGTACATCATGTGCGCGCACAATCAAGAGTAAGAAGACAATAATCATTTCGTGTATATTGTTGTTGAAGCTAAGTTTCTTATTACTAATGCTACATAACCACTGCGTAGGCGACATTGGGTTCTTCTAGTCATCGTACCTAAATGGAGTAGGGTCTACTACCTTAACTCAAGTAAGGCAAAGGATTATAATTTCACTGAAATCATCAAGGCCTTAAATATGGCTTGGGGACCATATGTGGAAAAGGGTGGTAGGTACAAGGAGGGCAAGGACCAACTTTATCATGACACCAATTTCGCATGCGCACAACAGATCGGGGACCAGTGCGGTTTCCACGTGTGCCACAATATGTCGACACTTCTGAGAGAGGTCAAAAATTTCGACCCTGAGGTTGTTGCTAATGGCAAATTCAAACATTTCAATACCAAATATTAATCTTATAAACGTGCTAACTTATGTATTATTGAACAGAAAGGTAGAGCTGGCTGGAAGGTTTCATCCATCAACCCTCCTGCTATCAGAGGCGAACTGTGCGTCTTCATTCTCGCCGAAATAATGAACAAGAAAGGACGTTTTCACGTGTAATAGACGATTGAACTGGGCTACTTGTGATGTCGTGAACAAAACAGTTATCCAATTTTCTGTAATATAAAAATAGTTGTTTCTATGGTTCTGTGATACGGTATGCTATGTAATTTACTTTCACTGGATGGATATGGTCACCTGTGTATATTTTCTTAGAAAAGAGATTTAAAACTGATTTGGAACATTACCTCTTTACTACTCCCTCCATTTTCAAATTATTTGTCGTTTTTTATGACATGCGTATTTTGCGTTGCCCTGTTGTGCCGTTCATTTGGAAAGACTTAAATGGCCAGTGATGAATAAGAACATATTAACTACACTTGTCCATTTTTAGGTTTTATTGTTGGTTGTCTTATGCATAAGAACAAACTATCTACACTTGTTTTTTTGGGACACTTGCTTCTCCTTCTGTCTTAGCTGATTTCCTCTGTTTTTTTGTCCTTGATGCAAATGATACTAATTGATGCAGAATGCTTGAACAGAACAAAACTGAGGCCATAGTGGATCTGAAATCTAATGCTTTTTGGGTGATTTTGGAGGAAATGGGATGCAAATGATGAATGAATTGATGAATTGATGAATGCATGTGATATTGGCGCTGGCTAGCATGTATCTGTGATCTTTCTGTTTTTCAGAGGGCATGGCTAGCAAATCGTGAGGCTAGCCAATATTTAGTATTTATTTTTTTCGGGATTTAACACATCAGTGACGGGTCATAAAAAAAAGACGTCACAGGTAATCATCCTGTGACGGATTCGTAAACCGCGGCCGTCAGAGCTGACTCTCCTGTGACGGGCCTTTACTTTCTTGCCCGTCACAGGTAGCCCAGCTGTGACGGATTCTAACTACCGGAGACTAATACCTCTGACGGCCTTTTGTTTATGTGTCCGTCAGAGATGAGACACCTGTGACGGGTTCTAACTGGTCCTAAGCTAGCGGGGACCAACACCTCTGACGGACGTCTATTTATTTTTCCGTCAGAGATGTGTGTCACCTCTGACGGCCGGCCACCCGTCAAAGGTGACAGGACTCACCAGTGACCACTGATCACTGACCAAGCCCAAATCCGTCAAAGGTGCGGGTTTGGGCCCGTCACAGGTGACCTTATCTAGTGTAGTGTCAATGACAAGACTAGCAGTAGCAGTATAGTGTACCGAGTAATTAGCAAATGTTTCTTTATATAGTAATTTAAATGGTATCCCTGCAGGACAATAATAGTATATTTCTTGCTAAGACAACTTCCAGCAGCAATTTCAAATTAGCAACATCAGCAGCAGCAATTTCAGATCAGCAACAGCAGCAACACCAGCAATTTCAAATCAGCACAGCAGCAACTCCACCAATTTCAGATCAGCAGCAGCAGCAAATTCAGACCAGCACCATGCAGCAGCGAATTCATATCAGCAACACCAGCAATTTCAGATCAGCAGCAGGAGCAATTTCAGATCAGCACCCAGCAGCGAACACGAAGTTCAGTGGGGATATGAAAACTGGCATGCTCACACAAGGCGACCTCTTCTTCTTGGCTCTTTGCCCTCCTTGAACATTGGACCCACCTTGTGTAACAATAACTGAGGATTCTAAAAAGATTTATGTTGCATAAAAGAGTAAAATAAATCTGAATTCAAAGGAATCAGCCGGGGTATGTACAATATTAACCTACTAACAGGGAGCAAAAAGATTTCAAAAACAATTGCAGAGATATGCAGGCTTCTGAATTTTGAATCATGTTATGCTTCTAACTAATTTGACACTATTATACATATATTACATATATGATTCTCTCTTCAGAAAACAACATTTAACTGCTAGCTCAAAACTCAGAAGTGTTATTAGAAGGTTTAGAGCACTGATAGAAATAGGGGTTAGTACCAGCAAGTCTGAAACATGAATTTAACAAATAAAATTAAGGCTCCTGCAGATTTTAGAAAAATAACATATTGAAATTTCATATGACTAACTCTCCCACCAGTTTTTCATGTACCAGTGACTAGTACTCCAACAGAGTATCCATTGTGCTGGCTTGCAATGCAACCTTTCCAACAAATTTTATATGTGTAGCCCAACCTTAAGAACAGAGGTGTAATTGTAAAATTTATGAACAAGTATACTACTCCAAGTTTGGAAAACATGTTCAGACAGTGTTCAGTTTGGACAAGAACTGCACATACTAGATTGACATCACAAGTTCAGTTCAATTATGTTAAGTTCAGGAGCTCACCTAAGGTTATCTCTGAAACTTGTTCTAGAGAGCAAGATCAACCTAAGCATCAAATTGCATAATGGATCATTTCTTGAGACCAAAAGAGAAGCTACACATGGTGAAGAGAAGACGAACCTCGGGGAGAGAGAAATCGAAGACGAAGCCACACCGGCCTGCATGTCCATGGCAATGAGGCGTGCGAGGCGGTCCTTTGTGCGGCTACGGCTGCCATTGGTGGATGGTAGGGATAACGACGGGCTCTTCCGAGGCGGCGAGGGGAACAACGCCATGGCATCCGACGACCATCCACTGCAGCCGCCACCCTGTGCCGCCTTTTTCCACAGAGTGACGAATTGGCGCCGCCTGCCCGCCCCACCCTCCTCCATGGTCACCCCGCTTTCACGGCCGTCGACTACCAGGGTCATCTGATGCTGCATGGTGGATCAAGTCGGGGTGGTTCAGTGTGAGCATAGTGCCATCTTTTTTTTCCCAAACCTGAAGAAATGCAGAACAACAAAATTCAGAACAACTATGGCTGCATTCGATCCAGCAACAATCAGATAAGTACAAGCAGCAAGCATCAGCAGAAATGAACGAGACATGCCATATGCCTCTTTCTATGTCCCTATCTAACTGAATCCTTGACAAGCGCACAGCAATTGAACTAATGGCTGAAAAAAGATGACCTCCCTTTCTTGAGGTCCGTGGTGTATAATGAGGTGAATGTGATGCCTTCTCTCCCGATCACATACTCCCAAAGCGATGCTAATCGACGATAAATAGGTAAGTACTCCAACAGCAGCAGCATAAAAAACAACAGCAGTATTATCCAAGATACTATAGAATTCAGGCCTGCATGGCTGCACCGGCGCATAAAAAACAGATTCGGCCATGTCCAACAGACGCAGGTGAAAGTTCACCTCGAGATTCAGCGGCTAACCTAAGAGCAAGTACAATAGATGGTGGAAAAAGTGACGATCTGGAAGAGAATTGAGTGGAGTGAGAGTGAAAGTGGGCGACTAATTTATCGGCAACGACACACGAGCTCCAACGCAAGTAAAGCAGCACCAGGTGAGCTTCTACTGGGAACAGGGGTCCATGTGAAACCATGCAGGAACAGAGCTCTGCGAGCAACAGAAAAAGTTAGATTAAAATATTAAAAAATAATACATGGATAGATGAGCTAATAGCTTATTACTGTACATATTATCTCTACTAGTTAACTGTATTGCTGATGTGGATATTTTTGAAGACAACGATAGGCTATACTATTGATCTTGCTCTAACGGGTGGGCATGGCAGTTCAGCTGAATTAACCCCTCATCCCCAAAAATCTCCTTGGAACAAACAGCTATTACTAGTTCTAGAAGAAAGAAGCTTTTCCAGATCTAGGAAGACGCTAAGGGTTAAGTGGCGAGAGAAGGTGTGGGAAGAGAGGCATGAGAAGGGAGTATATGCGTACGTGTGTGTGGGAAGCAGGATGCCGGCGCCGCTGCCCGCGGGATGGCTGGGGTCGGCGCGGCTCGGAGGAGCTGGCGGCGGCGGGCGGGCTCGCGAGGAGTCGAGAGTCGAGAGTCGAGACCGAGAAGACACGTGAATGGGGAGATCGACTAGTAGGGTTGGCAACGGCCAACGGGGCGGAGTGGGGCATGTTGGACAGGAACGGCCTTGCCCCGCTCCCTTGCGGGTTGACAAAAGTAAATGATTTCGTAAATGATGTAAAACAAAAGTAGAACGCTAAAAAAAACTTCAATGGTGTTAATGCTTCCTCATAGCCCCAACTTGTTGATTTCTTCACAAGTCGCAAGCATGTTCAGGAAAGTGCCATGTAGCTATTCCAAGAATGCATGAAAAATTATGTTATACAAGTGAATCTGGCAATCGCTATTGCTTTAAAATTTCATCTCATAATGAGAATATCATAATATAAATCATGATGATTTATGACCCTTTTGTGGATTCCTGTTTGGATGCCCACCTCACTCTGCCATAATTTTGTGTCAAAGATGTGGCAAATTGTAGATTGTGTGACTCTAAAATTGATGGCCATACTTGTGACAAACTACTTTGGCTAAGAAAAGAGTCTATGACTAATAGAACCAAAAGAGAAGAAAATGTAGCATGCCAAATTTGTAGAAACAAACCAAACACTAGCCATATTTTGTTAACCTAACCTATCTCAAATGTGGTAAAATGTGGCACCAACCAAACAGGCCCTCAGGAACTGCTTCCTAAAAAATAACTCAGGAACTGAGTTGCTAATTCTGAACTGTTCTCTTGAATAAAAACTCAGGAACTGCTGTCAGCTATCCAAAAATTATGAACTGAACTACAGAAACATCAACCAGCAAGTGAGCAGGATGATCAGGTCGCCAATGGGGAAATCGAACGGCGACGAACGGAGGAGGCAGGGAAGAAACGAAAACGGCTTGCATGGATGGATGCCGGCTGATTGAGAGAGGTCGCCGAAGGGGGCGCCACCACTGGAATAGGGCAGTGACGGCAACAGGAGTGGACACTGGAAGGATGCGGCGAGAAGGCTGGAGTGATACGAGATTAAAACACAGGAAAACACAAACATCAAAATTACCCCTAAATAAGAAGTAGCAAAGTACTAATATGTCCTTATAAAACGGACGGTTTAGATCATTTCTAGTGATAGTAGAATACATTAGTAGAAAGCACTGTAGTCGTAGTCAGACTCCTAACTAAAAAGGCAAGTCGCAAGTCCTACTTCTCAGTTCTATCCTTTGGACGATGTTTCGGTTCAATACGAAATAATCTTGAGTTGTGAAAATAAGAGTAAAGTTGGCAATGGCATAGAAATGCTAGCTGTCTGGACTGTGAAAATGAAGTTCATGCGCCATGACAAATGCGGTTCACAAAAGTTCAGTCAGCAAACCAACATGCAAATCCATGCACATTTGATAGAAAGGCAAAACATGAATTTCTATAATCCCAGTTATCGTGTCAATCAGTACCACAATAGAAGGGGATCAAGTTTACATCAAAGTTTCAGCTTTTGGCATTACAGTGTGAGAAAGGAAAAAAAAAAACCTCATTCCACTCCCTCTCACATATGCGCAGCTATCGAAAAGAAACATTTGTACAGTATCTTGGGTATATGAACTGATGTTCTGTGCTTCTGTACACACACAAGTCTGACAATTGCCATTCACTGCTATTTATCCAATCTAAACTGAAGAATCAACCAACAATGTAAAAGTAGGTCAAAGTACTGAGCTGTACAGTATCTTGGGTATGATGAAATTTGTACTACTCGTCCCATCGTGGATTAGCAAATGGGAGTAAAAAACAGATAAGCCGAGCATCTACACCTAAGTGCTAACTTCCAGGAAATGTGAACTCAAGGTCTCACCATCCGTAATAGAGCCAACAGAACAAAAAAGCAACGATGAGGAAACCACCTCCGAATCCACATCCAATCCTGGCCTCGGATGACTCGAACAGTGTAACCATACCAAACGCCAGCAAAAACCATATGATTGTGAACGTAAGCATCGTGGCGTATCTGCTGTACTGAAGGGTCGCCCATGTTCTTCCAAAGAAACCGGTGATAGCTCCGGTGCACGCAACATAGTAACTCACACGCAACATAGTAACTCACGGCAACCAAACCAAATACCAGTCCCTTAACCCATAGTACAGCTGAACTCATGAGAAGGACATAAACACCACATGCCGCGGGAAGTCCTCCACCGAGCATAGGTCCCAGAATAGCAGCATACCTAGTCTGCAAGAAAGAAAACACAAATAAATTCCTATTCATCAGGAACTTAAAAAATGTGAACTTATACTACATGAAAAGAATCCATTGTTCTCTTTTTTTTTCCATTTGGACAATTAAATAATATAACTGTGATACAAGAAATCCAGGTTGTGCTATCAATCAAACAGGCTTCGCCGAAACACCATCTCGTAAATGATGTTTTGCCAAATAGTGGCTTTCACTCTAGAATGCCTTTTTCCTCACTTTCTAAGATGAGGACACTCTAGAATGGACGAAAGTGCCCTTGGACTGAGATTGAAATACAGAGGAATGACAAATGAGTAGAACGAGCGGCCTTGCTCATTCCCCTTGTGTGCTTTAATCCCAATCAGGGGTGTTTTCGTCTATTCTCATTGTAGAAAAGGATAAAATCAATCTTATAAATTAGAAAGTGAGGAAAAAGCATCATGAAGTAGAACCATGCACCGTTTGATGGTAGCAACACGACGAAGCCTATTTATGGGATGACACTTCAGTGAATTCAGTTTCGATAATGGTATAATAATATCAAATTTCCCCTAAGATCCTAGAGCGGTTGATGGTGTTGTAACGTTCATACATCCAACTAGAAAAAAAAAAGGGTTATGAATAAACTAACATGGGAGCCTTCACCAGCAACTGCAAGATGGGTAGGTGCAGACAGAGCCGCTGTTCTTGCTGCAGTAGCAACGGCAGAGAGAACGAACTCTAGATGCTCCTGAATATATCACGTCAAGATTAGCACATCGGTCGACAAAATAAAAAAAAATTGGCACATCAATGGCAATGAAGATAGCACAAATACAAATACTCGACGAATATAAGCACCCTAAAAGATTTTGTTTTTTTAAACTACTTTCATGTCCATGATAGAATCATAAAAGCATATTTAATACTAGTAGAGATAGTTGCTACCTCTAATTTTATCTACACCATCTATTCATCAATTAAAAATTTAACCTACACTAATACATTAGCTATAATACACTAGTCCCAATATAATACTCTTTTCAGTTTTTAATAGATGATGCCGTTAACATTTTGAAATACGTTTGATAATTTGTCTCATTCAAAAAAAATCACTACCATTTATTTTATTGTAATTTGGTTTACCATTAAATGTACTTTAATCAGAAGTTATACTTTTTCATACTTACACAAATTTTTGGACAAGGTAAATGCTCAAACACATGTTAAAAATCAATGATGTCATCTATTAAAACCGAAGGGAGTATAACCATTTGTTTTATTCATTTGCATCCAATCGACTACACTTTATTTTTTAAAAAAGTTAATATTATCTTAAAAAAATAATTCTACATAGCACTATTGGGGCTTGCGTTTAAAGACTTACTCTAATTGGCCGAAATTAAATGTGTTTGGAGGTGTGGTCAGTACAAAATTAAATGAATGAAAATACTTATATTCATGCACAAGATCGATTTAGACACTACAAATGCGTATTCCTGGACTCAGAATACATCAGGGATGCAAGACTTAGACGCTGGAAATGCAGATTCCTGGATTCAGAAATACCTCAGGTATGTCCGGATTCTCGAGATCCACGTTTGCCCCAACGCGTGCCGCGTTTCTTCGTCGCGCGGCCATGGTTGCCACCGCCCTCAAGCCGGCGGCAGAGCCACATGCCGCCGCTGCCTTGAGCGCCTCCAAGTCGGAGATGGGGCGCTGAGTGCTCCTAACACGCCTCCGTATCGAATCCAATCCGATGATGGCGCCCTCGGCGGCGGCATTCTGCCTGTCGGCCAGCGATAGAACCCTGGAGATCACCTCCTCGTCGTCTCCCGCTCCCGCGGCCACTGATCCGGCGACGACGCCTCGCCCTCCCGCTCCCGACACCGCTGCGAACTTGTCGGCGACGGCCTGCCGAGCCCCTGCAGCAGCACCCTCCGCAAGCTTGGCGATGTCAGCGGCGTTCTCGTCGGCGGACGAGCAAGCGTTCCCCATTTCGCCGCCGCGTGGGGGGTGGGGGTGGTCGAAATGGCCGGAGTCGGAGATGAAGGAGGAGGAGGAGGTGGGGGATTTTGGGGTTTAACCCAGCGAGCGGGGAGAAAGCCAGCGTGGCAGGCGCCCGGCTGTTTCTAAGCCGACCCGAACCGAGCCGATCTGAGCCGAGCCGAGCCTGCCGATCCGTCGAGTTACAGATCTACGGCTCAAATTCCACGCTACCAAGCAAAAGAAAAAAGGAAAAAGAAAAATCGGGTCTAAAGCGAAGCCGACTAGCCGAGCCCTAGCCCAAAATTCCCCAATCCACCCGCCCAAAAGAAAGAAATTCCCCAATTCCCCCGCCCAAAATTCCCATCTCATGGACGACGGCGGCGGCGCCGCCGCCGCCGCCCAGACGCGGGGACATGGCGGCGTCGCCGACTAGTTCATGCTCGTGACGGAGAATGTGGAGGGCTCCCCCACCGGCCTATTCCTGTCAATACCATCATATTAAGTAGTTGTCATTTGCAGCTTTACATTTTTAGCAGCTCAGAGTACCAATGTATGTTTCTACGATTATTGGAGCTGGGAGGTAATATCTGTGCATTGATTCAGTAAATAGTGAACTGGTGTTTTTACTTTTATATTTGAATTCTTTCATGGTAAATCGTTGGGGCATTTTATTAGGTTATTATTTGAGTAGGTTTTGATTTGTTGGCGGGTTAATTTGTTGTGCATGTGCCAAAATTTTGTTGTAATTCAGCACCTTACCTTGCAATTGTCGCAGTAGTCATTTGAAATATGTTTTTTCTACTATTGGTTTGATTTAATTGAGTTTGAGATAGGATATTCTGTTGAAAAAAGTGTGTCCTTCCTTTGGCTAATGGCTATTGATTTTATTGTTTGAAAGCAATGGAACAGGGATGCCTGCCATATGTCATGGAATAAAACTGCTTTAGTACTGTCATGCTTGAGTACTTCTCTTAGTTCTATTTTGTTGAACTGAACTACTTTATGTTCATTCTCAATTCTGATTTGGAACAAACATACTGAACTTGTCTTATATATAATTACGAAAGAGTATTTGAATTACCATTACACCCTAGTTCTTTAATATTTTGATTGCATCCTGAGGTTGCTGTTTTTCTCAAGCACTGTATTGATTGCCTATAGGGTAAACATATTTGCACTTGTGATCATATTATAACGGTGACAACAGGGTAGAGTTTATGCTTCATATTCATTGGCTAGGATAAGTTTTCTTCTTCTATTGGACTGGCTGATACCCACCCTAAAAATATTTCATACTGCCAACATGCAACTTGTGATTTGATTTTGCCAAATTCATGCAACCACTATGTTGTTTGAGGTCCCTGGCTTTCATGCTTTAGGATTGCTTCATTGGAATTTATTTATGTGGTAGTGTTGTTGAGCTATAAAAAACTATCTTTTATTTTTCTTGCATGCATACATGTTAACGACGAAATTTGGTAAATCATGCATTGGATTCAGAGTTAAAGCCGAAGCCGATTGGAGGAGATAAGCGATTACAGAAAATGGAGTATGAATCGGCTGCAAGCCAAATCGGCTACGGTGTGCATCGGCTGAAACAGAATCGGACAAGGATAGCCGATGTAGCCGATTCCGATAAGGAGATGGCAGGATCATTGTCGGGTTCGGTTGGTGTGCTTCATGAGGATTGCCACGTGCGGATTGAGTCCGAAGAAGGCAATTGTATCTATTAATTAGAATATTTGTTAGTTTCCTTTTATCTTTTGGAAAGTGTGTTTAGTGTCCCTTAAGGACTTTATGTTTTTCTTTTATCTTTACGAAAGTTTCTTTCTTGTCCTACAAGGACTAGTATCTTCCCATGGGTATAAATATGTACACCCGGGGTTATTGTAATCTATCAACTCTCGATCAATACAATTCGGCGCATCGCCACCTTTTACTCTGTTACGGTTTCTTTATCAACCGGCGGAATTTGGCACCTGACGCGGGGCTGCATCGGCTGTCGATCTCCGGCGAAGGGGTAAGTCCAATGTTCCGTCGGTTCAGGCAATTGTATCATCTACGTCGGCGTCGTTCAAGGCTGCATCAGTACATTCGATCTCTTGGATTGCTCTGGTTTGGATGATATATTTGCCTGGCTATTTATCATATGTCTTCTGTTAATCTAGTATTAGCATCTCGATTTAGCTTTATCGGCTGCTTCTCGTTTTAGGGTTTCTGCTGGTATCGACTAAATCGTCTTGCTAGATTAGATTAGCTTAGGCATCTACCACCCTGAAAATCAGTCAAGGGCTTGATCATCTAGATACCGTGTTTCTTTACATACTTAGTGCTGCATCAGTTGAGTTTGACCTACTAAGTCGTGCTTAGAACCATGGATCTCTAGCCTGCTTTTTGATTGCCGATAAGGGTTTCATCGGGGTTTCAGCCGATGAGTTATCTGGACGTTGCATCGGCTTATAAGGATTGCATATAAGTTGAATTTAGCCGATAACAACAAAGGTTTCACTGTTTAATCTAATCTTGTGGATTTTTTGGCATTGGATTTATGTTAGATTCACTTCATCGGCTATGCTATGAATATATATAATCTCTCTCTTGAGGTGTTTTTAGACATAAGTGATTTATACTGTCTCGGCGCCCTGTCCGATCTATCCCAATCACTTGGTTTAAATATATTTTGAGATTTAGATTATGTATCATTGATATCTACAGCCGATCGAGTATGTCTAACTTTCGTTTCACTTTATCAAGTCATTGCCGATCTAATGCATATTATCATCAGCCGATTGTCTCTTTGTCAAGTGTCAGAATCTACATTGAACACATAGCCGATAGCTCAAAACCCTATCGCTATCGGCTGTTATCAGGATCGGCTGGAATTACTACATCGGCTATGTTGGCCGATCGGTTCTTTGATCTGTTGTTTGTATATCTTGTCAGTTGCAGGATCAAACTGACTGGCACGCCTGCATCTCACCAAGATTTGGACCTGCACTGGAGCTAAGCAGATCTCCCAGGCCAGTGTGTGTTTTTTGCATCAACAATACAGTTTGAACATTTGTATGTATTCATTAGCCACTCTGAAGGGATGGAGGAATTACTTATAACTTTTAATGCAATCTGTTGTCAGCGATTTTGTTTTTTTGAATTGTTTTGTTAGTTTAGATGCATACCAATAGCTTACTGTTGTTTCAGATTCGTACATTTGAATCTAACTGAAGTGACAGATACCATTTTACAGAAATACAGAAGGTGAGACTCCTACTCTACTTGTATGATAGATATAAATGGCAAAGGCTTCTATCTGATGTTATCGCCTTGGAATTGAAATGCTTAATGACTTTTACATAATATGTGGAAACATCATTTGTGTCCATTCTTGTGTTTTGAAATATACAATTTACTGTGCATCCCTTAATGCTATCTTAGCAGTTTCTGATAATCAATTTTATTTTCCTCCTTTCTTTCAGGGGTTACGGCGAACTGCTCTTGAGACATCGGACTTTTTGAAAGATGATTGTTTGAATATAAATTGCACTGTGGGTGTTGTGGTGTCAACTATTGATTACTCCAGACCACACTCAATCCTGGTTCCAGACTCTGATATAGGGTATCATTTAGGTACGCTTTTGGACAATCATGAAGGGGTAGATGTTGTTCTTAATGTGGGAGGAGAGAGATTTCATGCCCATAAATTGGTGTTGGTTGCACGATCTACTGTATTTAGATCAAAATTTTATGATGATGAGGATGGGGAGAAGAATGAAGCTGGTGAGAGTGATGATCTACAAGAGATTATTATTGATGATATGGAGCCAAAGGTTTTCAAGGTTTGTTCTGGCTTCTTATGTTGAATTTATTTCCCCTTGTAGCTTTAGAAGTTCAGAATAAGCACTTACTAAATGTGGATTTCTTTGCAGGCAATGCTTCATTTTATCTACAGAGATACACTTGTTGATGATAACGAGTTGGATGGATCAAGCTCTGAGGGCTCTATCTTTGATACATTGGCAGCAAAATTGTTGGCTGCAGCAGACAAGTATGACTTAGCAAGGCTAAGATTGCCATGTGAATCTTGTGCAAAGGCATTTCTGTCGCTACAGTTGCAAATACTCTAGCATTGGCTGATTGTCACCATGCTATGGAGCTTAAAGCTGTTTGCCTAAAATTTGCTGCAGAAAATCTTTCAAGTACTTGTGCAAAGGCATTCACATCAATTCTGGTTTACATTCATTGCATCCTATGGGCACAATATTTGGTCCTACTTTATGTCAATCAAAATGCTTCAGTGAGGAGCTGTGAAAAAAACAAATGATTACATCGGCAAGATATCTTGATTAGGTTCAATAAATAAGTCTTGGTCCTGTGTGCCCAGTATGTTCATTTGTTTGGTCATTCTGCCATGGGAAAAGTTCCTTGTGTTCATCATTAAAATTTCATGATTGTTTTCAGTTGTAGAAATATGTATTTTTTTTCATTGTAGACACATCCATGCTTTCAGTATCTAGGACCTTCAAATTACAAATTTAGACCAGCACAGTTTCACATTATCAGGTTGGATTTTTTTTTCTTTGGCACCTTAGAGCATGTTAAAAACAATTGTTTCAGCTGGTAGGTGTTAGTGCTCTTGCCATGGGGGCATTATCTTAGGTTATTATTTCAGTAGGTTTGGATTCGTTGACTGGTTAGTTTGTTCTGCATGTGCCAAAATTTTGGTGTAATTCAGCTCCGTACCTTGCCATTGTCAGTTTGTCACAGTATAGTCATTTTGAATATTGTTTTTTCTACTATTGGTTTGATTTAATTGAGTTTGAGATTGGATATTCTGTTGACAAAAGTGTCCTTTGGCTGATTATTGTTTGAAAGCAATGTAACAGGGATACGCGTTATACGTCATGAAATGAATCTGCTTTAGTACTATCATGATTGAGTACTTTTCCTAGTTTATATTATTGAACTGAACTTCTTTATATTCCTTCTCAGTTAGTTCTGGCTTGGAACAAACATACTGAAATTACTGTCCTACATATAACTATGAAAATAGTATTTGAATTACCATTTCACCCTAGTTCTTTAATATTTTGATTTCATCCTTAGGTGGTTGTTTTTTTCTTAATTGTTGTATTTGATTGCCAATGGGGTAAGCCTTTTCCACTTATTATCAAAGCATGAGGGTGATAGTAGGGTAGAGTTTAGTGTTGTACTGCTATGATGGATTGTAATAGTTTGTAGTATGCAATACAGCTTAGTCAGTTTGTTAGTGGATTTGATGAAACCATCAGCCTCTGCCCAATACAGTTTGTAGCGTCTGTGTTTCAGAAGAAGGAATATTGAACCTTGCCTTGGAGCACTGACCTTCTTATGCTTTATATTCATTGGCTAGGCTAATTTCCTTCTTCTATTGGATTAATCACCCCTAGAAAGGTTTCATGCTGCCAACACGCAAATTGTGATTTGATTTTGCCAAGTTCATGCAATAACTCTGTTGTTTGGGGTCCCTGGATTTCATGCTTTGGGCTTTACTTCATTGGAATTTATTTCTATGGTAATGTGTTTGCGTAGTGGTGTTCAGTTGTACAAACTACCCTTTATTCTGCTAACATGAATGCAGTTTGAACATTTGTATGTATACATTAGCTACTCAAGGGGATCATGGAATAGTTTTAAACATAATGCTGTCTTATGTCAGCGATTTTGGTTTTTGAATTGTTTTGTTTGTTTAGATGTGTACCAGTAGTTCACTCTTGTTTCATATTCGTACATTTGAAACTAATTGAATTGACTGATACCATTTTACAGAAATACAAAAGTTGAGGCTCCTGTTATATACTGGTATGTTAGATATAAGTTGCAAAGGCTTCTAGTTCTATCTGATGTGTTCACGTTGTAAATTGGAAATTGGAAAAAGGTTAATGACTTTTACTTTGTATGTGGAAAGAGTAGTTGTGTGCATTCTTGTGTTTTGAAATATACAGTAAACCATGCATCCCTTGATGATACCTTAGCAATTTCAGATGATCAATTTCATTTCCCGCTGCTGTTTTCAACGGTTACAAACTGTTCTTTCAGCGAACCGCTCTCAAGACACTGGAATTTTTGTAGGATGACTGCATGAAGTTAAATTGCAGTGGGGTGTTGTGGTTTCAACTATTTATTAGTGCAGACCACACTCGATTCAAGTTCCAGACTCTGGTATAGGTTATTTTCGGTACGCTGTTGGACAATCATGAAGGGGTTGATGTTATTCTTAATGTGGGAGGAGACAGATTCCATGCCCATGCATTGGTATTTGGTGGTGGGCTGTTCGCTGCACGATCTACTGTATTTAGATCGAAATTTTTCAATGGTGTATTAGGTGGGAAGAAGAATGAGGCTAGTGAGGGTCATGACCTACAAGTGATTGCTATTAATGATATATAGCCAAAGATTTTCAAAGTTTGTTCCTGTCTCTTATGTTGAATTTATTTTTCCGTTATAGCTTTAGAAGTTCAGAGTAAGCACTTACTATATGCGGATTTCTTTGCAGGCAATGCTTCATTTCATTTGCAGAGATACCCTTGTTGATGATGACGAGTTGGATTCATCAAGCTCCGGAGCTGTCTTTGATACGTTGGCAGCAAAGTTGTTAGCTGCAGCTCACAAGCATGATTTAGCAAGGCGAAGATTGCTACGTGAATCTTACTTGTGCACAAGCGTTTCGGTACCCACAGTTGCAACTACTCTAGCATTGGCTGATCGTTGATGGAATAAGTCTTGCACTGTTGGTCTTCTTGTGCTGATTGGTTTTTGTGTTCTTTTTGCTTTTCAGCTTTTAGGATAGGACTAGCATCTTTCAGTTTGGGATGCTTTCAGGACAGTATCTTCTTTCAGTTTGGGATGCTTTTAGGACAGCATCTTCTTTCAGTTTTAGGATGCTCTAGGACATCATCTCATTTCACTTTTTTAGACTAGCAAACCAGCTATAAATATGTATCCCAACCGCCTCCCGGGATGGCATGACATTGTGTGAGAAATAAACCAGAAAATTTGCCCCAACTCTCTGCTACTAACAATCGTTACCATTGCTATGGAGCTTAAAGCTGTTTGCTCAAATTTGCTGCAGAAAACCTTCCAGGTACTTACCTTATTTTCACATCAAGTCTGGTTTACATTCCTTGCATACTATGGGTCCAATATTTGGTACTTAACTTATGTCAATCAAAATGATTCAGTGTGGAGCTTTGAAAATAACAAGTGAATACGTCTGCAAGAATCTCGATTTGGTTCAGTCAACAAGTGCTGATCCTATCTGCTGCAGTGTGCTCATGATTGTTTGGTGCTTCCATGTTTTGAAGTACAGGTTGCATGACACACCTGCATTTCAGTATCTAAGACCTTGAAAGATGTTCTTTAGACCAGCACAGTTTCATGTTGTCAGCTTAGAGCATGTTAATGACATGCATTGGCTGCAAATTTATTTTAAAGCTCTCAAAAAATTTAATGGGAGACTGCTGTCTTATGTTGCGTTTGTTCTATTTGAGACGAGAATGGTTAAAAAACTGTCACAAGTTTTGTTGGTAAAAGACTTTCAAATATAATTATACTCTAGTTACAATACATGTATGGCAGTTTTTTTAAGATAGTCTCTATCTTTATGGAAGTTTGTAAGGGTGTGTTCGTTTCATTGTATTGGGAACTAATCTCCTTGATACACAAAACGGAATGACTCATTAGCGTATGATTAATTAAGTATTAGTCATTTTTTTGAAATATATATTAATATGATTTTTTAAAAACAACTTTCATATAGAAAATTTTTGCAAAAAATATACCGTTTAGTTGTTTGAAAAACATACTCATGAAAAAATGA
Source organism: Oryza officinalis (assembly GCA_008326285.1). Classification (NCBI taxonomy): domain Eukaryota; kingdom Viridiplantae; phylum Streptophyta; class Magnoliopsida; order Poales; family Poaceae; genus Oryza; species Oryza officinalis. Next base: position 6,257,803 of record BDMV01000007.1, read on the forward strand.
AAAACGAGAGAGGTGAGTTGAAAAAGTTGAGGGAAGAACCCAGCCTAAGAGGACGATCTAACGCTTAGATTGGGCGGTCGATCTTGTGTGTCCAATTTTAGATGAATCCTACTAGGAATTGATTCACTGTGTACGTACTAGATCCAAATCAGATATACAATATGTTTTTAATACGCTAGCTCGTTCGTTCGCCCATGGATTCCCACGCCGACTACGACGACCATCCACCGGAGTTCATCATTCACGCCATCGACGACCTCGCGCCGCCACCTCCGTCGCCGCCAGCCCGCGCTCCACCGCCGCCTCGCATCTTGCCGCCGCCGCCGGCGGTGTTTCAGCCTCGTCGTCCTCCTCCTCCTCTTAGTGAGGAGAACAAAGCTATTCGCACCGTCCTTTTCATCTGTAAGGTATATACACATAAATATACACTGGAGTATATTATCTTCACGATCGATCAAATTAATATTTTCTCTGTTTTATATTATACATGGTTTTGATTTTTTTCTAAATTAAACTTTTAAATTTATTAAAAATGTAACAACAACTAAATTTATAGAAAATGTAACAACATTTTAAATAAAAATAAACATATAATCAAAATATATTAAAAGTTAGTTTTAGCGAAACTAATTTGGTGTTATAAATGCTTTTAAATTTATGTATAAACTTAACCAAACTTAAAGAAATTTTTAAAAAAATCAAAACGACTTATAATATGAAACGAAAGAAGTAATAATAATCAAATATAGATAATTATATGTATGGACTAACTTGTTTATGACGATAGACTATTAATTATTTAATTGCGTGCAGGTCACCTGCTTCGCCTTGATCGCATTCGTGTCAAGCATGACGATCTACTCCACGGTGCACCCGAATCCAGGGGAAAGCATCGCTGATGAACGGTCAGATGTGCAGGTCATGTGTGGCCTGGTGCTAGTCTGTGCTGTGATCTGGCTGCTCCTTTCCTACTTCAGCTGCAGTGACAAGTGCATGATCATACATGACGAAGAACAAGGCCTCAATCCTTTGTTCGTCGATTAATCAATTGTAGCCTTGTTTAATTAATTGATTGTATAGCTTTAGAGAAGTTTTCTATGTGTGTGTATGTTTTTTAATATATGAAGAAATTGGCTTTTGTAATTTGTTTGGCTATTCATTTTTTCTTGGACATATTTATACACAGATAGATAGACAAACGTTCCAATCCTGTTTAAAGTAATTTTGATGACAGATACTATTTTCACCTTGCTTAAATAAACCAAATAGTAATTGAAACTTATGACAGGCAACGATTTGCCTACTTCTAAATCTTTACCCAAACCTGAATACTGAAATTCCAATGAATATTCTGCAGGCTTGCTAAAAAGCATGAGGACTTATCTTTAGATAATGGAAATGATTACATCTCCGACTTTTGTCAACAGACACGTAACCAATTTGTAGTGTGTTTTTAAAAAAGATGTCTTTGAGTTGATAAAGAAAAAGAAAAAAACAATAATGAGTGATGGAAAAAATCGCCAACTTTGATAAAACATGACCATCTGAATTAAAAGTTGAGACAAACCATATTAATTCTAGCACTAATTTTGTAAGACAAATCATATAAAGTCTCCTGGCTACTAATTTTATGAGTGTAGCACCACTGCGTATAATATATGACCATCTGAATTAAAAGTTAAGACAAATCATAAAGTTTTTTTCACTAATTCTGTATGTACTATGTTATCCAAAACGAACTACTTTTAAGAGTTCTAGCATCATTGCGTATAATATCCTAGTTAGATGTATGAAAAACGAAACACATAAGTTTTGTCAAATGCCACCAAGTATCCATGTTGGAAACTTGGAATCAGCCACCTAGATATACTGAAACGTGACACTTAAAACGTAAGCTGAGAGAGGAGGAGAAAAAAAATGCGAATTTTGCCTTTTTTTAAAAAAAAGTTCAATTTTGCCTTGTTATTTGTGTAGTGATTCGACTACATATTCAATTCCCTCTACAACAAATAATCTCTGATGGATCAGTAACTTGGTTTGCTGACAACCGATCAAGCCGGCCATAGACCCAGCTAATTCATCAGGAAAACATCAACCCAAGCAAAAAATTGCAAAGAGCGAGTTAGCAATTGTCTAAAAATTGTCTAAAGAAAGAGAGAGTTAGCTACTAGCTAGGGGAAACAACAATGTGCCAATCGTTTCTTCCCCTTGGCTTCAGCTATAATACGTTCATCACCCAGCCACTGATAGCACCAAAGCATACACAAGATTAATTTAATTAATTGAACTCTTCACAGACAATTAATTAATTAATATTAATTGCCTCCATATCATGCGCCACCTGGAGCTAGCATATCATCTCCTGCGTCAGCTACCTGCACATCTTGCTATCTCGTCCTGTCATGGAATATTGATCTTTACCTCTATATAAATAGATGTGATCATTTGCACTCTTCTCTCCAAGCCATTGAATCCTATATATTCCTACAGCTTGCTAAAGCTCTAATTACCAAGAGCTGTTCAGAAGCAGAAGTAAGCTAATAAGATCGAGCTAGATAACTAGCTCCAACCGCAAAACCAATGGCTTCCCGGCAAGTGCTGCTCTTGGCCTTCGTCGCCGCCGTCGCCTTACTCCCGGCGATGACCTCCGCCACGGATTACACGGTCGGCGACGACCATGGCTGGACTCTCGAGTACCCTTTCACTAACTGGGCCGATGACAAATCATTCCAAATCGGCGACAAACTAGGTATTTATATTTAAGTAGGGGTGAAAACGGTTTACGGTAATTCCTGACCGACCGACCGACCGACTATCGTTTTAATTGCTTTTTCGTTTTTTACTGACCAAATCATCTGAAAATGGTTAAAACAAGAAGTAATTGAAATGGGAACAGAAATGATTTTGCTATTCTACCAACCATTTCCTTAGTTTACCATATATATTTTCCTGAAAACATTTTTTTCTATAATATAGATACCATACTTTTGTAAATTCCCCAGTATGTGTGAGCATGTGGTTCATGCCTCCACTTTGTCCATAGCACAAATGCTTAATTTGCTCCACCATCGAACCCCTATTTTGAGTATGTGGTTAAAGGAGGCCGTTCACAATTAAATAGTGTAAGCATGAACTAATCTGATCATATTATATAATCATGAAAATTTTTATATGTGATTTCATAGATCAGAATTCCGACAAGAACTAATTACCCATTTCCAATAAATGCCAGTATGATATTTTTCGATATCGGTTTTATTTCTGGCTCTACCATTTTTTATATAAAAAAAGAAATGGTTACAAAAATCATTGATACTGTTTTTCCGACCATTTTTATCTCTACTTATTTTCTTTAATATATAATCGCAGTGTTCACGTATACTAAGGGGGAGCACACAGTGACGGAGGTGGACGGCCCAACGTTCCACGCGTGCAACCGGCAGGGCAACACGTTGATGACGTGGAACTCCGGCAACGACACGGTGGCGCTCGACAAGGCCGGCAAGAGGTGGTTCTTCTGCAACATCGACAACCACTGCGAGTTGGGCATGAAGCTCGTCGTCGGCGTCGCCGTCGTCTTCGTCCCCCGGGCTCAACTTCAGGGCTGGCGGTGGCGCGGTCGCCGGCGCCGTGGCTGCGGCGGCACTCGTGTGGTTCTAGCTAGGCAGTCGATGGCTGGATGTTTGGCCGCCGTGCGTGTGTGCCTGCTTTGATTATATCATTTGTCATGTCACTTGTTGACTTATCTATATCGATCATTTGTCATGTTACTTGATATAAGTCTATTGTTATAAATAAGGTAGTCAATAGATTTCATGCGGCTGAAAAAAATTAGAAGTTTTCAGTCACCTAAAACTACTGCTCCCTCCTCCTTCCAGCTTGAAAATAATATTCGTTTTGTATAAGATCAATGTCAAACTTTAAAAACTTTGTTCGAGTATGAATAATTTCAAAAATATTTGTGTTAGAAACATATAGACCATACATATAGATTAATCTTAAAATATACTTCAATGAAATCATATATTTGTTGATACTTCTATATATATATATATATTATAATAGAAAATAACAATCAAAGTTACTGTTTTAAAGATCATGTTCTTGTTAAAAACGATCATTATTTTTAACCTATATGGAGTACTTGCTAAGCCTAAAATTGCGGTGCTATGCAATATATAATTTTAGTTATTTTAAGTGCAATTTTGTTGTCAAGGATGGTTTAAATTTATTTTTATCCAAGTTTAAATATTTTTCATGTAACTTTGTAAATTTTATTGAATTGTAACTTTATTCCATGTTTGGGTGAGAAAAAGTTATCCAAGAAAGAAGAAACATTTTTTTTAAAAAATAGTACGGAAGCGATGGGAACCATTGGGTCATCATCCAATGGATGAGAAAAGTGATCGACACTTTTGAAAACTCTCAGACGCATGAAATCTAGGCACTCACTTATAATACTTTTTTTTGAGATATTATTGTAATAATTTTTTTGGTTACCTCTCGGAGTTTTAAGTTATTATTATAGCTAGTTAATTGCTAATCAGTGCATTGCACGAGATATTATTATCGATACATAAATGTTAAAATTATAATATTATGTTAAATTATTGGTTTTTTTGCAGGAAAAACTTATTGGTTAATTAACTTTGAAATTCGTGAAAATAAAAGGACTGCATTTTGCATAGCTAAAATACCTTGCATTTTAATTTTAGGACGGAGGTAGTATCAAGCAGGAACAGTGAATACACAAGAGTTCAAACCAAAAGGGCGTAGGGAGGGAGGGGAAAATTACAGCCAGGCAATGTCTCGCGAAATTGGAAAAGAAGGATATATTGCATAGATGTTTCTGGTCAAAAAAAAAAAGAGAAAATGCTCCGGAGGGTTGCAGCTTGCAAGTTTTGCAGTGAACTATCGGCGTGGGCTGCAACAAATGGGCCGTTTGCCATGTGGAATTTCAATTGTATGGGCTTTACGGTTGGGCCTAAAATGTAGCCCATAGCGGTCAAGCTATAAGAAGTTGTTGTCGACTATTGCGTTCTCTCTATCTACTCTGTTTTCCCCGAGCTTGTGAGACTATTTCAGTTATACCTATGGCTAAGACCAAAATTATTCGTGATCCTCTTCTTATTACTCTCATAGACTTTAATAAAAAGAGAGTATTGATTCGACCAAGTCAAGCCGAGTCTATAAGAGGGAAGAGTGTTATTATCGGGGATCCTCGGCCCGAAATGATTTTGTTTGATAATAACAAGGCCGAAGATTCAAAGATTAACAAAGATGATCCATCTAGTAGTTCCAATAAGATTAAAAAGTCGAAACTTACTTTTGAGATGCTTATGGCTAAATATAAGAAGGAATATGCCGATCAACGATTTGATAATCTGCCTAGTGGTTTGAAAAGACCAAGATCATCTCCTAGGAAAAGATTTGGTTAAACGCCAAAGCAATCGGAACCACCAACGATGCCAACTCCATACAAACCTCCGGTTGTGACGCAATGGTATCCATATGCAATGTTATCGTTCCATTATCCTTTTATATATTACATGTCGTGGATGCCTCAACCACCTATGCCGTTTCATCAAGAATGAAAAGAATCACCAAGATCAGTACCAAGTCATTCATCTAACTCTAGTCAAGACCGTTTCCCACAAAAGAATCGGTCCGGTGGATCAAAGGTGAAAAAGGTGTGGGTGAGGAAAGAAACTAAAGCTCTGGAGGTCGCTGCTATCAAGGAGGAGTCCCAATATGTCCAAGTACCAATTAGAGATGCAGCGGAAGTCATACAAACAAGGAAAACCAAAAACAGAGCTGCAACAGTCGATTGTGTTAGTTTGACCGGGCCCCAAGGCCGGTCTGACCAACAACCTCTAGCCAGTCCAACCGGGCCCCGAGGCCAGTCTAATTGGGAGCGTCCAGAAGCGAGGAAGGCAGAGCAGCGTCACGTTGGTTCGATCGGACCTAGGGGCCGGTCTAATCGACGACTTGCAGCCGGTCTGACCGGGCCCCATGGCCAATCTAATCGAGGGGCACCAGAGACAATAAAGAAACTTGAGGGCAACGCAGAAGCTTCCAATTCAATCAAAGGTAACAAAAATCGTTATTTGTTTCCTGAAACACAACCAAAGCCGAAGTGGTTATCTTTCGGCTTATCTCGCTCTCAAAAGAGGAGGCTTCAACGTCTTTGGGCCAAAGATCAAAAGGAGACAAAAGCTGTAGACAAGAGGAACCAAACGTGCAACAATTTAGAGCCTCGAGTAATACATAAGCAAATATGGAGACCCAAGGCGATAAAAGTTCAGAGACCTATGATTTCCCAAAGTAGTGATAAATCCAATTTGATAAGAGATGAATCATCGGTCATTAGAGATAAAGTCTCTCTCATAGGATACTGTTAACATTAATATGGTGTCTATCTTGCCTTCGAAATCGTGTAATCAAGAAAGCCGATTTTGCTTGGGGGGCAAAACAATTAACATGTGTCTAAGGAGATCGAGAAAGATGAACAGTGATGGATACAACATCACATCTTTGAGTCGTCGTTTGTTGGATGCTAACGCAAGGTATGTATTTATTATGATCATCATTATATTATGCTTATGCCATATTAGAACATTGCTTGCTATCTAGCACATATGTTTTTTGCTTATCAAGATGATATTACACATACATATTGCAAAGGCCAATTCTGAATGGTAGAATTGGCAAATTGTTATATAATTTATTCAAAGTATGATTTGGCTCATGAGACTTTAATATTTATTAAAATCCAAATCATATATGTTTTTATAAATCACCATATAAGATATCAATTTCATAATCGTTGTACCATGAAAGTTGTGCTTCTTAGTAATTCGGCTTGCATGAATGGCCAATGTGCTAGTTTTGCTTTGTTATTATCTAGAGATGTTATTTTTGCAACATTAGCCTTATTAGAATAATTTTGCATCCATGCTTGAGCCCATTACTTACATTTGTAGTTTATTGGAATCCATGCATGTGAGACATATGACTTTGGTAATTCATTATTGATCATACCTCAAGTGGCTAAGAGTTTTTGATGCCTTGATAATTGTTGTTTCAATAGCCACTTGAATTAGTATACATCTAGATATACTAGTTGAATGTTACAATTTTCCATACGTCTAGAAGGAAGGATATTTTGTCCAATGATTTGGTACACCAAGCATCTGGCTATAAAGGTAGGAGAGGAAAATTTTATATACTAAAAGTCGATGCTTGTTTAGAAAGTGTGCAAGGTAACTCTACACCAGGCCAATTTAATCACAAATTACATGGCCGGTCTAACCGAAACACATGGCTGGTCTGACCGATGCTTTAGTGCCAGTCTAACCGATGCCTCACTGCCGGTCTGACCATAGTAACAAAGCTGGTCTGACCGGGCATGGGAATGGTCTGACCGCGAATCTAATGCCAATTTGACTGAGGATGACAACCCACAGTGCATAGCTGGGGGACATGAGCTTAAATTTGACTGTATGGCCGAATTGATCCTATGAAATTCGGTTGATGTGTTATGACTTCAAGATTATCAATTGGAGGGTTCCACTAGTTGAATACTTCAAAAATCTAAGCAAGACGGTTTATCGGAGAAGGTCTATTGTAAAGTTCAGCGGTAAGCATTTAAATGCATTTTGTTTAATAAATAATTACATTGCCGAACCATAGAGTTGATACTTTCAAGGTATATGTTTAGATGCCGGTCAATCTAAAATTGCTATAAAGTTGCTATAAGGCATGGTGGAATTTATTAATCGGTTTGGGGGGGTAAATGATTTAGCCGGTTGATTCTCCTAGTTTGGGTGAGATGATTTATCGGTCAATGATTATGAGATATTAATGATTATAAAGTGACGATAAATATTTGAAGACTTTGGAAGGGACTAAAGAGATGAAAAGAGAAGGATAACCAAAGTTTATAATTGGAGAGAAATCATTCCAAAATTAGGGACTTGACATTAAAAGACGATTTTACCGTTAGAGTCTAAGTGCAAAGTGCTCGGTGGGTGATCATCTAGTTGTGAATATTTATGCCGAGTTGTGTGAATAGTTCTTAAAAAATTGCTGATTTGTTAGGACAGAACAAAGAGAATGATTTACTAGGTACTTGGAATCCCGTATGGCCAATAGAGATTATTGTCCTAAGACCATGTGTTCTAAGCTTTTTGGCTCATGTGTTAACACCCAAATTTGACATCTAGATTTGAAACAAGAAAACATTGTCAAAATTTGGAAAAAGACCGAGTTTCCTTCACGAGGCCGATCTGACTGGCGGCATGTGACCGGTCAGACCGGCTGAGTCCGACTCCGAGTCCAATTTTGTCGGGTCTCGGGTTTTCTTGTATGGGGAGGTATTTTTAGAGTTTTAATTGGTCTCTACCCCAAGTTTGACGTGGAGGAGGTTCTGTAGGAGGCAAGACCAACCCCTTTATAAGGACCAAGGCCGGTTTGATTAAACACACAGATCACAATCCCTACAACTTTTCAGCCATGTTTTCTACTTTACCCTAGTTTCGTCCATCTTTGTCGATTTGCGCCGTAAATCGTTTGCCTTCGTTGCAAGAGTGCGATGCCCTTTGTAAGTTTATCCTGTAAACCTTTCGTTCGCCCACGAGACAGGTGTTTATCCTTTGTTCCATCTAAATCGGCCTAGATAACTGTTTTGATCTCTAAATCGGCTCCGCTAGCCAGTTTAGTTTTACAAAACCCATCTTGATTTAGCTTTTACTAGATAGGGGTGGTTGACGACTCCATATCACCATAAAGTTTTAGGTGTTACGATCGTGATGGTCTTTTTTGCCAAAAAAGAGTTGCCAACAATATGCCTCTTTCTATGTCCCTATCTGACTGAACCCTTGACAAGTGCACAACCATTGAACTAACGGCTGAAAAAAGATTACCTCCCTTTCTTGAGGTCAGCAGTGTATAATGAGGTGAATGAGATGCCTTCTCTCCCAATCACATACTCCCAAATCCCAGTACGATACTAATCGACGATAAATAGGTAAGTACTCCAACATCTGCAGCATAAAAAACAACAGCAGTATTATCCAAGATATTCAATAGATTTCATGCGGCTGAAAAAATTTAAAGATTTTCAATCACCTAAAACTACTACTCCCTGCTCCCTCTAGCTTGAAAATAATATTTGTTTTGTACAAGATCAATGTCAAACTTTAAAAACTTCGCTTTGACTATGAATAACTTGTAAAATATTTGCATTAGAAACATGGAGACCATACATATAGATTAATCTTAAAATGTACTTCCATAAAATCATATATTTGTTGATATTTCTATATATATTGTAATAGAAAAAAGCAATCAAAGTTATTTTTTAAAGATCGTGTTCTTGTTCAAAACGATCATTATTTTTAACCTATATGGAGTACTTGCTAAGCCTAAAATTGCGGTGCTACGTAATATATAATTTTAGTTATTTTAAGTGCAATTTTGTTGTCATGTATGGTTTAAATTTATTTTTATCCAAGCTTGAATTTTATTTTTATCCAAGTTTAAATATTTTTCATGTAACTTTGTAAATTTTATTTTTTTGAATTATAACTTTATTTCATGTTTGGGTGAGAAAAAGTTGTCCAAGAAAGAAGAAACATTTTTTTTAAAAAATAGTACGGAAGTGATGGGAACCATTGGGTCATCATCAAATGGATGAGAAAAGTGATTGACACTTTTGAAAACTCTCAGACGCATGAAATCTAGGCACTCACTTAGTCACTTATAATACTTTTTCTCAAGGTATTATTGTCATATTTTTTTGGTTATCTCTCGGAGTTTTAAGTTATTATTATAGCTAGTTAATTGCTAATCCGTGCATTGCACGAGATATTGTTATCGATACTGTAAATGTTAAAATTCTAATATTATGTTAAATTATTGGTTATTTTTTCTGGGAAAAACTTATTGGTTAATTAACTTTGAAATTCGTGAAAACAAAAGGACTATGCATTTTGCATAGCTAAAATACCTTGCATTTCAATTTTAGGACGGAGGTAGTATCAAGCAAGAACAGTGAATACACAAGAGTTCAAACTAAAAGGGGAGGGAGGGGGAAATTACAGCCAGGCAATGTCTCGCGAAATTGGAAATAAGGATATATTGCATAGACGTTTCTGGTTAAAAAAACAAAAGAAAACGTTGTGTGCATAATTAGGTCAATTTTGATATTAGTGGCTTGGTCAATCAGAACAAAATTTTCCAACATGCAAACATCACTCAATATTCGTAGGCCAGTGACATGGAACAAAATACCCAACATGTAAACATCACTTATATAAGCTCACTCTCAAATTAAGAAGTATAGCAGATTGCTGACATAACAAAGCACTCATTGGTTGTATGTATATTAGGTATGTAGAGGCGACCGAGAATATTCTTAGACGGTTCTATCATCATGACTTAGTTGATGAGTACATAAGTACTGCTACTGTAAATAAGTACTGCTATTTCTATCGCCTCTGTTGCTAGCTGCTATGTAAGATACTAATGGAACTGCCACCACTTGCATCTGCATGTAACCTAAAATACTTATGCTGCATCGTTTGCCGGATGCTTTGGCTCCTAACCAGATGCACTCTTGTGCTGCAATAAACCTTGAACAAAAATGCCATTCCAGCACTAAATTCCATTGTGCACTGTGAATGTTCCTTGTCACATGTCCCAGGTTCTTTCTTTACTATACTAAAAACCGAAACAACAGAAAATTCTTCGAGCTCCGTACTAACTTTCCAATTAGCCAGCAACACAAACAGCGTTAATCAGAGACTTCCTCTCCAGGCACCACTGGTGCAGGTAAGGAAGGTGGGAATCGAATTATTGAACTCTGGTAGCCAACGTGAAGACCTCCTTCCGTAGCCAAGTATGCAGACTGTTGTTTGTGCTTGGTGATTACATCAAAAATAGATATACAACCCGAACCGCGGTTTTGGAGTAGACTGAAAAAGGCCCGACGCGACTAAAGCGGATTAAAACGAATTTTAGCGTCCGTGAGTGAGATGACGGACAAAAAAAACCCTGAAACCTTACGTATTTTTTTATTAAGTATATATATATATAGATATATAGATATAGATTATTAGGTATAGATATTGTCCCAAAGAAAAGGTAGTGTTTCGGTTCATATGTACACAAGAACATGTAAAATTAATTAGTTTAACTTGAAATTAAATAAAAACATCTAACTAATTTTAAAATTAAGCTCTAAAATTTAAAATAGATTTCTTGTTTGCAATGTGTCCGGTGATTTTTTTTATCCCGTAACAACTTACAATCATTTTTCTAGTTAAATCAAACATATGTACAAAAGCGAAGTGAGTATAACTTAACTGATTAGGTTACTTATTATGAAACTAACTCACCCAAATTCAAGTCATAGACTTGACATGATGCTCGCATTTATGGCTAATTGTTATTTCAGTGGTAGGGTACATCATCAACGAGATGTCCGTGGTGACTTCATCAATCTCAAAATATACCGGTCCAGTATTTCCGAGATACTTATAGGGTAGGGGTGTGTGTGCGCGCATTCATAGGGATGCATATGTATACATTATGAGCGTCTGTGTATTTTTTTAAAGAAAGGAAAAAACATACGTATAAAAGCACTTGTAAAGTTGGTTGATGAAGCTGCATTAAGAAAATATATGGAAGATACATAGGAGCTATATATGCATATGCATAGAACTGATTTTTAGCAAGAAACGAGTAGGATCTCCAACTGCCGACGGTGCCAAAACTGAGTGCTAATCCAAAATTAACAGCCTCTCGTGCTAATCCAAAAATCCCACGTTGCCGTGCCACCGATTTTGTGGGCCTTTGCAACCGTAGAAAACGTGGGGTGCCTGTGCACCGGCCAGTGCGAGGAGGAGAGAGCAAGCAGGCCCGTAGGATGGAATGGACGGTGGATATCGTAGAACTGCACGCCCGTGACGTTACTACTATACAAAGTCAGACGTTCCGGATCACTCCTACATTACTAGTTCTCCGAGCCCCCAGCATGCCACGAAACCGCCTTATATACTGCTGGAAAAATTGCACACTATTATTAGATGCTGCAAACAACTAGCTGAAATTTGTATACAAAAGTACGAATAGTCCAGAAGCAATGCTATCAGTAACAAACTCTGTGACACTCATCACATTTGGGGCATCATCTACTAATCAGTTACCACTGGGAAATGCAGATTTTCACCAGAGGAATTTTCTTTCCATATCGTACACAAACATTCGCCTATAATTGATCATCTATCCTTAGTCATATGGAACACATGCTGCGAAGGGATGGTACATTGTGACAAGTACAACAAACTCTCTCGCTTCATCCAAGCCAGAGACCATTCATTTCTGCTTCCATGTTTCAAACCCGCAACTGTATACAACATAGACTTCCAGCTAGTTCACTTACAAATGCTACGAAAATCCTAGATTGACCATTCGAGTTCCTGCTGTTAGCTGCACATAAATGATAAAAACAAATAAGGTGGTTTTCTTTTCTTCGCTTGGTTTCATGGTTCTAAAACTCATCATCGAACGCAAACTCATCGTCAGGCAGCATTGCTGTCAAGAGCGAGTATTTCACCCGCAGCGATATCTTGCCCCTCTCAAGTTGCAGCTTTGCACCTGAGACCACCCAATAACCTGGCAGGTCCTGCGGTCCGCGCATCATCTCTGTTGGATCCACAAACTTGAGAAGTTTTGGGGTCTGCACTGGAACAGGGGGTCCACCAGGGTACACTGCCGAATTGATGTTCACATCGGCAGGGCGAGGCGCGGGCTTTTGAGCTGCTGTGGAGAAATGTGTGCTGATGAGTGTTGAGATGAGGCCTGATTTCTGAGCCAGGTTTGGAGATCCTTCCCACTCAGGGTTCCTGACGGAAGTGGCATTGCAGACCTTGGAGAAATGCAGGCGAAGGAACAGTATTTTCTTGAAGCCATGGTTGACCACTTCTAGTTGTGCACCCGTGACAATCGACGAATCATCTGATTCAACTGGTGCAGTGCAGACATGGGAGAAACGCTTCCACGAGCCAATTGGTTCGTAGTATTTGCGGTCATATGCTTCCGGAGTTTGGTCATTGTAAGGATCATCTTCAAGCTGAAGAATCTGAGGAAGAGAGCAGAGATGCTGGAGATGAATAGCTAATTTGTTGCTCTTTTTTCCTTCAAGAAACAACCGGATTCCTGTAACAGGTCTTTTGCCCACATCAACCTGTGCCAATTTGTTTTAAAATAAATCAAGTGATAGAAGGAAAAAAAAAAGGAAAAAACAAGTAAACCCTCATCCAGTACTGCTGAAATGATAAGATTACATCCAGTAAAAAGGTTGCAGCATTTTCAGGCTTGTTAGAGTAGATTTTTCATATAGTGTAATTGGCAAACTTGCATGAATACTCAACTTTGCAGTTTTTTACAGATAAAAATGTCAAGGTTATCAATGCAGACTCTAAATATGCAAAAGTCAAATAACACTATCACCACCATCATCATTAACTCATCATTATCAAATGCTTAGAGCTAGACTATCCTGACTTAGTGTAATAGTGAATACAAGACTACAATAATTATGATATAAGTATGCAAGGATAAAACAAAAGAAATATATAGACAAGGGAGGTTTCAATTATGATAACAACAAAAAGATACATACCATGTTGGTACAAACATAAAGCTTTGGACCAATTAAATTAACTGGTAAAGATGCAGTGCTTTGTCTTTTCCTCTGAGGACCGAGAGGAAGGTCACTGTAAACAGGAGCCCACTGCCTTGGAAGCTGGAACTCCAAAAATTGGTGCAGCTCTTCAATTTGAGGCTTATCTGCACAGAACTTACATATGTCACATAGTTGCTTGTGCTGTTTCAGGCCTAATGCCATTTTTTTGCTCGCTAGAATAATTGTCTGTATGCCATGATATGACGGTGACCTATAACCTAAAAAGATCTAACTCAATTGGAAGTACATATTTTTTCTTCTGAAGCTCATTACTAGAGAACACCTGCTTTGCAGCCATACTAAAGATGAGAACTAACACAGGGGGAAGAGAGCCATGCAAATGCAAGCTGACTAGCTGATGATGTGACACCATACTAAATTGGGTGTTATTTCACATGCCACAGAAGAAAATATAGGAAGCACAGTCGGTGAACAAAGCTATGAAATATAGAAATATTACACAATCTATTCTCCAGCAGCACCTTCTTTTATTAGAATTAGTAAACAACATCGGCTACTATTTTTAGTATACGAAAGACCCTCTTTCTACATGTTTGACCATTTGAGGTGGATAGGGTCCAGGTTCAAATTTCAAACAGCCTACAGATAACATTAAATCCTGCCATATTGAAAAACAGACAGTACTTGAAATGGGTGTGCCATAATCGTCTTTTCTTAACTCTAGACACTACCGTCAATTATAAACCATGAATAAGCAAGCTGCAATTATGCCAATAACAGAAGTGCAAAGCAAAAGTAAACCACTGAGGATGAAGATCCAGGCTCTCTTATTATTAGTCATAACTGCATATGCAGTTTCATGTTAACTGACAAAGAGGTAGAGTGGAAAACTCGACTTACATCGAAGGTACAGATTAATTGCATGGTTTAAAAATCCACAGCCAGGAACTCCATTCAACAGTGAAGTAATAGGTATGAAGGACATTGAGATAACATCAGGTTCTGCCTGAACAGTATTCAGCCACTCGCTGTGAGAAAGGATATCTTTATCCCTTCCACCTCTCCGCTTAGGCATCATCACCAAATCCTGAGTGACACAACCACAACTTATCAATATGAATGTGAACAAAGATAAATGCATCAACACAAAAGAACTATACCTCCTTTGAAGAGTAAGAATTCAATGGACTGGAGTCCACAAATCTCAGCCGATGCTCTCTTGTGTCAATCTGAACAGCACAGAAACACTAGATTGTAAATTTTAGAAGAGAAAAAAAAGGAATAGGAATTGATACAAAACCAACATATTTCGTACAAAAATATTACTGCCAGAGAACAATTAAATCTATTGTTAAATTCCAATTAACCTACATATACAGAGATCGAGATTGAGAATAATTGTGAAATGGTATATCTGTATCGCTAAACCCAAGATACTCCTTGGCTATGCAGCCTCATAGAACATAGCACATGCATCTGCCGATTTCATACTTCAAATCTTTGAAAGTTGTAAACTCAGAATAATGTGGCGCTAATCAATGATATAAGTTTCCGATAATAGTATCAAATAAATGGTAACACTAATTTCAACTGGTGAAAAGCCACATTTCCACTATAGAAGAAAATTGTACATATGCTGAGACAATGAGATATGTTCAACAAAAAAGATATTTACAAAACATGCTCTTAATTATTGAGTCAATAGAGGGCTATAAGGGTGCTTGTAAAAAAATACAGCAGTTAATGCTGATCACTGATGACGAATAAAAATCATGCCATGAGAAAAGAAGGCAGAGGAAATTTAGACGCTGAGGAAGCACCTTATCCTTCCCATAGGAATCCTTGAAACTGAAGTCAGATTGCCCATTTGCATCAAGAAACCTTCGGTCTGACATCTCCTTCAATCGTTTTTGAACATCAACAGCTTGCAAAGTTGATGAATGCTGTTGTTTTAAATAAATTATATCCTTGCCTCCCATTTTTACACCAACAACTACATGAGTACCAAAATTTCTAATAAACCTGTAAGAGTAAAGTACGTTTAAGTTCTAAAACAAGATCAAACAAAATTTTAGTTCATCACTTGTTTTGATGAGCATAGTCTTCATTCATTGGTAGAATAGGTCAAATACTAACTGTAGAAAGCAAACTGATCTATTTAGCAGTGATCAAAATAAATTAGTAAGGCCTAAAAATGGCATTACAAGGCAACTTATTAGGCATGAGTACTTCCAGCCTACCAACGAAAAATGAGCAATCAGAAGAGTTCTGAAAATTTCAGGACATAAAAACTAAAATTTAATGTGACTTTTCTGAATGATATAAATACTAATTTTTCAACTTTTCATCTTGATTTAAATCACCACATGGAGCGTGACTCAAATTGCATCTAACCTTGCTAATGCAGCAGGTTCCCATGTTGATGGAACAGCCTGCTTAACATGATCCCGGAGTACAATCTGTGCCTTTGAGAGTGCAACAGTGTACAGTGTGATACACCAACCGTCAAAGGCAAGTGACTTGGTATTAGCAGCATCTTTCTGCCAGCAGCCAGTAAATTCAAACATAGTATTGAATAAACCAGATGGAATTTTCCCAGACAAAGATAATTCCTGGTTGAATTGCTCCGACATCTGCAAAATGCTTCACAACTTCAGGAACACAAATATTACCTTTTATAGATGTAATTATATCTACGACTTAAAGCGGCTTCCATGACAGCTGATGAGGAAAAGAAGCATGATATGGACAAAGATCTGTATCATTGAGACATAATGTTCAGCCAGCAATGGTACATCAGTTCACAGTTCATCAGTTGGCAAACATAGAACAGTTATGAACAAGGTATATAGGAATTGCTTGCTGATACATATATTGCAGTTATATGAGATATTACTACAGAATCATACTGAATTGGAACAGAAAAAACATTGGATTGCAGAGTCTAATTGATTCATGTGCCACAACACCTGAGTCAGATGACTGTGGCCTGAGATAGGTGGTGTTGACTAGTCCCACATGCCAAAAAGTGCACGCAACCAGCAAACCAGATAGAATCCTACAGTTTTGACTAAATGTCTAGCCATGCAATTGACCAAAAAGAACTCAGCTCTGGTAACTGTCAAAACTTGAGGTGTCACACCAGAAGTGTGTCTCCATAAACCTCACAGTACGGACAATGCAATTGTGGAAGTATCATTTGTAGGGAGCTCGCATCTCTGCAGGCCTCAAATTATGCAAAATCTACCTAGAATACAATGTAGATTAAAGTCTATGTTGCTAATAATTCAAATTGTTAAAAACATCCATATCAAGTAATTCTGAGATACTGAATTATACTCTATTTTCTTGCTGGAGAAAACCTCCTAATTACAGTAAAGAATAATCCTACTTTCTATTGATCTATAGAACTACAAAAGGTTATATTACTTTGGAGGTATCTTTGAAGTTGGAACTATAAACGCTATCATATTAACCTCTTAGATCAAGATAGCAAGGGATTCACCATGATTATTGTTACATCATAGTAGCATACATTTACACAGCATCTTACGATATACTTCTCGGTCTTAAACATGGCAATATGCAGTAAACACAAGATTTGAATTGGGCACATGATACGTACCTGCTGAAATGACAGGACATCGGACCGGAACCGCGTCCGCTCCCCTTTGTCACACTTAATCGACTTGGACACACCTGCAACTGTCAATCCACCAGGGAGCACAATATCCTGAACCTCGTCATGGTCAAGCTCAATGAGCAACGGGTCAGGCGAACTGCGTTGTTTGCAATACTTGAGACGTATATCATGAGCAATGTCATAGCCAAGACCAATGGACCGTATAGCAGACTCTGCAGCACTTTGCAGCATTGCTTTATACGCCATTTCTTATCATTCCACGTTGAGAAATCCGAACCCTTCCTAATCGTAGAGTTGACACAGCCAAATTTTATTAATTTTGGCAACAACGAACCTCCGAATGAAGCAGATACTATAATCCTCTGAAGCTGAAATCGTCACAAAATCAAGATTATTTTCTCCTTGATGAATCGACTAGAACTGACAGGAAAAGACAACTACTTACTTATTTGGAATCGAGTACTGTCACTCCTTTAAAAGGGGGAATTTGGGGCGATGGTATGATCTACACCCACCACGCAGTCACTCCACCAGATTTTCAGTAACCGGATCTACATAAACATAGCACCAAACCTAATAAGCCATCAAGCCGAACTACCCGGATCGGTAACTCAGTAAATTCATATCCAATTCCTAAGCAGCACTAACAATATACAGCAACCACCAATGAAGCATCACCCTCAAAACAGTAACCAAGCAAGAAGGTATACCAACGGAGCGCCGTCAAGCAGCTCGGATTCCAGCGAAGGCTGTAGCTGGAACCACCAGTCGCCCCGGCCGTCGGCGACTGCGCAGGCGGAGCGGATTCGAGAGGGAGGCCGCGGATTCAAGCGCGCGGCGGAGGGGGAGCTCGCGAGGCGGCGCCGGATTTGCTTCGCTTCTCGCCGGAGAGAAGGAGCAGCTTGGGGAGAAGACGAAGGACGAGAGAGTTGCTCACTTCTTCTTTCTTCTTCTAGAAGATGGCATGTGGGCCATGGGTTTGGAAAGGAGAATGGCAAGAGAGGCATTGTTTTATACGGATCAACGGATGTCGTGTAGTAGTCTGAAACCATTTTATTTATTCATTGGGTTTGAAAATTACAAATCGATTTGGAATAATATTCATCAAAGTTGAAATAGACAAGAGGGGGCCAAAAGGCATTTGTGCGTGTAGTGTGTTTTTATTTTGCTATAAATGATACTATATGTAGTATAAATTACATTTAATGAGGATATACTCCTTACATCCAAATCCGATTCGCCTTGTAAAAGAAATAGAAAATAAAAAAATATAAAGCAAAAAGGAACTAATGTAGCCAAAGGTGTGTGAGGAAACAACTAATGTACTTTGTCACAATTATGTTGGAAAGGTGAGATTTACGTGAGAGCACCAAATAAATGCATGTGTGATAGAGAAAATAAATGCAAAACAGGAAAAAGAAAAGCTCATTAAATGTGTATGTAAGGTTTATATTAAACGATAAACTTATTCAAACTATAGTATCATATTTTTCTAACAGAGGATACCTCTTTACATTAGACTATTATAAATTAGAAAGCAACAAATCAACCTTATATCTCCCTTGAATTATATCTCCCTTAAAGAGACGCATTCCTTCCGTCAAAAAAACAAATCTAATCCATCTAGTAGAACGATTTAGACAATCCTATTCAAATTCATTGTACTATATTAGGTCACATCCAATCCTAAATTTGTTGGGAAAGTACTTCGTTAGACTAACCAATAACATGGTCTTTGTCAACTCCACCGCATACTTGGTAGCATAGCTGTAGCCCATTGGTATATGTTAATATATCATGTCTCATATTGGTCACTTGCCCTCTCTTATCATTATACCATATACATATCACATGCCATCATCTTTAATAGCTTCTTTTTTTATCACTAAAACATGATAAGTAAGTGAGGTGTGATATACCAAAGGTATCTTAAATGGTGGGTATTTTCATTGAAGACGGTAATCTGACTCTTTAAAACGTGTGCGATCTTAAATTTAATTTATAGGTTAATCAAGAAGAGTAGAACCAACATCCTACAGCAAAGACTTTTAAGTAACTGCATGAAAGGTTAAATCTCGAGTGATATCTTGAAAGCTCCTTTTCTTTTTCCTTGAAAAATGTCTTCAAATATTTCTTCTTTTTTAATCGATACTTCCTTTTTTTTTTTGTTAAGCAGCAAGCAGCAAAACCGGGAAGGGGAACCCACCGTCCAAAAAAGACCTTCCCAAGGCCCATTTAGATAAATCGAAAGCCCATGAGTTTCCACCCTTCTCTAATAAAAGCCCATGGGCCCATAACCAACCGACTATTACTATACACGTAAAGCCCACAAAGCCCACGACTCCCACCTCTTCCTCCGCAACCAACCCAACCCGAGACACCGACGCCAACTCAAACCCCTTCGAAAACCTCCTCTTTCTCCTCCCCCACCTCGCCGCCGAAACCCTAACCCTAGCCGCCGCCGCCGCTCTCCTCGCGGCAGCGCTGCCCCGCCGCCGCCGGCCGCCATGTCGAACCCGAAGGGCTCCAAGATGCTCCAGTTCGTCAACTACCGGATGCGCGTGACGATCCAGGACGGGCGCCAGCTGGTGGGCAAGTTCATGGCGTTCGACCGCCACATGAACCTCGTCCTCGGCGACTGCGAGGAGTTCCGCAAGCTTCCGCCCTCCAAGTCCTCCAAGACCACCGGCGAGCGCGAGGAGCGGAGGACGCTGGGGCTCCTCCTGCTCCGCGGCGAGGAGGTCGTCTCCATGACCGTCGAGGGTCCGCCCCCGCCCGACGAGTCCCGCGCCAAGGCGGCCGGCGCCGGCGCCGCGATGGCGGGTCCCGGTGTGGGGCGTGCCGCCGGCCGCGGCGTCCCCGCGGGGCAGATGCTACAGGCCCAGCCCGGGCTCGCCGGCCCGGTGCGGGGCGTGGGCGGGCCGGCCCCCGGGATGATGCAGCCGCAGATCTCGCGGCCGCCGATGCCGAACCTCTCGGCGCCGCCGGTTGCGTACCCGCAGGTCGTGCGCCCGCCACCGGGGCAGATGCCGCCACCCATGCGGCCGCCGCAGATGCCGATTCCGTTCCAGCGCCCGCCGGGGGTGCCGCCGGCGTTCCCCGGTGGCCCTCCGCCGCCACCTGGCCCGTTCATGAGGGGACCACCGCCGATGGGCCCGCCGCAGGTGAGGCCTGGGATGCCTGGGGGACCACCGCCGGGGATGAGGCCAGGGATGCCGCCACCGCCCTTCAGGCCTGGGATGCCACCGCCGCCCCCCGGTCCGCAGCAGCCTGGACAGAACCCTCCGCAATAGCTTTGCTGGTAAACTTCAGCGATTCATGCATATAAATCTGTTCTATGGTTATGTGGTGCTAATGATTTATGGCATTTGAGATGGATGAACCATATTATGGCCTGTAGTTTGCAATTATATTTAGAGGTTGATGTCTTCTGAATCGTACTGTTGCAAATGTTTTTGTTACATAGTATGATTCACATATTCTGCTAATCACTTGCTCTTGAGATCTTGTTAACTTCATATGAATAGATTATATTTTCTTACTGTGTTTTTTTCCTAGTTTGTTGCATGGCAAAACCTGTCACGGTGTGTGGTTATTGTGCGCCATATACCTTGCACTCAATACTTTTCTTTTAGTGGCCAGTGAGCCGGTGGCAGAAGTTTTAAATTCAATGAAACAGTATTATTTTGTATTATTTAGACATAAGTCTGGACCGTATGTTGAGTTGTTTTGCAATATACACCCCTATGTCATCAACCTTGTGCTGCACTGCTGCTAAATGTTATTTGTAGTGCTTGTTTGGAGCAAATATGATGTTAAGAAATAATCACAAATTTGTTGTACTCCATGTTGCTTCTTACAAGTGTTTTAGATGCAAGCTTTTGAAAATTTTGTTTTCTAGTTGATTGGCATACTGTGTGGCTGTGCGATGTGCTTAATCTGTAAACCTAGCATTCCATGACTAATATTGTTATCAACCTCATTCTAGAAGAATAGTTCAGAGGACAATCTTTGAGTTATATCATCATACAAATTATAGAAATGCAATGCTTGTGACCATTGAAGAACGTAGCTATAAGTAGTTTATACCGTTATTAGTTATTACTGGTAGTCGAATTCAATATGTAGTTATATGTTATTCTTAACTGAACAGCAGTGCCACCACACAGTCTCAGAGATCATTGAGTTTTGGGTCCATGTTATGGCAATGTATTCTTTCATGACTTTGCATCACAACCCTTTTTAGGAAATATATATTATTGTAGCCTTTCATTGCACCTGATTTTGCACATATTTCACCGTGATTTATACTGACTTGTCAGTCTCCTTCACAGGTTAAGGTTATTGCTATACCAACTATGGAAGATTCGCCGGTGCCACCTTTGCTTCGCTGTTCTATCTCATATTGGGGTTACAAGTAGTTTTCTTGCGGTATCATCTTGGAGAAGAGAGATTAATCCTTTTATCAGTGGAGCACTCTTGTTTCTATGTGAGGGGACTGTACGTAGTTGTTAAAGAGTTAGGGACTTGGGTTAGCCTGTTTCATCGTGTGTCCTGATAGTTGTTGTACTCGACTACTCGTCTTGTGTTTTTTGATATCCAGCATAATTAACTTGAGCTCGTCAATTGCTATGCTTGCTTGGTGTTCATGCTGCTTCTAATTGTTCACCCTACAGATTGAACAGCACAGCAGGTTCCAGAAAATAAGCGTGGTGCCTAGTTTGTTCCTGTATTTGCTTTTTGATTTGCATCTTGACTGGAAGGCTAAAATGATTATATTCAGAGAGCTTGTTTTTCTTTGCCATTAAGATTGACGAGTACTCCATACAATGCAAACTAAGATTAAAAGTCGATTACTGTCACGTCAATGTGTTTGGCTGCTTGCCTGGTTAGTTGGTTACCAAATACTACTAGAAGTACTTCATATCAGGCTGTGATTGTTCTTCACCTTTCCTTAGTCGTCTTTCATTTTTTATGTTCACGTTTGGTATATTTTTTTTAAAAAATTTTTGTACGAAAGTTATTTTAAAAAATCATATTAATTTATTTTTTTTAAAAATAAATTAATATTTAATTAATCATGTGTTAATGAATCGTTCTGATTTACGTGTCCAAAAAATTAGCCTATAACTTCATGAAACAAACGCAGCCTGAGTGTTGGTTTGGCTTGCTATGCTACTAAAATTTGGTAACACTATAATAGAAATTTGGTCACACTTCATTAGGATACTACAGCATGATTTAGTTTAATCCATCTATTTCATCTAAATATCATAATTTTGACATCAAACTAAAACGCATCTTTTTCATCTCCACCCTACAAAATTTTGGCTGGGAAAGCTAAGCCGTACAGCGCCTCGCCTATAACTAAATTGAAATTGTGCAAATAGGGCTCATCTCAGAACCTCATTACTGTCAGCTGTCCGAATTTTTGCAAATCAATCCCTATTTACTTTACGATCATTGATGACAGTCTAAATTTATACGCATCAACCCCAATTTTCGGACCTCTGCCGCTGGTACAGGTCCAAATGTATATAAACATTTAAACCCCTGGCAGTTCATCAAATTTATGCATTTAGACCCCTGATAGTCATCGAAGGTATGCATACCAGTCCTTCCTTGGTTACCACCCACCGTCTATCGACTTCGCCGGCTCGCCGCCCATCTCAACGGACACAGACGGACCACGGTCGCGAGCTCGCCCATTGGCCGCAGCCACAACTATTATGTCGCTCTTCAGCAAGATGTTTGGATTTCATGTTATGTTATAAGTTATTTTGATTTGTTTCTTAGTCAAATATTTTTAATTTTGATTAAATTTATAAAAAAATATAACAATATTTCTAATGCAAAACAAACATATTATTAAAATATATTTAATGTTACATTTAATGAAACAAATTTGATTTTGTAGATGTTGCTAAATTTTTCTATAAACTTAATCAAACCTATAAAAATTTGATTAGAAAAAAAACAAAATAATTTATAATATAAAATGTCTCGTCAAAAACCATTACCATCCCTCTCATCATGCCCCTCACTATATCTTGACCTGAGCCGTTTCCTTGACTATAGCCTCCACCATGCCCCCCCCCCCCCCCATTTCGTGAGCAGGAGCTATTTTCCTTCACAATGTTCCTCCCCCATGTCCCGAGCCTAAATCTTATCCATGGCCCAGAGCTATATAACCTTGGCGTTGATCTTCACCTATGCTTTGACCTTGATTGTAGCCAGATCCTGTATTAGCATCAGAGCCAGCATAAAAGTCAGGCCCCGTTCGACACTGCTACAAACGTAGGATAAAGATGAAGATATTTGTGGCATGTTTTTCAAACTGTTAAACGATGTATTTCGTGCGAAAATTTTCTATATGAAAGTTGTTTTAAAATATTAGATAAATCTATTTTTCAAGTTTGTAATAATTAAAACTTAATTAATCACACGTTAAGGTCACCTCATTTTATGTGAAACATTTAATTTTCATCTTTATTTTTATCTTTAAGAGATTCAAACTCCACCTGACTCCAGAATCAATGCTATATCCAGCTAATCACCCGTGGGCTTCTTCGAAATGCCATCTCCAAATGAGTTTCGATAGCATATAGTAATCGTCAACCAGGAAATTAAGCCGGACTACAATTTCCGTCATTTTTTTCAAATTTAAAATAAGTTCGCCACGTTTTGTACATATGACCTGCCCGAAATACCCCTGGCTTCCATGGATTCAACCAGGCCAGGGAGAGCTCGAACCGGATCGCTCTCCGGCCCAGCTGCAGATAAAGCACATCAACCAAGGAAACTAATCACCGACATAAACCAAGATTAACATCTCGATTAATTCGTGATGCTGCAGCTTGCAGGCTTGCCGTGGTTGACATTACATGGTCGCTGGCAGTTGGCCTCATGCATGTCTGTCTGATGCTCTGAACCTCTGATGCGTACAGGGTTCATTCACATGACTTGATAGTACATATATGTGGCTATGTGTCCTCCTCTGATTAGCACTAATCTAATGGTCCTCCCAGTGAAGTGACAGCTGACAAATCTACCCACCCTGACTAATCTAGTAGTACAATTTTATGACTAATTGTGTTGATTGGAAATTGGAATAATCAGAGCCAAAATAATTGATGGCAAAGTAGTAGGAAGAAGTACTGCTAATATGAACTCTTCAGACAGTTTCGTCAGAGATTCTTGTGCCCGGCAGGAGAGCTGCCTGCCTGATGCTTTTTTTCAGAGCAAGAGCTAGCTACCAATGATTTGACGAGAATGAGGAATTTTCACCTTCAAGTGGGTGTTGTTTTTTCCGTTAATTTAAGCACTTGAAATGCATTTGTTGCTGATTAAATTTCAGGAAACATTCGGTGAGAATGCGATGAGAAGAGGTGATTTGTTCACAGGAAAGTGTCAGTCTCAGAGATAATCAGATAAACCCCTTGAACAACACACGCAACCGACAGAATCCACATTAGTTGGGAGCCTTTCAGTCCTTCAGATTTTTGGCTAGCTGCAGTGACGATCGTGAAGTACATTTCTGACGCAATTGATTGGCCAAAAATTCAGTTCTGATCATAAATTCTTAACTACAAATGCTTTGCTAAACTTTGGTACCTATTTGTTTGTCTGTCATTCATCTGAATTTAATTTGCATAACACTTTTTTAAGAAATTTTTTTGCCTAACACTTGAGCCTAATTGTAGTGAGGCGCATCGTGCACTGTGACGATTTCGGATGAAATTTAACATATACAACTATGAACCATCACAAACACAGGACAGATCATAATCACCTATATTTTTCATGTGAACTAATATAAGTTTCTATTGTGCTACTGACTTTCTTGACATGTCACTTTTACTGTGCTCTCTAATCAAATTAAGAGTGGCTGGCACCAACCATATGGAACAGTATACAGTAGCTACATGCATCTTGAAAAAAAAAGCTAACAGAAGCAGTGACAGAACCTTTTTTTTCCCACCTTATTTTCCATTTTTTATTTATTTTGAGCAGAATTATGGATGATGAATGTACTAGCTATTTGCATAGTGCAGCTCCACTGTCTCCTTCAGCGACGGCAGCACTTCACAGTTGCTGAATCAATGCATGATTGAAGCCTTTGAAATGCACCAGTGTACTGCAATTCTGTTGCAGGAATATCATCATTTGGGGATAGAGGAGATGGCAGCACCATAAAAGACTCATCATTCGGAGACAAAGGGTGTATGACACCACCACCATGAAGGACTTCAATGGGAGCTCTTGGGCATTAAGGCCTATTCACTTCATGTCTATCCTTGATATAAGCATCATGTGAGCATGTCATAAAGTGTGCTCAAGATAATGGTAACCACAAGTAAAGTGAGGTTATGCAAGAAAGGTACTTTTACGGTGAAATCTACTAATAGTATTCTAAGTAATTAAGGTTGTAAAGAACTACACCGTATCGCATTGGACAGGGGTTGCCATCGTGCGCCCGAAGGCCTTAATAACATCGATAGCATTTGTTTCCAAATATAATTGAGTGGTAATATAAATAGATATGGTCAACTAAATAGGAAAAAACAAAAGGTCTAGGTTAAATATATTACCAGCAGAGACCATCGTAAAAATCATCGCGCAAGAAACAGAGTTGATATAGCTCAAAGAAGTGGCAAGCTACAACTGATCCAAATAAGTTAGTAACCCCACACATGCAAGAGAAAATAAGTGAGTAACCCCACCCATGCAAGAGAAGCCCCTCCGATTGTTCTTCAGCAAGCTCAAGGTCATACATCTGCACATGGTCCTTGGCTCAATGCTGCACGTGAGTACAGAACAATCCAAAGGGCCTAATTGTCATCCAACTTTTCTTAGGATTCTTTCCTTTCTGCAAAATTGTCGAAATTTCAACCAACTTATTTGTCACTTAGGGGCTTTTATGCAAAATTAATTGTTCTCTCAGCTTTAACCTACTGAGGAATGTGACTCATGTACTTTGTCCTTAATCAATAAAACACTTGAGTTATTAAAAAAACAACTTATTAGTAAATTTAGTAAAAGAAGTCCTAAATTTCCAAATCAAAATGCAGGAGTTTTTGTTATGGCAATACAGTTTGGGAACAGATCAAGAAGGGGAGCAAAGAATCAAATGAGTGATGGCGCGAAGGAACTGCCCACCAACCCTAATAGAGACGCACCAACGTGATAATGTGGCGCCACTCGATCCCCACACGCTCGCATTCGCCGACCAAATTAATTCTTCTTTAAGCTTTCTTTTACTAGTGCTAGTTACTGCTTTCTCTTCACATTCTTAGTGTCAGATTAAAAGGTTTTTTCACTTTTGCTGCCTGCCGTTTTGTATCTCTCCAAAAGCAACCCTTTTTCTGATGAAAAAAGAATTACTAGTAATTATCCCATGTGACATATATGGCTTGTCAGGTAAAGTGGAAAATTTTCTTTTTGAAACAGAAGGAAAATATCTATTGAGAAACTGGAGTTCTAGTTCTGTATTTTGGAAGGAACTAGGCTGTGTTCCTTAGGTTTGGGAAAATATTCCCTCCGCACGAAAAACGAAACGACTCATTAGCACATGATTAATTAAGTATTTACTAATATTTTTGAAAAATGGATTAATATGATTTTTTAAAACAGCTTTCGTATAGAAACTTTTTGCAAAAAATACACCATTTAGCAGTTTGAAAAACGTGCGCGCGAAAAAAGAGATGTGAGTTGAAAAAGTTGGGTAAAAAACTCACCCAAGTGCTTTGGATTCTGAATATGTCAACTAATCCTTTTCACTGAGAGAAATATGAGAAGAGCACTCTTTTTTTAACAGAAATAGCAAGATGTAATAACTGAAATTGTCGAATGTTACTTCATCACTCCTCATTTATTTTACATTCTAAGGCTATATGTTTCGTTGCTTTGACTTAAAAAAGACAAAAATATGGATCTACAATGTGGCTCACACAAATCTACATTGTATTTAACATGCACATGAATGTCAATATTATATTATGGACCACAAATCTAGGAAATCTGGCCAAGCAAACATCTTAACTAATCACCTCCAAGAGCATCTACAGCCATGTGTTACCATCATTTTGTCTCACATGAAGGGTGTGTTCTAATGGGGCATTTCATTCAGTACTACCAATGTGATGGTCTACTCGTAGCCAAGGGACCCAAAGGTGGTTGGGGAATATATCATTTAATTATTTTTCCAAGGCTGCAGTGAGTGAAGTGTGGGGCCCACAACCTGACAAACATTCATCCAAGTCAAATGTGGGAACACTTCCCAATTTTTCACAGTGCACAGTACGTTTTGCAATGCAGATATAGTATCTTTGTGCCTTAGCTAATTTTGCACTGTATTTGTTCATATTTTTTATGGAATGTTCTTGGCCCATGAAAGCAGAGGTTGGTGCATGTTTGACACCTAAGAGAAAGTGATGCTTCCATTGTCTTGCCTGCTTTAAGTAAAGCAAAGGAAAAGGCAGCAAAGGAGAGAAAAAATGGATTTAAGTCAAATCATAGGTAGAATGGAAAATGTTTGATAAAATGTATAGCTATTAGAAGAGTGTAAGCACATAATACACTAATTTTGTAAACAAACTCATCAACCTTGAGATGATTTATGTCTTCTAAACATTCCGCATGGATTACTTAACACCAAATAGTATTCATACTTAGTATTCTCTCTGTCGCTTAAGTAAGGGAATAAAGCAAAAGAAACCACAACATGTTCTTAACACCAGATCAAAGTAATATAATAAATGAAGCAACTGTAGAGCATACAATGTGATAAGGTGTTGTGCTCTACCATCACCTCACAAATTGTATATGTCTATTGATTGCACTGCAAACATTGACCTAACAGAAAACAAAAAGATGTTTTTTTTTCTTTCTGAAAGGTGAAAACAACAGGTTTGTTAAACTCTTGCAATCTTGCTTGAGCAAATCTTAAGAATGAAAAAGGAGAGAAAAAAGCACAGGCAAATAATGTTATCACAAAAAAAAGGCATAACTACAAGTAAAAGAGCTGGCTGTGATTAGCTCATGTTGATAATGTGAGGGTTTTCGCCCGTTTTCCTAATTAATCGTGTCATTGTAAGGTTTTTGGGTCCAGATTTTCTTATAAAATAGTGAATTGCAAGAGCTCTAAGGTTTCCCTCGAAAAATTACAAGGAAAATAAAGTTAACCATTATTTTCCTATCATAATTCATGTTCTGAATAATTATAAAGGGGACAAGGGAAGGAAAAGAGTGCACTGGGCTCCCATCTGATTGTCCTTATGCCAACCTCCATTTTCCAGCTCAATCTTTTGGAGAGACCCTTGTCTCTTTGCCTCATATTTGTGCCACCCCGTGATGCTCACTTGCTCAGCGACAGTAGGGCAGTAGTAGACGACACTAAGCATATGATTCCCTCACAACCCCCCAAAAAACATATATTATTTGGCCACATTTCATTTCACTCACTGGCATTTCATCTTCTTGGCCAATGTATGCACTGTTCATCTTCAGTAGTTCTGTTTTCTCAGTGACTGATAACAAAGTGAGGTTTCTTTTGCAAGTACTGTAGTTCTCTGGTCTCTTGGAATGGCAAGTGATAGTGCTACAAATCTTGGTACACAAGTGATGCTTTGGCCTCTAAACTGAACACACATTTTGTTTTTTCTTCTCATGTTGCCAGTTCTTGAAGGAAGGAAGCAAATCTGGAGATGTTTCTGCTGCTGCAGTCATTGGCATCCAGTGCTTTCTTGCTTTGGGGTGAAATGAACTAGTTGTCTACTGTAGTAAGATTGGTCAATTTGGCACACATCATTTTTTTTCAGGTCACCAGTAGCTATCTCTCCAATAACTGTAGTTCCTCTCAGCTCAGCCTTTTCTGAAGAGTTCAGTTGCTTGCTTCCATCATGCTGTCCTTCCGCTAATCTCTCCTTTGCTCCTCCCAGCATCAAATCTTCAGAAAATTTCCCCTTCTTCATCACATCACCAGAATCTATCACCTCTATCACTGTTCTTGATCACAGATTTTGCTGTTCTTGCTGTTCTCCTGTTCTTCCCTCCTCTGCTCAAGTTCAGAGATTGCTGCTGGTTCTTGCACATTGGTGCTCATCAAGAACTGATCAGGAGCTGAAGAAATCTGGTGAGGAGGTGAAGAAATCTGATCAGAAATGGGAGGGAATTTGGTGGTGGTGTTCTTGGTGTCGGTGGCGATGGCGATGTTGCCGGGGAGCACGCAGCTGCAGGCGTCGCAGACATGGTCGCTGCTAAAGATCCAGCAGATGCTCGGGTACCCGGCAGTGCTCGGCCACTGGCACAACTACACCGACTTCTGCTACGGCGGCGACTACAAGACCACGTCGGCGTTCGTCGAGTGCTACGGCGACAGCGTCACGCAGCTGCACATCATCGGCGGCGATGGCGGCTCGCCGCCGCTGCCCAAGACATTTTCTATCGATTCCTTCTTCACCACACTATCAAGGCTCCCCGACCTCCGTGTGCTCACCCTCACCGGACTCGGACTCTGGGGGCCATTGCCGGGGAAGGTCTCGCGGCTCGCCGCGCTCGAGATCGTCAATGTCAGCGGCAACTACCTCTACGGCGAGCTCCCCCTCGCGCTGTCGCGGCTCGGCAATCTCCAGACGTTCATCGCCGACGACAACATGCTGAGCGGCGAGCTCCCGGCGTGGCTGGGGAGGTTGCCGGTGCTCGCCGTGCTGAGCCTGAGGAACAACTCGCTGGAGGGCACCTTGCCGGAGTCGGTGAGCGACATGGCGTCGCTCAGGTCGCTGTCGCTGGCGTGCAACAACCTGTCCGGCAACCTGCCGGACATGAGCGGCGCCAATAACCTCCAGGTGATCGACCTCGCCAACAACTCGCTCGGGCCGGAGTTCCCGCGGCTCGGCCGGAAGGTGGCCAGCGTCATGCTCGCCGGCAACAGGTTCAGCGACGGCCTCCCGCCGGAGCTCGCGTCGTTCTACCTCCTCGAGCGGCTCGACGTGTCCAGGAACAGGTTCGTCGGCCCGTTCATGCCGGCGCTGCTCTCGCTGCCGTCCATCGAGTACCTCAGCGTCGCCGGGAACCGCTTCACCGGCATGCTCTCCGGCAACATGTCGTGCGGCGACAACCTCAAATTCGTTGACGTCTCGTCCAACCTCCTCACGGGGAGCCTCCCAACCTGCCTCGCCTCCGGCGCCGCCGCCGCCGGCAAGACGGGGGAATCCGAATCCTCCAAGACGGTGCTCTTCTCGGCGAACTGCCTCGCCACCGGCGACGACACGCAGCACCCGTCACCGTTCTGCAAGAACCAGGCCATCGCCGTCGGCATCGTGCCCGACCAGGCGCGGAAGAAGCCCGGCGGCGCCAAGTCCGGTCTCGTAGCAGGCGTCGTGGCGGCCGCCATTGCCGCCGCGGTGCTCGCGGGCGTGGCGATCTTCCTCGCCGTGAGGAAGGCGAGCATGAGGAGGGCGCAGGCGAGGCCGCCACGAAGACTCGTCGAGCACGCGTCGAGCGCCTATCCTTCCAAGCTCTTCGCCGATGCGCGTATGATCTTTGCTCTCTGTCAATTCTCAACTTTTGCTGAATTTTCAGATTCATCAACTGAAACTTTTGCTGAATCTAAGGTTCATTAACTGAAAATTTTTGCTGAATTTAAGATCCATTAACTGAAAATTTTGCTGAATTTCAGTCATTAGCTGGAACATTTGCTAAATTTCAGAGTCACCAACTTGGCACAATCTCTGAAAATTTTGCTGAATTTCAGATTCTTTGACTGAAACTTCAGCCTATCTATTGCTCTTTTTTGGATTCGTTAACTTGGCATCGTTTCTCTGAAACTTTGCTTAGTTTTAGAGTAACTTGATAGTACCATCTTTTTTTATGAAACTTTATCTGAAGTACTAACTTGTTGCATTTACCTGGAACAACCAAACAGGTTACATATCTCAGACAGTGAAATTGGGAGCTCTGGGCATTCCAGCATACAGATCATTTTCTTTGGTCGAGCTCGAAGCGGCGACAAATGACTTCGAAGTATCAAATCTGATGGGGCAAGATTCTCACGGACAGGTACTCCTAGTGCCATTGCTCCCACTGACAATCTAGTGACATTTTGTTCAGAATATCATTGTTGGATTAGTTATGGCCACTTCATCTTCAATGAACCTAATTTTTCATGTACTTGTTAATTGACAGTATGCTGTATGCCCTCATTCACTTTTCTGATTATTCTAATGAGTTAAATACTACTGCTTTATTACAATTGGGGTATAAAGATTGAAGAGAACAGTTTTTATAGTTATTACAAGCTTTCTCTCTTTTTTCTTGTCAGAGTAGCAAAGCCATATTTCCATACATATTTTTCAATCTATTCAAGAATCACCTTCTCTTTTGAGGCATGTGCAAGTTGTAACATAGCTAGTTTACAACTAAATTGTTCTGCTCCACGTCTAAAAAGGTTTGCTCTTTTTTACTATCAGATGTACCGAGGAAGGCTAAGCAATGGCACTCCAGTGACAATCAGGTCTCTGAAAGTGAAGAGGAGCCAAACTTCCCAGAGCTTCAATCGCCACATTGAGATGATCTCCAAGCTCAGGCATAGGCACTTGGTCAGTGCACTTGGACACTGCTTCGAATACAATCTTGACGATTCTACCGTCACGCAATTGTATCTCGTCTTCGAATACGTTCAAAACGGCAACCTGAGGGGCAGAATTTCACGTAAGTTTACTATCTTCTCCTGAAACCGGTCTCCGATAATCAGTTACTCGGTTTGCTGAATGTCACTGAACTTGTTGATGATTTTGTCTTCAGAAGGAACAGAAGGGAGAAAGCTCACCTGGGTGCAGAGGATATCAACAGCAATTGGTGTTGCCAAGGGCATCCAGTTCTTGCATGGAGGGATCATACCTGGACTATTTGCGAATAATTTGAAGATCACCAACATTCTTCTGGACCAGAACCTTGTTGCCAAAATCGGCAGCTACAATATCCCCATCCTATCTGAAACCATGAAATCTGAGGTAAGATTCAGGCAACTCTAATCACGTAAAACTTACCTCTGAATTATGTCTGAACTCTGAACTAACATTGTTGTATTATATCATCTTTTGTGGATGATTTCAGGGAGGATCTGGCAACAAGTATCCATCTGATAGGTACTTGACAAATCACCTTATCATAGAATCCACATTTGCTAAATGTAATTGGTTTTCTTAAGAACTTTTCTGTTGCAAATTTCATCTTGCAGTGTACCAAACGGCGATAAGATCGACATCTTCGATTTCGGAGTGATACTACTCGAAGTTGTCTCAGGCAGGCCCATCACATCCATCTACGAGGTGGAGATAATGAAAGAACAGGTGAAACACAAACACCCTCCAAGACTGAAACTGAATTGAATTTTCATCAGACTTCAGAGACCATCAACCTTCACATTGCACAGTGGACGAAGTCCGAAGCTCTGAAAAAAAAACTCACCTCTGTTCTTGCTGTTGCTGCAGCTGCAATCCGCGCTGACGGCGGAGGGGCCGGCGAAGAGGAGGAGCTTCGTGGACCCGGCGGTGAGCAAGGGGTGCTCCGATGAGTCGGTGAGGACGGTGATGGAGATCTGCCTGAGATGCCTGGGCAAGGAGGCGGTGCAGAGGCCGTCGGTGGAGGACGTCCTGTGGAACCTGCAGTTCGCCGCGCAGGTGCAGGATGACTGGAGAGGGGACTCCCGGAGCAGCGAGGAGTCGCCGCTGTCGCCGTCACAGATCCCCAGAGACTCAGACGACCAGTAGAGATGATGCATCATAGCCTGCAGGTAACTATCACCTTTCTTCTCCACTCGATCGATCAATCAACCTTGCACAGTTGCACTTGAGCATCTGAACCATCAGCCATGGACGATCATGCTCTGCAATATAGGTTCTTGAACATTTGGAATAAAGTTTGAGGGAAATGTTATTCATTCAACTATGATCTGAGGTGACATTTTCTTATGTTCTCTTGGATTTCTAGGTTGAGACAAGAACACCAGCGGCTATTAAGCGGGAGATAGAACATGAAGCAACATCTTGCAGTGTGATCTTTCAAGAACCGAACATAAGAGAACAGTTTCAGGAAAGTGTATACAGCAGCTGCAGCTGAATAGCTGAAGGCCTGAAGCTGAACCGAGAACAGGAACTGGCATATGGTGTAGTACTACCCTATAAGATGTGTACAGGGCCTTGTTGGTGTAGACCAGTAGTTATAAGTCAGGGGCTCTCTACTTTCTTCACTTCTTCTGTTTTTTTCTTCTTTTTTACTGCCTTTTCTATTCTGTGTCTTTTGAATATGTAAGAAGCTAAGCACAACTGTAATTTTGTAATTTTTCTCACTTTGAATTTAGGACTAAATGGCTCACTATGAATCTAGGGTTAAATGTAATCATGGTTCAGTACCTCGTTTATGGCATGTCTACTGTATAAACACTTCGGTTATCATTGTTTCAGTACCATGCATTTATTGTTTAGAGTAGCTAGATACAATAGATCTTTACCATTAAAAAGGAGATATCCCCCGACCCCAATCAAGAACAAAAAGCTCCACTTTGTACTACTAGCATACAAAAGCATCACCTCGAGGACCGACAAATTCCATTTTGGTACCATTTATATCAAAATTTTGTTCCTATAAAATGTTGTCAAAAGTCCAAACGCAGAGAATATTAAGCATGCGCACCAACAGCCAGACTGCAAACGAATCATGCAGTTAAACTCCATTGTGTAAGCGGACTCAAATCTCATGACCCATCTCGCTTCCATTCACATATTATGATGATAATCCCTTTTTACATGAGCGGAATGCCAGTTCATGAGAGGTCAACCCAACTACATAAAAGCAGCCAAGAGTAACTGGGACATGGGAACACGAAAACATCGACAGACTACAAGCAATCACTGGAGATCTTATAATGTTTTTAAGATGACAGCAAATCTGGAGAGCCAGAAACGCACAGGTTTTTCACGGTTGCTTATTGCATCTTTCTGGCATGGTGGATACCACCCGTTGCCCTGTTGCATGCCCTAGTCAGCGGTCCAGC
Source organism: Oryza officinalis (assembly GCA_008326285.1). Taxonomy (NCBI): domain Eukaryota; kingdom Viridiplantae; phylum Streptophyta; class Magnoliopsida; order Poales; family Poaceae; genus Oryza; species Oryza officinalis. Next base: position 6,292,210 of record BDMV01000007.1, read on the forward strand.
TCTGCTCCACGATCTCACGAACCTTGCGGTTGTACTCTCGCTTGTTCTCACTAAACAGTCTGGCAGCTTCTGAGTTTGCTGGAGAGTTGGGGTTTGGATCACACAGCAAAGACTGCAAAGCAAATGCATCACAAGTCAGCGATTCAAGTATTTGATACAATAGATGCTACAGGCATGCAAAGTAGCCCGTGACCATTGGAAATGGCGGTGTGTAGAAGCAAACAACCTAACCTATCCTATCATCAAACGATCTTGCTTACATCAAAGTTTGGGCAATGGCACCTTGCTAACTGGTTATAAATAGTGTAGCGGCCATATTTAGTTTTAGTTTACAATAAAACGAGTTCAATTTCAGCCACTGTCCCCCAGTCAGTGAACTAATCAACCAGAGCTAGTTATAAAGTTACAGGGGAAAACCTCCTTTCAAGTGCAAAATTTGTAGGAGGATGCACTCTTATGTAAGAAAACATGTGCCAGATAAATAATGCTCCAACTTCCAATCTGTAGCATGTGTAGGAGGTTCATTCTGGTAGGTTTCCATGACAATGTTGTAAAGAGGTTTTTACACACAACAATGCAATTAAGTTCAAAGTTTCTCCACAAAAAGTAATTTTCATGACCTTGGAAGCTGTAAAATAATGCACCTTCATGGCATTACAAATGCCTTTTGCTAGTCTGACAATTGATCAACAAGGTACCTGAATTGAAGTCAATATGGCAGCAACATCATATATAGGGCTCCATTGGTTCTGTAGAATATCCAAGCAGATGCTTCCATCTGCATAAACTGCATGAATAGTATGATGTTAAATAAGTTTTCCATTACTCAAAAATGATGATCTTTATTTGTTTACAAATGTAGGGTAATTATTGAACAACACACACAGGGGGAGAGAGCTTACTATTTGGGTGGAACATCCTAGAGACAAACCGAACAGTGGGCGGCTTGTTGGGATAATCTTCTGTAAACTGCAAGGTAAGCTTGAACGTGCCTACAGATGTGTAAGAATTAACTGTTAGTCGACTTCTCAAGTCACCATAGTGGCAGACTGGCAGCTACAAAAAGTTGAAGCATGATTAATATGTGGCTTTTGGTTGTCTGTTGTCCGGTATCAGAAGAACTGTTGTCTTACACCACATAGATTAGGTATTACTAACAGCCATAATCCCAAATTCCCAAACATCTGCATTCATCACTTTTGCCATAGATGATTCAAGGCTATGTATAACTATTGATATTATACAACAAAGGCTAAAGAAATGGCATATAAGCAATAGATGATATATAAGAACAATCAGGAACCAACACACAAATGACCACATCTTTCATCATCTAAAAATAATTGTGCGAGCTAATCATGTATGCCTCCTGGCTCTGAGTAGTATTTAACTGTATGGCCTGAATATAGGGGGAGGTGTACAGAACTACAGCAGTATCACATAATGCAGATAGAGTTGTAGGGAAGATAATATGTCATACAACATTACTACATTACAGAGAAGGACTTCACACTACAAGAATTAAAGAATAAACAACTGCAGAGAAGAAATGGAGTAAAAATTAACGCAAACCCAAGCATTCTGCTTAAGCTACCTAACTAAAACTACCATAGGACAGATACAAAGCCATGATGCAAAAAAGGCCACATATAGTCCTAAGCTCAATAAATCTAAGATAAATCCCACTAGTATCCCTCTTCTACGCACATAACATAATCACATCATCATGACATTCTCCTTTCTTTTGGTAGGACCATGGCCTACGAATTTCAAGGGTTCCTGCATTGTAGGCATGCAGTTAAGCCACACATTCAAAAGATAAGTGTGTACTCATTTTATTTTCAAAACAAGACTTGAGTTTAGAGAAGTAAAACTGAAACTCTGAAAGTAAATCTTACACTAAAACCTACATAAATAGCATAAAATAAACAGGCACCAAGATTTGCATAGAGGATTTAACATCCATCCTTACAAATTGGTTTCTGCAACAGAATCGTATTATCATCAATCATATATCTAAGATGTAACTTGGGGTTTACGCGACTCAAATAGAAGATGTAAAGTAAGGAGAAAAAAAAAAGGAAAGCCTGAACTCTGAGAAAAAAAATAGAAACTTCATTTCCATAAAAACGGCAATTTTAGTTGTTGAGAAATATCGGACACCACAACTTAACTTAAATTTAAGTATGTGCAGATCATAATTAGATTCAATCAAATAGTTAAGTTCATTGCGAACTGATTAAGACAAAACAGCAAAAAATATACAGTGCCCTAATTTGTCGCACCAATAATTAAGGGCACCACATGCTCGAAATATGTGCAATAAGTGCCACATGGCAACATGGTTAACTCTATGCATAATTATTTGTAAGTTATTTATTCCTTCATGTGTTATGCACTTCCAAAACAATATATTTCATATAGCATACCCTACCTTCCTGAACCAAACGTGCAACCTACTTCCCAGGCAAGCTCACAGCAACTCCAACTTTATTACTCCGTTTTAGACAGTAAATTCAGCAGTCGCTCTAATTTCTACATGTTTAAATCTGCATTTCTGTTAGAATATGTGATAGATATGGCAAGGTTCGTTTGTTGATGTACTAGTCTAATGAAACCATGCCTACTCTAACAATTATCATGTAGAATTCATATAAACCAAAACTACTAGATGACAGTTTCAGCGCAGCTTGATTAGAGCTGCTTAGATGACGGTTGGCATAAGTATGCTGTGCATTTTGTCGTTTTCGATTTTACGTGTTAAGGAATTCATACATCTAGCCAATAGCCTAAGTTTGTAACGACCCTTCTAGAAAGCACTCAACGGAACAATACAAAATGATTTGCATGGCAATCCTCCCTGCATATCCGACAAGACCAACAGAGAAAACTAAAGATAATCCTCATCTGCCTTGTAAGTTTATATGGAATCAGTTGCCCTCTCACTCAATCTCATCTCCCTGGGCAAATAAACTCTCATGTGGCTAGATGCTATATCCATCCTAAAGATTCCAATTTCTACATCGAACCATCCCCAAGGACACCCTAATCATTATACCAGCTACAGATCGGAGCAAAACCAAGCCGAGGAGCCTCACCTCCGTCCCACGGCGTATCATCCGGCCTGCAAAACATCATCACACGGAAAAAAAACCCCTCGTTAGCACCATAACCACGACAAAAAAAAACAACTCAAAACCTCGGGTCCCCCGAGATCCGGGGCCACCGAAACCCTAGAACACCATCGGCCGGTGCAGGGGAGGGGGAGAGAGAGAAGTAGAGACAGATAGGAATTCCGCGCCCATGGCTAATACCCACCCGAAGATGACGGCGTTCCACAGCATGATGTTGTTGTCGTGCGGCGCGCCGCTGATCCCCGCGGGCGGGTCCTGCTGCAGCCGCTTGAAATCCCGCATCAGCCGCTTCCTCGCCGGCGTCGACATTCCCGCTGCCGCCGCCGCCGCACGCAAACCCTAGCTAGGGTTTCGATCTCCCCCTCTCCCTCTCGCCCCACCGCTCGCGGAGTCCCTCTCTCTCTCTCTCTCTTCCCCCTTCTGCTTCGCGGTTTGCGTCTGGAATTTAGAGAAGCTTCGGGGAGAGAGAGAATCGTGGAGTTTGTGGCCGCGGGTGGAATCGCTGCGTGTGAGAAAAGTTAGTTTTTTGGGCGATGAAATAAATAAAATAAAAAGGATGGAGGCTACCCACGGAGTGGGGGGGCCATGGGCCCGCAACCTCGCTTCGTTTCCACGCGCGGATCAACCTCAGCGTGGATGACCTGTGGGGCCCACTTGACGACCTGTATGCTTTTGCTCATGACATATGGGGACAGAATAGGGTGGGTCCACAGTGTCAGTTACTGTTTTAGAATTGGGTATGGTAAAGTGGGGATTTCTACGGGAAAGTTGAGTTCCTTTCACTGATAGATGGGGTCCACGTGGGGTGTGATTCTTCCGGACCCACAGGTCAGTGGAATGTGAGAAGTGGTTTGGACGTGGGCAGCTTGGCGGTGGGTCCAAGTAATAAGGCTGAGTTATTCTCCCAACTTTCCCAACTCAACTCACCTCTCTCTTTTCTCGTTTTTCGCGCGCACGTTTTTCTAAATTGCTAAACGGTGTGTGTCGGTGACACGGGCCCGAGGGTATCCAGACCAAAGGGAAGGGCGGTCACAGGGATCCACGTGGCCCGTTCCCCCGAAGGGGTCGAGCCCGAGGGTGACGTGGCGGCTGCCCTCCCAGTTTCCCCCGGGGTCGGGCCGCTCCCGTTTCTCCCCCGATACCTGGGGCGCCCCGACCCCCTGCGGCTTGGATGCCACGTGCGCGGGTTAGGTGAGCGCGACAGAACTCACCTAACCGCATTTATAGCGGTTCAGACGAGCGCATTACGTCGCATTTAATGCGGCGTGGCGCGTGCATATCCGGTCCGTGACCGGTCACGGTGAGTGACCGGTCGTAGACCGGTCAGATCGCGGGTTAGGTGGTGCCAGGATGCCTGTGCACCACACGGGCGCCAGGCGGCCTGCTGCACGCCTCGCCCCGTCCCATCAGAATGATGAGAGCCTTCTGTCTCTCGTCTCTTAGCCGGAGTTGGTATCCCAGCTCCGGTCAGATGTTTCCCGTTCCCAATGTGAGCGGGACACGGAAGTCATCCGTCATTTAATGAAGGCTGAAATGGGCGTCCCCCGGATGGGTCGGCTGACCGAGCGAAGGCGTGCTGTGGCGTCTGTCAGAGGCTGCTTCCGACGGTAGGATAGCCATAAATGTAAAAAAATGTTTTCTTTCTTAGGCAGCTCGTGGCCCATGTGGTAGCCTCTTGCCATATAAAAAGAGGCCCAGGCCTAGGAGAGAAAGGGGACTCTCTCTAGGGATTCTCTCGAGGGACTCTCTCTGAATTCCACAATACTCTCAGATCTACCAGAACACAGGAGTAGGGTATTACGCTCCTTAGCGGCCCGAACCTGTCTAAATCGCCTGCGTCCACGCGTTTTTCTCGCTGGGATCCCACAGATCAGGGGCGAAGAATTTCACCTTGCGCCCCTGGCCGAACCGGCAAAGGGGGGCCTGCGCGATCTCCCGGTGAGGAGCTTCACGCTCCATCATGTGGCGCGCCAGGTAGGGGACGCGCGCGTGTTTTTCTGAGCCCCCATTTTCTTTCGTGTGCGCCAAGCTTCGCCAGGTAAGCCCTATGGCCGAAAAGGCAGTGGCGTACGATCCTTCTTTGAGCGCCAGCGGTGATGGTGGGGAGCAGAACCCGCGCCATTGGGCTCGCATCCCGTCGTCCCCCTCCCGCCGGAATCTTGGGCGGGGGAAGGCGCTTGAGGAAGTCGAGGGATCCGCGACCTCGTCGCCCGTAGGCGACGGAGGAGGACGGCGAGGCGGGGTGCGTCGCCGCCTCACATATGGTGATGGCGGCACGCCCCAGGGCGCACTCCAGGCTGCGGGCGCACTCTTGCGTCACCCGCCCGTCGTCCCCGATCCAGAGACCCCGGCCCAACGTTGGCTGGATGACGTGGCCAACCTGGTCATGACGGCGCAGCAGCGCATAGGCACCGGCAGGCGGTCTTCCGCCGCCGGGACCTCTGGCGCTGCCACCGCTGGCTCTACGTCGTCGAGGCGGAGGGCACGACGGGCGATGGCCGACACCCGCCGTTCGTCCGCGGTTCCCTCGTCAACGCCTCCGACTCATGAGAATATGCATGGGGGGCCAGACGCTCGGCTTGATATCGAGCGCCGGCGCGACGCTCGTCGCGCCGCCCATGCAACGGAAGGTGCCTCCTCCTCTGGGGTGCCATTCCGTTCCGATCACGGGGGCCGGCCCCCCGTGTCCCTGGTTGGTGGTGCCGGCTGTCGAGCCTTCGTGGCGAGCCTTTGGAATGTCCGTTGGCCCCCGAGGTTCCGGCCCACCATCACCAAAAAAATATGACGGGAGCGTCAACCTGTTAACGACTGATTTTGGTAATCGACTCGGAAAGGAAAGAGGAAACCGAAGCAGAGAAGAAGGATTGAGTTGGAGTTGGACCAGGCTTCGTATCGGACCCGGTAACCGTATCGGACTGGGGAGGTGTTGCTATAAAGAGCGTATCGGCCGATATGGATTTGGTTTGGTCATGGGCCGATGCGGGTTGTGAGTTGGCAGTGTCAACGTGGGCTTGGTCTGAGCTCAAAGTAAGCTTCAAGGAAGTTGCCAAATAGAGATAAAGCTCGGTTTTAGGCAATTGTATCTTGTAAATTAAGCAGTGTAGATCTAATCTGTGGCTTAATTCTGCCGCAAGGATTTGTTTGTTAGTTGTAGATAAGATCGTGCCCTACAAGGGTTCTGTTGTAACCTCGGGTATAAATATCCCGATAGTTTGTACATGTAAACTCTTTCTCAATCAATCACACAATCGAATCAATCTACTTTCGGCGCATCGCCAACCCTCGCAAGAGGTCTTCTTCAACGAGTTCTTGCTTCCTCAGAGCAGAGGTAAGAACTCATCCCCGACGATTTGCATCGTCGGGGCTAACGTGTCGCTTTAGACACGTTAAGCCTCAATGATGTGATCGTCGGTTATCATGTCTTGAGTAGTTTTGACAGGTATCTTGATTAAGCCTTGCCGGCTGTTTACTCGCTTTAGGGTTTATTGCCGATGATGGTTTAATTCTCATGCTTGGCTAGATTATTCAATGCAGCTGTCATCCCCAAAAGCAATCGACGACTTGATTTTCTTTGTGTTAAGTCTCAATTCACACTTTGAGTTGCCATCGACCTTAGTCCTGTTTTGAGATCTAACACAAAGCCTGTTTTCGGTTGTAATTAAGGATAGTACCGGGGTTTTAGCCGGTCTTATCTAACATATGTAATTGCTTTATATTTCTTGCATATGTTTGCCACTTATATGAGCAGATCGATGAGTATAAATATGTCGATCGTGAAGTAATCTTAAGATTTCTTTATGGTTGATGTGTTTATATTGGCCGATTGGCTCGTATAAGGTTGCACTAGAGTATTAGCTGGTGTAGTTACCTTTGTCATCCTTATCGGCCGGTATTATTAGTTGAGGTCTACATATCAATGAAGGCCGATAAGATTAGATTCATGTCTTATTTATTTTCTAAGTGAGCCGATATAGCTTTGCCCTATCGGCCGGGCTATGACAATGTGTCATCGGTCTGCTGACCGATCGGCCATTGTTTTTTGACTTGGTTTATTTGTTTCTTGTTGATTGCAGATCAAATTAACTGGCACGCCCTACTTACAACTAGGCAAGCCATTTGGACCTGCACTGGAGTTAAGCAGATCTCCCAGGCCGCCGTGATAACGTGGAACCCGTTTGGTTGCTGGACGGGTCAAAATTCTGCGCCAACATGCTTTTGGCACGCCCGGTGGGACCACAAGAACGCAAGCTTCTCACCAGCAACAAGAACACCTCGAGATGTCGAAGCAGGCCGAGATCGTCGAGGAGAACGTCATTCCTGTGACCGCCGACCAGCTCAGCGCAGAACAAAAAGCTGAGATGGAGAGTCTGGTCGCGCAGTTCCAGAATATGTACCTGCAAACATATTCTAGGACTCGGCAGGGCACCTTGATTCAAAAGTCCAAGGTGGTCATGCCGAGCTCTGGAGATGGAGCTGGAACGTCGGCGGCGGCGCACGATCACGCCGTCAAAACTGAAGACACTGCGGCGCCGACGTTGCAAGACCGAATCGACTCCGCAGTTCACTCTGCGCTAGTCAACCAGTCGGGGATCCTGGTGAACACGTTGACCAATACGGTCAAGTCGATCCTAGATGGTTCAATCCATCAGTACAAGCCTCAAGGCCCGATTTACCTGCCGGAAAATAAGTTCCCTGCCTATCGGACCTTGAGGAACGACCTGAGCACGGCTCAGCCGACAGCGCCGATGCCACCTCCATCGGCGCAACCAACAACAACCCTGCCGCTGGTCCTCACCAAGCAGGCGGGAGGGAGCCCTCAGCACATCACAGAGGAGCAATATGCTCAATGGACCAAGGGGAAGCAACCGGTGGTTGAGCCGATGCAGCAAGTTCCCGTCTACCAGCCATCGGCCGGACAACCGCAAGCCCCGGCGTTCAATAGTCCTCCACTTCAAGCTGCATACAACGTGCCGCAAGGCTATCAGCAGTACACCGCAGGGCAGTACGGCGCGCAGAACCTGGATCATCACTATCAATCGTACTCCCCCAGGCACTATCAAGCAGAGGGCCTCCAACAATCCTACCAGCAGGACCTCCCGCATCGGCCCGCAGGATACTGGGCTGACATGATAGCCGAAGTGATGCGAGATCAATTCGGCTTGAAGCCCAAAGAGAACTCTACAGTGTATCGGCACCCGTATCCCGAGGAATTTGACAGGGCACCGTTGCCGGGCCGATACAAGATCCCGGATTTCTCCAAGTTTTCGGGACAGGACAACGTCTCGACATATGAGCATGTCAGCCGATTCTTAGCACAGTGCGGGGAGGCATCGGCTATCGAGGCGTTGAGGGTGAGGTTTTTCCCTCTGTCCTTATCAGGGTCTGCATTCACATGGTTCTCTTCCTTGCCCTGCAATTCCATCAGAGGATGGATAGACCTGGAGAAACAGTTTCATAGATACTTCTACAATGGCGTACAAGAGATGAAGCTGTCAGATCCGACTGCCATCAGGCAGCGAGTGGATGAATCGGTCCCTGAGTACATACAAAGGTTCAGAGATATACGCAACAGATGTTATAGCCTCAGTCTGACCGATTCCCAGTTGGCCGACCTGGCATTTCAGGGATTGCTAGGGCCGATACGCGAGAGGTTCTCCTCTCAGGAATTTGACAGCCTCGCTCAGCTGGCACAACGTGTATCGGCCCACGAGCAGCGATTCCAGGAGGCGAAGAAGTTCGCGAAAAGAATTAACACTGTTTATCAGTACGCCTCCGACGATGAAGACGATGAAGACGCTGATGTCGACCTAGCCGAGTGGGCCCGGATGAAGAAATCAACAACTTGCCAGTGGGCCAAGAAAGGAGATAAAGAAGATAAATATGATTTCGACATCAACAAGGCCGATAAGATATTTGACCTGCTGTTGCAAGAAAAGCAGATTCAACTGCCAGTAGGTCACGTATTGCCATCGGCCGAAAACATCAAGAAAATGAGATATTGCAAGTGGCACAATTCCTATTCACACCATACAAATGAATGCAAGATCTTCCGGCAACAAATTCAATCGGCCATCGAGCAGGGCAGAATTAAAATCGATGATGCCAAGCGGCCGATGAAGATTGAAGGCCACCCGTTCCCAGTCAACATGGTGCGGGCGGATAGGGCCGATGGCGGTGGCCATCGGACTGGCAAGCGGCCTCATCAGACCTCTGAGGGTCTGATCAGAAAATATCAGCGGAGGCAGGAGGAACAAGCTCAAGACCAAGTCGATCAAGACAATTCCTACGACCCACACTGGGAGTGCGAGTTTTTTCGCTTCTGCTGGAATGAAGGGATGAGGTTGCCATCTGTTCAGGAGTGCCCTGCATGCAGTGGTGTAGAAAATTCTTATCAGGGCAGCTCAAGCAGACAAACGCATCGGCCGGTCAAGCAACGGAAATCCGTGCATGAAAGGCTGGGGCCGATGCACCAAGACCAGCACGATGAAGATGAGGAGCAGGCCCAGAACCCCCAATGGTGCCCAAGCGATGTATTCACCAAGACATAGAAACGGCGGGTTCAGAGGTTAAGGAGGAAAGAGCAAATCCAAGAGCAACAAGCTGAAATACCCCATCGGCCAACCAAGACCAGAAAAGAGTGGAGGATAAAATCCACGGTGGCCAGGGCCGATGAGGGCACCTCCAATACAGCTCAGGGCAGCTCAGCTTCAAAAGGTAAGAAAACGGCATCGGCGCCTGTTAACATTGTGTTTATATTGCCAGCAGAATACAGTGTGCAGGCGGCCGATGAAGCGATGGCTGATGAGGAACAAAGTTCAGCCAGGCTACGGTTGTCACCAGACCAAGCCACCTTCGACAAGCCAGTTGACGCCAGCTACAGACATCTACGGCCATTGTACATCAAAGGATTCATCAACGGGCGGCTGATGACGAAGATGCTGGTTGATGGTGGCGCAGCAGTCAATTTAATGCCATACACAACCTTCAGGAAGCTTGGAAAAGTACCTGAGGATCTTATCAAGACAAATATGGTATTAAAGGACTTCGGTGGCAACGCATCCGAGGCAAAGGGGGTCCTGAACGTGGAGCTCACCGTGGGCAGCAAAACAATTCCCACCACCTTCTTCGTCTTCGATGGAAAGGGTTCCTACAGCTTGTTGTTGGGGCGAGATTGGATCCATGCTAATTGCTGTGTCCCCTCAACAATGCACCAATGCCTCATGCAATGGCGGGGGGACCAAGTCGAGATCGTGCAGGCTGATCGGTCAGTACATGTCGCCAATGCCGATCTCGCAGTTTGGGAGATGGAGGGAATCGACTGCTTGTCCGGGCGAGTCTGGGACGCCGATTTCCTCAAGGTAACCGACTGCGACATCGAGACGATTGAAGACCAAGACAAGCGGTTACTTTAGCGCAGATGCACCATCCGCCGTTGACAACAACCCCTACACAGATGACGCGGTGGATGAGTTAGACGGCAAGTTGGGACAAGGTTTTACGTCGGCCGATGAATTGGAAGAAATTGATATAGGAATAGGTGATAGGCCTAGGCCAACGTATGTAAGCGCTAATTTGCCAAAGGAATATAAGAATAATCTGATAGATCTTTTGAAAGAATTCAGAGATTGTTTTGCATGGGAATACCATGAGATGCCAGGTTTAAGCCGATCGATTGTAGAACATCGGCTACCAATCAAACAAGGCTATCGGCCTTTTAAGCAAGCTCCTCGGAGGTTTAAGGCCGATATGCACGAAGCCATAAAAGCAGAGATCACAAGACTTTACGACGCCAACTTTATCAGGCCCTGCCGATACGCGGAGTGGGTCTCCAACGTAGTTCCGGTATTGAAAAAGAACGGCAAGCTAAGGGTATGCATCGATTTCAGAGATCTAAATAAGGCGACGCCCAAAGACGAGTACCCTATGCCGTTGGCCGATTTGCTAGTCGACGCTGCTTCTGGGCATAAGATCATTAGTTTCATGGATGGCAACGCGGGCTACAACCAGATCTTTATGGCTAAAGAGGACATTCATAAGACAGCCTTCAGGTGCCCAGGGGCAATCGGCCTGTATGAATGGGTCGTCATGACATTTGGTTTGAAGAATGCTGGAGCTACGTATCAGAGGGCTATGAATTATATTTTTCATGATCTTATTGGCTCTTTGATTGAAGTTTATATAGACGATGTCGTCGTAAAGTCAAGAGAACATGATATTCACTTGGCCGACTTACGCAAGGTACTAGAAAGGGCAAGGAAATATGGTTTGAAGCTGAACCCTAACAAATGTGCCTTTGGCGTATCGGCCGGTCAGTTTTTGGGTTTCTTGGTCCATGAAAGGGGGATTGAAATCACACAGAAGAACATCGATGCCATCAAGAAAATCAAGCCTCTAGAAAACAAGACCAAGTTACAGTCTCTGCTTGGCAAGATCAACTTCGTCCGGCGTTTTATATCAAATTTGTCGGGCCGTATAGAGCCATTCACTCCACTGTTGAAAATAAAGGACGATGAAGAGTTCATATGGGGTGATAAGCAACAGAAAGCGCTAGACGATATCAAAGAGTATTTAACTTCTCCGCCGGTCTTAATGCCTCCACAAAAAGGAGTTCCATTCAAGTTGTACTTGTCAGCCGATGAGAAATCCATCGGCTCAGTCTTGGTTCAAGATGTTAACGGCAAGGAAAGAGCTATTTTTTATCTCAGCAGGAGAATGTTAGATGCTGAGACAAGGTACACGCCGGTGGAGACATTATGCCTTTGTTTATATTTTTCATGTACTAAATTGAGGCATTACCTGCTTTCCAACGAGTGCATAGTGGTGAGCAAGGCCGATGTGATGAAATACATGCTATCGGCCCCTGTGTTGAAAGGACGAGTCGGGAAGTGGATCTTTGCTTTAACAGAGTTTGATCTTCGATATGAATCGGCCAAAGCGATCAAAGGACAAGTCCTGGCCGATTTCATCGTTCAACATAGAGATGACTCAGTTGCATATGCAGACATTGTGCCGTGGACGTTATATTTCGATGGATCCGTCTGCAGACACGGTTGCGGTATCGGCCTAGTCATTATATCCCCTTGGGGGGCAAGTTTTGAGTTCGCTTTCACTATCAAGCCTTATTATACCAACAATCAAGCAGAATATGAAGCGGTGCTTAAAGGCTTGCAGTTATTACAAGAAGTCGAGGCCGATGCCGTGGAAATCATTGGTGATTCACAGCTAGTAATTAGTCAACTTTCTGGGGAGTATGAGTGCAGAGACGATAGTCTCAAAGTCTACAATGAGGAGTGCAAAGAGTTATTACACGGTTTCCGGATCGTAACTATGAGGCACATACCCAGGAAGCGGAATTTCGAAGCCAATGATTTAGCTCAGGGGGCATCTGGATACAGGCCGATGGCTAAAGACGTTCCAATTCAGATTGCTCTCGTGCACGCCGATGACTGGAGGTTTGATATCATTGAGTATTTGAGAAACCCTTCCCAATCGGCGTCACGCAGAATGAAATATAAAGTTTTACCCTATGTTTTATTGGACGATAACTTATATTATCGGACGGTTGATGGTGTCCTACTCAAATGCCTAGGTCCTGAGGAGTCTAAGACCGTTATGAGCGAAGTGCATGAAGGGATTTGTGGCACCCATCAATCGGCCCATAAAATGAAATGGCTGATGAAGCGCGTCGGATATTTTTGGCCAACCATGCTAGAAGATTGCTTCAAGTATTATAAAGGATGTCAGGATTGTCAGAAATTTGGAGCAATTCAGAGAGCACCGGCATCGGTGATGCACCCAATCATAAAGCCGTGGCCGTTTCGTGGATGGGGAATAGATATGATCGGCCAGATTAACCCACCATCAAGTAAGGGACACAAGTATATATTAGCGGCTACAGATTACTTCACAAAGTGGGTTGAGGCCGTTCCTCTCAAGAAGGTCGATTGCAAAGACGCTATTCAGTTCGTCAAGGAGCATATCATATATCGGTTTGGGTTACCTCAGACAATAACTACAGATCAGGGATCAATCTTCGTGTCTGACGAGTTCGTCCGATTTGCTGACAGCATGGGCATCAGATTGCTCAATTCTTCTCCTTACTATGCGCAGGCTAACGGGCAGGCAGAGGCTTCCAACAAGTCTTTAATCAAATTAATCAAGCGGAAAATTGACGAACAGCCGAGACAATGGCATACAACGCTGGCCGATGCTCTTTGGGCGTATCGGATGGCTTGCCATGGTGCAATCCAAGTGCCTCCCTATCAACTGGTCTATGGGCATGAAGCTGTACTGCCGTGGGAAACTGCCATCGGCTCAAGAAGGATTGCTTTGCAAGACGACTTGACAGCCGATGAGTATCATAATCTTATGGTTGATGAATTGGATGATTTGGCACATGTTCGATTACGGGCCTTAGAGAAAATCAAGCGTGATAAAGATAGAGTGGCCCGTCATTATAATAAAAAGGTCGTTGCCAAATCGTTTGAGGAGGGAGACCTTGTGTGGAAATTAATAATGCCGATTGGCTCCAGAGATAATAAGTTCGGCAAATGGTCGCCTAATTGGGAAGGCCCCTTTCTAATTCATCGATGTGTTCCTCACAATGCATATCTGCTCAAGGGATTAGATGGCGAGATTTATGGACGAGCTCTCAATGGCAAATACTTGAAACAATATTATCCCAGTATCTGGATTGATTCATGATCGGCCCTCTAGCCGATTTATGATTACAGCCGATGTAGTCAAGCATCGTCTTTAGATGGCCGGTAAATACTATCGCCCTTAGTTCAAAATTTCAGAATCTGAGCCCTCATCTTCCAAAATTTGGGGGGCATATATATATACAGGAATTTTCAAGGCGATTGACTTCGGCTCTCTGGCTGATGAGATTGCTTATAATGAGATTGTTCATATTAAAGATATATGAGGCTGGAATTTTCAAAACAAATTCGGCTGCATGGCCGATAAGGTGTATGGTTATACATTATAAAAATAACATATGCTACATCACCCTATGAAGTCTGCAATAGCAGCAATGGCTTTACGACGAATCTGCTCAACGTCTTCGATAGCCTGGGCATCATCGGCCATCGTCCCTGGGATTGGTTTCAGTGATTTGCTTAGGGTCGCGAGGTACTTGGCCGATGCCTTGAGCTTTGCCGTCTGATCTTCTATGACCTTGGGTGACGCAGCTATCCCGGCTTCGACTTCCTGGATTTCTTGGCGTGTAGTGGCCAGCTTCGATTCTAGCTCTGCCTCAAGGCGACGAAGTCCTTCAAGCCTATTTTTCAGCATGATCGGCTCCACCGCTAGCTCGTCCAACCTGGTCTTATCGGCGTTCACTTGAGCTTTGCTAGCGGACAGGGCCGATTCTAGTTGTTCACGCTGTCGGCGTTCTGCAAACCTTTCTTTTGCTCTGAAAAGCTTGAGTCGGTATTGTTCCAGGAAGATGGCCGGCGTGAGGATTTCCATCAGGTCTTCGGGCAGGTCGTTTTGGATTTCTTGTACCCTGACTCTGATGGAGGAGCAGTCTTCTACCAAACACTCTAGCGAGGCTTCTAGCCGATTCCCAATATCGGTCAGCCGGCTCTTCAGATCATCAGAGATTGGTGCCCTGGCTGTGCTGGGTAACTCCTTGTCCTCATCATCAAGAAACTGGCCGATATCAAAGGAGAACATGTCGGCTAGGTTCTGCAAATATCAACATGGGTCGAGGTTAGCCTTGTTAATCAGGAATCGGCAGAAAGGGGATCAGGGTAACCGTGGGTACCTGTTTTGGAGCATTGGTGGTACTTGCATCGGCCTCCCTTTGCTTTGTCGACACAGTAGGCGAGGGGGCTGGCCGATGTGGTGAAGGTGATGGAGCCCTAGGCTGAAAAAGCAAGAAATTGGTGAATAAGGTTATATGATTAGAAAAATAATGCAAAAAATCAACTCTTACCGAGACAGTCGGAGAGGGTGGTGGAGAAGGAGAAGGGGTTCTTAATCGTGCCTTGGCTCGTTCGCGTCATTGCAAAGTTGTTTTCTTGGATCTTGGCAAAGGGGCCGATTGAGTTCTCTCCTTTAACACAGATGACACCGCAGCCTGAAAAGGGTATGAAGTTAAAGTGTGACAGTACAAGGGGATTATGTAAACACAGAGAAGGGATTATATTGACCTTGCGAACTGCGTGTCTGGTTCTTTTTGGTTGCGGGGCATCATCTTGGTCATCGGCCGGTGGGATCTCCGTAGTTTCGGCCGATGGTTCTTGGGTGGTTTCGACCGACGGGTTTTCTTCTTCGTGTGCATCGGTCGCTGCTGCATCGACTTCCTCCTCCATCACTTGTTCTTCGAGGAATTCTTCCAAGGAGGGGTCTAGCTCTTCGGCATCGGCCTGGTCATCGGTTTTAGCCTTTTTGCTAGCTTTCTGTGATTTGCCTTTGGCCGGCGCTTTTCTCTTGGGGTTTTCTTTAGGCATCGGACCTTGGAGAAGTGACGCCACTTTTGGGGCAGTGAGGCCGATGATGGATTCCAGAACGGTTGACCCCGATGGAGCTATGGCTTGAGCGTAGAAGATCTTCCGTCCACTATTGCTCACAGATGGAATCGGCTCATCTGGGACTTGAGGGCTGATGCCTTGGATAAGTTCTGTCACATAGAACCTGGCCGATTGATGAAAGATGTGAGTGGCCCACTCTTGCCACCAAGTTTGGAAGTTAATGTGCACAAAGGCATTCAAATGCAGCCGATCGCAGTCACCAAGATTAGGGAGTTCGATTTCCATTGCTTTGTTCATGATCAGGGCCGATGGGACTGTGCCTCTGCTCTCTAGGAGCTTATGAAGATGCCAGCTAATGGGAAGTTGTCCAAGCCCGCATTGTCTAGCAGCTGTCATTGGGGTGTAAAACTCATAGGACAAGCTGGTGCTCCTTCCCTGAAAGACGCCTACTGGGAGCAGGCATGGAGTAAGGCCGATCATGAATAATTCCCTTGATTCCATGTCATCATTTATTAAGCTCAGTTGCAGATCGTCTGGAAGCTCGAAGTCTTGGTCCGATGTATATACAAACATATCCATCTTGGCTGATGGAGGGCCGATGAATAAGCGGATGAACCATGTAGCCATGTCATCGGCCGATTGATCTGCGCCGGGGTAGACGGAGGTTGCTTCCCCATAGGACATGCATCTTCTGTTCCTGGGGTCTTCGTGATCGGCATATTTTGATGGGAAGCGGGAATCTGATAGAGGTGGCCGATCAACCATGGTGTTGGTGTGTATGGTTAGCCAGAGTTGAATGAACCACCATGGTCCTCCATGAGCCACAGTTTGTTTTAGCATCAAGTCTTGTGTGGAAACATGGAGTAGCCGATATACAGCTCCTAGAAGGTATCGGCCCAAGGGGATTTGTCTCTTGTCGACCAAGGCTTGAGCTAAGTGTTGACAGTTTGTAGTGGGGCCACAGGTCGATCCGCAAAAGACAAATCTCTCCAACCACAATGTCAGGAAAGCTACGTGTTCTCGCTCTGAGACCGATCCCTGTTCCATGTGTTCAGAGATATATCCGGACCAGCCTCCGATTTTCTTGGTCTTCAACTTGTGGCTGCTGTTTACCAGGAGGCTGAAGGGGTTGATCTCGGAGCTGATATCCAATCCTGTGAGTACCTTGATATCTATGAGGGTTGGGGTCATCGGACCTTGCTTGAACATAAAGGCGTTCAAGGTACTTGACCAGAAATAGCTGGCAGCTGACATTAGTGGCTCATTCTTCTTGGTATCGGCCAGGGACAGAGTTATGCATTGGCCGATTCCAATCTCGTCCCAGTGGACTTGTTTCACGGCAGCAATCCTTTTGTGCCAGGTCCTGTATCCGTTTAGCTTTGATGGCCATGACCTGAAGGTGTGCTTCCACGCCGAGACAGTGGGCTTGGCTTGCCTGAAAGGAATTCTGTCTGTTTCGGCGTTGATTAGCCAGGTTGGGTCGCAGTCGCCCATGGGGCCCAGGAGAAAGCGATGGGATTTATCGTCGGTGGGAATCAAGATTTGGTTTTTGAAGACCTAAATCGTGAGAACAACGATGAAAATTAAGGCCTGAGGGGGGCAGAAAGTAAAAACCTAACTTGGGGAAATTGGCGGAAAAGGTAGTAATGCGGGCTTTGAAGGAATTGACTTACCACAGGGATCACGGAGGCGTAGAACGGGGCGGAGGCCATCGTTGTTGTTGGAGGGGTCGCTGTGAAGGGGGTCGATGTTAACGAGACGCCGAGGGGTCGCCGGAGTTGAAGAACACGAGGGGTTTGTTGAATCGGCGGCGAAAGGATTCGAATCTGGATCTGTGCGGTTTTCAGGTTAGACCTAGCAAAAAGTCGATGAGTTCCCTGGAGCTAATTCCGCCACATTATATAATGAAGCGGAATTGGGGGGCATGTGTTAACGACGGATTTTGGTAATCGACTCGGAAAGGAAAGAGGAAACCGAAGCAGAGAAGAAGGATTGAGTTGGAGTTGGACCAGGCTTCGTATCGGACCCGGTAACCGTATCGGACTGGGGAGGTGTTGCTATAAAGAGCGTATCGGCCGATACGGATTTGGTTTGGTCATGGGCCGATGCGGGTTGTGAGTTGGCAGTGTGAACGTGGGCTTGGTCTGGGCTCAAAGTAAGCTTCAAGGAAGTTGCCAAATAGAGATAAAGCTCGGTTTTAGGCAATTGTATCTTGTAAATTAAGCAGTGTAGATCTAATCTGTGGCTTAATTCTGCCGCAAGGATTTGTTTGTTAGTTGTAGATAAGATCGTGCCCTACAAGGGTTCTGTTGTAACCTCGGGTATAAATATCCCGATAGTTTGTACATGTAAACTCTCTCTCAATCAATCACACAATCGAATCAATCTACTTTCGGCGCATCTCCAACCCTCGCAAGAGGTCTTCTTCAACGAGTTCTTGCTTCCTCAGAGCAGAGGTAAGAACTCATCCCCGACGATTTGCATCGTCGGGGCTAACGTGTCGCTTTAGACACGTTAAGCCTCAATGATGTGATCGTCGGTTATCATGTCTTGAGTAGTTTTGACAGGTATCTTGATTAAGCCTTGCCGGCTGTTTACTCGCTTTAGGGTTTATTGCCGATGATGGTTTAATTCTCATGCTTGGCTAGATTATTCAATGCAGCTGTCATCCCCAAAAGCAATCGACGACTTGATTTTCTTTGTGTTAAGTCTCAATTCACACTTTGAGTTGCCATCGACCTTAGTCCTGTTTTGAGATCTAACACAAAGCCTGTTTTCGGTTGTAATTAAGGATAGTACCGGGGTTTTAGCCGGTCTTATCTAACATATGTAATTGCTTTATATTTCTTGCATATGTTTGCCACTTATATGAGCAGATCGATGAGTATAAATATGTCGATCGTGAAGTAATCTTAAGATTTCTTTATGGTTGATGTGTTTATATTGGCCGATTGGCTCGTATAAGGTTGCACTAGAGTATTAGCTGGTGTAGTTACCTTTGTCATCCTTATCGGCCGGTATTATTAGTTGAGGTCTACATATCAATGAAGGCCGATAAGATTAGATTCATGTCTTATTTATTTTCTAAGTGAGCCGATATAGCTTTGCCCTATCGGCCGGGCTATGACAATGTGTCATCGGTCTGCTGACCGATCGGCCATTGTTTTTTGACTTGGTTTATTTGTTTCTTGTTGATTGCAGATCAAATCAACTGGCACGCCCTACTTACAACTAGGCAAGCCATTTGGACTTGCACTGGAGTTAAGCAGATCTCCCAGGCCGCCGTGGTAACGTGGAACCCGTTTGGTTGCTGGACGGGTCAAAATTCTGCGCCAACACAACCCCGCTGAGTTTCTCCAGATCTGCACCACTGGAATAGAAGCCGCGGGGGGTGACGACAGGGTCATGGCGAACTTCTTTCCCATGGCCCTGCAGGGCCAGGCGCGGGGTTGGCTAATGAACCTGCCACCCGCGTCGGTCCACTCCTGGGAGGACTTGTGCCAGTAGTTCACCACGAACTTCCAAGGCACATATCCGTGCCCAGGCGAAGAAGCGGACTTGCACGCGGTACAGCGGAGGGACGATGAGTCTCTCCGCTCGTACATCCAGCGGTTCTGTCAAGTCCGCAACACGATACCTTGCATCCCTGCACATGCGGTTATCTACGCATTCAGGGGGGGCGTGCGGCACAACCGCATGCTCGAAAAGATCGCCTCCAAGGAGCCCCAGACCACCACGCAGCTCTTCGAACTCAAAGTGTGAATCGAGACTTAACACAAAGAAAATCAAGCCGTCGATTGCTTTTGGGGATGGTAAATGCCTTAGATAATCTAAACGAGCAAACTGATTCAACCATCGTCGGCAATAAACCCTAAAACGAGTTAACTGCTGACGAGACAGAATCAGAAGACTGCGTCAAGATTAGCTAACACACGATAAACGACGATCACATCATCAGGGCTTAACGTGTCTAAAGCAACACGCTAGCCCCGACGATGTAAATTGTCGGGTACGAGTTTTTACCTTGCTCTTGGGAAGCAAGAACTCGTCGGAAGTCAGCCTCTTGCGAGGGTTGGCGATGCACCGAAAGTAGATTAGTTTGATTGTATGATTGATTGAGAGAGCTTCTATGTACAAACTATCGGGATATTTATACCCGAGGTTACAACAGAACCCTTGTAGGGCACGATCTTATCTACAACTAAAAAACAAGTCCTTGCGGCAGACTTAAGCCACAGATTAGATCTAAACTACTTAATTTACAAGATACAACTGCCTAAAATCGAGCTTTATATCTATTTGGCAACTTCCTTGAAGCTTATTCCGGGCCCAGACCAAGCCCACGTTGACACTATCAACTCACAACCCGTATCGGCCCACGTTAACATCGAATCCGTATCGGCCGATACGCTCTTTATGGCAACACATCCACAGTCCGATACAGTTACTGGGTCCGATACGAAGCCTGGTCTGACTCCAATTCAATCTGTCTTCTCTGCTTCGGTTTCCCCTTTTCTTTCCAAGTCGATTACCAAATTTCACCGTTAACACATGCCCCCCAATTTCGCTTCATTATATAATGTGGCGGAATTAGCTCTGAGGAACCCATCAACTTCTTTGCTAGGTCTTGTCTGAAAACCGTGCAGATCTAGATTCAAATCCTTCCGCCGCCGATTCAACAAACCCTTCGCGTTCCTCAACTCCGGCGACCCCTCGGCGTTCCGTCAACATCGACCCCCTTCACAGCGACCCCTTCAACGACAACGATGGCCTCCGCCCCGTTCTATGCCTCCGAGATCCCTGCGGTAAGTCAATTCCTTCAAAACCCACATTATCGCTTTCTCCGCCGATTTCTCCAAGTTAGGGTTTTTACTCTCTGCCCCCTGGGTCTTATATTTTCATCGTCATTCTCACGATCTAGGTCTTCAAAAACCAAATCTTGATCACCACCGACGACAAATCCCATCGCTTTCTGCTAGGCCCCATGGGCGATCACGTCCCAACTTGGCTAATCAATGCCGAGACGGACAGAATCCCCTTTAGGCAAGTCAAACCCAATGTTTCTTCCTGGAAACATACCTTCAGGTCCTAGCCATCGAAGCTTAACGGATACAGAACCTGGCATAAGAGGATTGCTGCTGCCAAACAAATCCACTGGGACGAGATTGGGATCGGCCAATGCATCACTTTGTCCCTGGCCGATACCAAGAAGAATGAGCCACTCATGTCAGCTGCAAGCTACTTCTGGTCTAGTACCTTGAACGCCTTCATGTTCAAGCAAGGTCCGATGACCCCCATCCTTATAGATGTCAAGATACTGACAGGACTGGATATCGACTCTGAGATCAATCCCTTCAGCTTCCTGATAAACAGCAATCACAAGTTGAAGACCAAGAAAATCGAAGGCTGGTCCGGATACATCTCTGAACACATGGAACAGGGATCGGTCTCAGAACGAGAACACGTAGCCTTCTTGACACTATGGTTGGAGAGATTTGTCTTCTGCGGATCGACTTGCGGCCCTACTACGAACTTTCAACACTTGGCTCAGGCTTTGGTCGACAAGAAACAAATCCCTTTGGGCCGATACCTCCTGGGAGCTGTCTATCGGCTGCTCCATATCTCCACACAGGACCTGATGCTAAAACAGACTGTAGCTCATGGAGGACCATGGTGGTTCATTCAGCTCTGGCTAACCATTTACACCAACACCATGGTTGATCGGCCACCTCTATCGGACTCTCGCTTTCCATCAAAATACGCTGATCACGAAGATCCCAGGAGCAGAAGATGCATGTCCTATGGGGAAGCAGCCTCCGTGTATCCAGGCACAGACCAATCGGCTGAAGACATGGCAGCCTGGTTTATTCGCTTCTTCACCGGCCCCCCATGAACCAGAATGGACATGTTCGTGTACACATCGGACCAAGATTATGAGCTCCCCGACGATCTTCAACTAAGCTTGATAAATGATGACATGGAGTCGAGGGAGTTATTCATGATCGGCCTCACCCCGTGCCTGCTCCCAGTAGGCATATTTCAAGGAAGAAGCACCGGCCTATCCTATGAGCTTTACAACCCAATGATAGCTGCTAGGCAATGCGGGCTCGGGCAACTCCCCATCAGCCTGTATCTTCA
Source organism: Oryza officinalis (assembly GCA_008326285.1). Lineage (NCBI taxonomy): Eukaryota > Viridiplantae > Streptophyta > Magnoliopsida > Poales > Poaceae > Oryza > Oryza officinalis. The sequence continues at coordinate 6,313,961 of BDMV01000007.1, forward strand.
TAAGCTCCTAGAAAGCAGAGGCACGGTTCCATCAGCGCTGATTATGAGCAAGGCGTTTGAAATCGAGCTCCCAAATCTCGGCGACTGCGACCGGCTGCACCTAAACGCTTTTGTCCACATCGGCTTCCAGGCATGGTGGCAAGAGTGGGCCGCCCACATCTTCCATCAATCGGCCAGATTTTATGTGATAGAGCTTATCCAGGGTATCAGTCCTCAAGTCCCAGACGGGCCGATTCCATCCGTGAGCAACAGTGGACGGAAAATCTTTTATGCTCCAGCTATAGCTCCATCAGGGTCAACCATCCTGTAATCCATCATCGGCCTTACTGCCCCGAAGGTATCATCATTGCTCCAGGGACCGATGATTAAAGAAAACCCCAAGAGGAAAGCGCCAACCAAGGGCAAAGCCCAAAAATCTAGCAAGAAGATTAAAGTTGATGACCAAGCCGATCTTGAAGAGTTGGACCCCTCCATGGAAGAATTCTTTGAAAAACAAGTGATGGAGGAGGAAGTCGATGCAGCGGTCGCCGATGCATATGAAGAAGCCCACGTTGACACTATCAACTCACAACCCGTATCGGCCCACGTTAACATCGAATCCGTATTGGCCGATACGCTCTTTATGGCAACACATCCACAGTTCGATACAGTTACTGGGTCCGATACGAAGCCTAATCTGACTCCAATTCAATCTGTCTTCTCTGCTTCGGTTTCCCCTTTTCTTTCCAAGTCGATTACCAAATTTCACCGTTAACAGATAGATAAATGTGTATACTATCGCCATGGTGGGGTGAGGGAGTTATTCTGTGCTTGTATGTTGATGACATACTCAATATTTGAGACAAATCTTGAGGTGATTAATGAAGCTAAATCATTTTTGCCTCAAAATTTTGATATGAAGGATTTGGGAGTAGCTGATGTTATCTTGAACATTAAGCTAATTAAAGGTGAGAATGAGATTGCACTCTTGCAGTCCCATTATGTGGAGAAGATCTTGAGTCGCTTTGGCTACCTTGATAGCAAGTCTTCTTCAACACCTTATGATCACAACTTATTGCTTTGCAAGAACAAAAGAATTGCTAGGAATCAATTGGAGTACTCCCAAATCATTTGCTCACTTATGTACCTAGCTAGCGCAACTAGGCTTGACATCTCCTTTGTTGTGAGCAAGTTGAGCTGGTTTACCTCTAATCCGAAAGATGATCATTGGCATGCGCTTGAGCGAGTGATGCGCTATCTAAAAGGTTCTATGGAATTGAGGCTTCACTATATCGGGTATCCTGTGGAACTAGAGGGATATAGTGATTCTAATTGGATCTCTGATGTTGATGAGATCAAAGTCACTTGTGGATATGTCTTCATACTAGGTGGTCGTGCTATTTCATGAAGGTCTTGCAAACAGACCATCTTGACGAGGTCAATCATGAAAGCAGAACTTACGGCATGAGACAATACTACTGTCGAGGCAGAATGGTTGCATGATCTTTTGATGGATCTACCTGTGGTTGAAAAACCGGTGCCAACTATTCTTATGAACTGTGACAATCAAACGGTAATTGTCAAGGTGAATAGTTCTAAAGATAACATGAAATTGTCTAGACATGTGAAAAGACAATGAAAGTCTGTCAGGAAATTGAGAAACTCCAAAGTTATAACATTGGATTTCATCCAAACAGCTAGAAACCTGGCAGATTCCTTCACGAAAGGACTATCATGGAATATGATATACAATGCATCGAAGAAGATGGGTACGAGACCCATGTGAGTTATACTATGGTGGTAACCCAACCTATGTGATCGGAGATTCCGTGAATTAGAACCTGGGAAGAACAAGCCATTAGTTATCTGAAGAAGAGTACCTTTCTAAAAACCCTCTCTAAGTGAAGATGCATGTACTCTCATGAGTTGTAAGGTAGATTGACTATGTTTTAATGCGTTCTGTTGGCTTTAATTAGCGAAGATACTATCCTGCAGAGCATTCTTGAAAGAACGCACCTATGTGAGCTTGACTGTTGGTCGCAGTCTGTGAAGATTTTGGGTGAATCTCCTAGGAAGCTTACTAAGAGACCAAGGAGTATGATTTATACACTCCACCCAAGTTGTAGTCTATTGAAGACCTAGTAACAGACAAGACTCTGAGTGGAACTTGCTTGTACAAGACTTGTAATTCAAGGCATAGTACATTGTTCAAGTTGTGAGTAAGTGTAGCTTGGAGTTCTAGGTGGATGTTCAACCTTAACCGGTCTCCATCGAACCGCTGGTATATAAACAATACATTGAAAAAGGCAAATCTCTATGGGATTTTGAGATTTGGTGAGTGATCATTGGAATTATTGTTGGAATTGTTATATGGGCTAAGACTCATATGGAGATTAATTTTTTTGAAAAATTACAAAAGCCCATCTTATGGGATGACTTGCATGGGGATGTTTAGTACCATCTTGTCTATTCTAGGAGAGAGAGACCTCCTTATAAGGGAGGGTGCTCTCCTAGTCACTTGAGACATGTATGGAGGAGAGAACAAAAGGAACACGCACACGCGCTCGCTTGCCTAGCCTGGTGAGGCGGCGCGCGTACGCGACATGCGCGTCAATGGTCCGTCAAAATTGGTTCCTTACCTTTGCGTAGATACGGCTTCCTTTTGCAGTTTTCTTTTCCTGCAAAATTCAAATTTGTTTTTGTAAACTTAGTTTTTGGAAACACACCCTTTTGCAGTTTTCTTTTGCTACAAAAATCGATTTTGTTTTTGAAACTTAGTTTTTGGAAACACATCAAATATTCCGGTGCATGGAGTAACGTGGAGTCCGAATAAGTTACGCGTGACTTATCTGGTTCGGTTACGTGATGTGAAAATCGTACAGACGTCCTGATCACCCGCCCTGATATCTCTATATAAATCGAGACGTCGTCTCCTCGCAACACACACGAAATCAATCTAGGGTTTGCCTCCTCCTCTGTACTATGTCGTTGCTCATAGTCTACTCTGTCTCGCTCGCCAGCTTGCACCGGCGATCGGGGGAGCAGGTCTCCGGAACCTTCACGTTCAACGTTCTGCACCAGGAGAAGGCAGCAATAAGGTTTTTGGGAAGCGCTTTGCACGACTACTTACTGGTTTTCCACGACGGCTCGTTTTTCTTTACACTCAAGGGTTGCGCATCGATGACAACATCTGACACCGCGCATTGTTCCTGCAGTGCGCGCTGTATCTCATCAACCTGATTCGCAGTAGAACCAGAACCCTCGATATGTGTTTATAATGTTCATCTATTCGATTTGTTCCTGGTCTGCTATTTGGCTTACATATCTAGATCGCATGATGTGGTTCTGTTAGTTTACGTGTTCAATGTCATGATATTTTTATGGAATATATTAAATCAATATGTGCTTTTATTTTTAACAGTTCCTTGCCTCGCCAACGTGCCTCACCGATTGACCCGTTGTCACGCCCCGATTTTCGATCGGGATTAAAAATTGCCTAATAATACATTTTCCAGAAATTTAATAAAAATTTAAAGCAATTTCATCAAGAGAAATTAGCAAGGAAATTAAAATTTTCATTTAAAAATCATGGCCGAAAATATTTTTGAAATATTCCCCGTGCCCTAATGTACTCTCCAAAATTTTTCGTGAATTTTTGGAGCTAAAGAAATGACTTTAAAGTCGCAAAGCTGATTTAAGTGATTAAATAAATTGAAAATCAAATTTAAAAATGTCCCCCTTTGTTTTGGGCCGTTTTCGGCCCAAAATCCCCTCTCTCTCTCCCGCGGCCCACGCGGCCTCTTTTTCCCTCCTCTCTCTTCCGCGGCCCGGCCCACTCATTCCTCTTTCCCTCCTTTCTCTCCCTCCGACCCAGCTCGGCCCGTAGCCGCGCCCATGCCCGCAAGTCTGAATCGTCTCCCTCCTCCTTTCTCCGGCCGGTCAAGCCGGCAACCACCCCGCCGCCTTTTCCGCGCACGTCGCCCTCTCTCTCCCCCACTCCACGCGGTCGCCGCCCTCCTTCTCCTCCCCACGTCGCTGCCTCCCCGGCCCTATAAAAACCCCCTGTCACGCCGCCGTCCGCGCGTGCCGCTGCCGCCTCGGCCGCGCACCATTGTCGCCCGTCCCGCACTCCAGCTGCGCCCGCTCCGCCGCATTTCCCGGCGGGATCTCCGCCCGCGCCGGCCAAGCCCTAGTTCGGGCCCCCCCTTTATATTTTCCCCTCCCCGCGACCTCCTCTCCCGTTTCCCCATGCGCCGTCGCCCGCGTGCACCGGCCGCCGCATCCGACCGCGGCTGCGCCGCTGCTTCCCGGCCGCGCCTCCGGCTGGCCTCCGTCGCCGTTGCCGCCCGGTGAGCTCCCATCTCTCCCGCCCTTTTCCTCTCCCCTCCCCGATNACCGCCGGCACCGCGCCACCGCCGCCGCCGCTCGCCGGCCGTCCCCGCCGGTGGCCGCGCCGCCGCCTCGCCGTCGCTCGGTCCGATCGCCGCCGCCATGCCATGGCCGGTTCGGCCTAGGGTTTCGGCTGAACCCTAGCCACCCGGCCGTAGAGGCCGCACTCGGGCCGACCCACCTCCCTCTCGGCCCGTTTTCCCCGTGGCCTCGGTCCATTCCGCGAAGAGTCCATTTTGCCTCCTTGCTCCTCACTCATCTCTCTCTTTTATGCCGTCGGCCTAGTAGCCTTCTCTATTGCCAAAGTCTGTTTTAGCTCCTTAGGCCGCCGGCCCATCCATTCCTTCCTCCTGGAAAAGTCCAGTTATCCTCCCTTCTCTCTCCCCTCCTCCGTTGGGCCGCCGGCCCGAATGGCCCCTCTCCTCCCTCGCAAGAAGTCTACGTTGTCTCCCTTGACCGACGGCCCATTTGATCTTTCTTCCCAAGGAAGTCTGATTTGCCTCCTCGGCCAATTCCAGTCACAAGTCCACTTCATGTCCCTCGGCCGCCAGCCCTTTCCCCATTCCTTTTCGCAAAAGTCCAAATCTTTTCCCTCAGCCCATCTTTCTCCCTTCCTGAGCAAGTCCATTTCTCCTCCCTAGCCTATTCCAGATTAGTCCATCATACATCCCTCAACCCAATGTGCACTTTCTCTCGAGAAAGTCCACATTGCCTCCCTGGCTCAGTTCCAGCAACAAGTCTAGTTTACCTTCCTCTCAGCCCAAATTTCCCCTTTCCCCTGCAAAGTCCATTTTACCTCCTTTGTCTTCTCGGTTCGCCGAATTTTGTGTCGTCGACGCGTGGGCCCTCTTGTTTGGCCCAATCCACACCCGGACCACGCGGCGGCCCGCGGCTTCGCCACGTTGGCGTCCACGTCGGCGCTACTGTCACACCCTGAGGTTCTCCCAAATCGTAAAAATCAAATTTAATAATTTATCTGAGAAATTGTTCAATTAAATCTGGAGAAAAACCCAATTAAATAATGCATTAAAGAAGTGGAAATGGCAAGGTGGAATTTTTCTTGAGTTCCCCATGTCAAAATACATTAACAGGATTTTTAGTGGAATTTTCAGAGCCCTAAAAATAATTTTAAACATTTAAAAACCCTCAAGCGCAATAAATAAATCCCTGGGAAATTCTTTTTCCTCTTCTCGGTCCGTCGGCCCATTTTCTCTCCCTCGGCCCAAGCCGAGCGCCGCCCCGCGCGCCGCTCTCCCTCCCCTCTCCCTCGGCCCAAGGCGGCCCAAGGCCGCCGCGCCTCCCCGCGCCCCGCCGTTTCCCCTCCTGGGCCGGCCCAAGGCCGGTCGGCTTAAGCCGACCGCACGGGATAACTTAT